>CAHIKZ030004965.1:1140000-1250000 GCA_903632075.3 Acanthosepion pharaonis | reverse complement strand
AGCAAAAGAAAACATGCCGTACTTATAGTTGCAAATGACAGGAGGTTGTGAAGAGCTATGATCATCCACCCGCCTAAAGGTAGAGACAAAACAAATGAAGATGTAGCCAAGTATTACTTTCCCTGATTTATGTAAGCAATGTAAAATGAAACTTCTTGTAATGTCGTAAAATTACATTTTATGGAATTCACCATTCGTCTTGTCCGAACATGGAAGACAAATGCTAGATTCCACTCCTGAACAATTTGATCATTAGTTTCTCTTATTGTGAATTTTATTTCCAGAGAAAAAAGACAATTTATTTACAATTGCATTAGAAAACCTGAACTGCGATGACTAAAATTGAAAACGCCTGTGACATGGCGCCAAGTAACCGCCATTCTTCTACGTTTTTATTTACTTTACGCCAGGTGAGAATAATGGCGACACCTTTCGATCTGCAGGTGCTTCATAGATTTAGACTAACCGGCTTCGCTTCGGAAAAAAAAGAAGCATCATTTAAAAAAATAAATGAAAAAAGAAAACACATTTTCATTTTGTTGGTTGATAGCTACAACGAGTGAAAACATCTGGTATTTATCTGGTTTGAAGTTTCAAAACTTTCCTGGTCGAGTACGCCAGAACACTTTTCCCTTTTTTTCTTTAATAAGATTTCACAGAAAAAAAAAACAAAAAAACTTTATGAATATTCTGTTTATTTTATATTCTGTTTTCGTTTATTCTTTTCTGTGAGATGTTTCTGCAATTGTTTAAAATGCTCAGAACCGTCAGGTATCGAAATAACTCTCAATATATGTAAGTATCTCTCGGCCCTACAAGCTTATAGATAAAGTTTGTTTTCTCTGAGATTGTCTACCCAATAATCTACAGAAAAAATATATATCGCAGTCCGGCTACCGTAAATTTTTATTAATTCCCTTGCACAATGTGAAAGGATTTCAAGTTGGCGTTTGAGAATGAAATGAAAATGCATATATAAAGGTATTTACATTCGATGAAAATAAATGAGCAAATATTACCGTAATTCCACATGTACAATACCACTTCATCCATAATACGCACACCTATAAAAGTGTTGAATGTATGAGAAAATGCGTCTACTCATGCAAAATACGCACCCTTTATTTGGTAATCAAACTCTATAAATTGCAACTCTCCAACTTCATTACGGCCAGCGATTCTTACTCTTATTAAAAATGGTTTTAAACATAGAATAATATTATTCTAATTTCTTTTTATGATAATTCTTATTTTATTTTACATTTATGAGTATCGTTAGGCACACATGACTGTATCTGACATCCTTATAGGATCGCAATCGCCGAAAGTTAGTTTCAAATTGTCGTTTGTTGTGAGTAGTGATTGCGCAACTGAAACCGACATATGAAACAGCAATTTTATTAATTTTTTTGCATTTGTGCATAATACGCACCTCTTATTTTGCTTATTTTTTTAAAGAAAAATGCGTATTATTCATAGGGAATTACAGTAATCATTTTAATGACCTTTCCTACATAATTTCAGCAAACACCATACCGTTTATATGATTCTAATTACGATGATTATCAAAATCAACTCCAAACAGGCAACTGACTATTGTTCACATACAAGGTTGGTTAGCTGCCTTGGATTATCAACACCTATATGGGTTATATAACGCCGAATTCTAAATATTTTGTATGCAATATTAGAGCTTCAACTGGATATATTGTGCATAATTTTATACTTTCAGAGCAAAGGTATATTTAGATACCTAGATTGGAGATAAATCCATTACGGTAATTATACTATAAAATATATTTTTTATACTTTAGTGTTATATTGACTTTCATTTTACTATAAAAATGTTACTATTGGTACTTTTTATACATATCTTGCTGGTATTTATACAATAATTTATTTTTCTATAATTGAACCGCAAAAATAATCAAAATACTGTTTTGCCCATAGTTGGAACACTAACAGGTACTGCCACCCTCTGTCAAAGTGGACCTGGCTAAAACAGTATTTAAAAAGAGGTTCAATGCTCCTCAAAAGTCCTAGATCAAAAGGCTTGCTGTCGGATGCAGCTTATCTTCATACGCAGGCAAGAAGATACAAATTTACAAAATAGGTTTTTTTAAATTACGCTATTAGATATTGTGTCGGCCTTTAATTATTAAATAATATCCTCGTCCATATTTCGTACGGTTCGTTGTTATTGATTCTCTGTCACTTGTCCTCAATGACTTAGGATTAATTCGCCATCTTTAACAATTAATCTTGAGAAAGCGGTCTGACAGGTAAGGATATGTTTGAAAAATTTTGGCGCTATGCATGATATCCAATAGAAATATTTTAGTCTGGCATGGATATTTTATAATATGACTGTAGTCCTTGTGTTATACTTGCGGGTCTATTGTATTTAGATGTGTTGTAAGAAATTAGACCTTGAACAGTCTATTCTATATTTCATGTTTTCTTCAACGTTGCCAGATGCTTGCTAGAAGAGATATTCAGCTTTATTTCCCATTAAAATATTGATGCCATTTAGTTGTTACACCACTGATAATATTATTAGCATTAATTAGAAAAATGCAGGAGTAAAAATTTCCGACATACACAAATATCTGAAGCTTTTACCCAAATAAAGAATAAAATATCAATAAGAATGCATGAGTGGTAATCACGTTAACGCTATCTTTTACTTATTTTATTTTTTTTTTACTAATTTATTAGATCATTGCAAATGTTCGTTCCTAATTAGAACATTAGAAACAAAATCCGTTATACTCAAAATAAAAAAAAACACACATTTATCATTCAAGTACATCGTCACCATTGTTTTAACAAGAGTCTCACATCGTGTAAAAACTTGTTGACAGCATTTTCGTAAAAGAATTCGTCTTTTCTCTGTTGTAAGTATGATGTGAGATTATGTTTTCGACTGACATTATAAGAGTCAGATTTCTTTGTCATTTAAATTGTTCTGGAACAAATGAAAATCTGAAGTAGCCAAGCCAGGAGAGTGCGATGGGTGCTGGAGTGTTTCCCATTTTAACTCATTACGCTTCTGCAAAGGTCTGTTTTGCAACATGCGTTTTCGTAGTGGAAAATAAGACCTTTCCGTATTGACAAAATCTGTTGTTTTTCTTGAATCAAAATCTCTTCAAATGGCGAATGCCATTTGAGATATCGATTATCAGACTCTAAGAAATCTCTTTCGGTTTATATTCCCCGATGACAAGCAGAGCGTCTTCATCGACGTTGTAAGGTCGCCAGGAGCATGGTCGAGCGTTTAAGTTAAAATCCTCCTGCCTAAGTCTGCCAGACCACTTTTTGAGTGTCTGAAGTGCTGGAACACGATTCAAGTATACGTTCTGAATGTTTTAGTCGCAGTTTCGACGCTTACTCCTTTCCGAAATTCACAGAGCGTAATATGCTGAAAGTGTAACTTTTCATCCTCCATCTTTTAAGGCATTTATTTGTGGACAAAACTTTAACCAGAAAGGTGTAACACGAGAAGTAGAAAAATCAGCCGAGGCTGACCACATATGAAGAGAAAAGGGATATCACTGCCAGCTGTGAGATCAAGTTTAGATCAGACAAAGAACATCATTGAAAAATTCGTAAACTTAAGGAATCAGCACTTATGCTAGGCCACAAAAATCTCTTTAGCCGACCAAGCATAGAAATGAATACAATATGGAGACCAGTAATAAGGAGTGCCAGAGAAAAGCGTTAACAACAACAAAAGTTGCAATATGAGTTCTGGTAAATGAACATGCAATGATAACAGAAAAAGAATTGCAATATGAACACTGGCAAAAAATGTTTGCTGTATACATTAGCTTTATAATACCCAGAAAATTCATACAAAGATGTCCTCATGGCACAGTGAATAAAGACGTTAGTTATATCCAGTGACAGGACCCAAAGAGTGTGAGTTCAATACCTGGTTAAGGCAGTGGAGAACATATAAAGGGAAATTGACAGGGGATAGCTGATATCTATTAGACATGACACGTGGAAATAGAACAGTCTACACCAGCGAGCGAAAAAAAGGTGAAGTTCCACATTCCAACCACGTGAAGAAGGCCGGAGCGTGCAACGACCGAAAGGTTGTGATAAACGTGGCATCACAGATGAGGACAATAGTCCGAGTAATGTAAATATTGTAAATAATACCTCATCTCAGAAATATAGACATATACCATTCTCATACTTCATCACATTTTTTACAAAAAAAAGTTCTGCAATGTAATCGGTCTTGATCTGGTATCTCGATTTTAGTCACTTTCTCACCACCACCATGACGTGGCTTTTATCTCTCTTTTCTATAAATATTGTCATGGCAATTATTCTAATATGTTTCTGATGTGGGGCCAAAGTTGGGACCACAGAAGGAAAACACGGAACACGGATTGGATGGAAGAAAGATATATTAACAACAGGTTACAGAGATACTGTAAGCGGAGCTTACTGTATGTTAATGTCCAATACTGATAGTCGTACGATACTCTCACTGTCTCTCTGTGTCACTCTGTTTCACTCTCTGACTCTCTGTGCATGTCACTCTAGAGTGTTGTGTCGCATACTTAATATAGACCTGGAAGAGTCTATTGTGTAGGTAGTTGCAGTCTCACAATAGTTTCCTCCTTGGTACCTCAACCACATGTATTTAAGCCTATTACTTGTTTCATAACTAGGTCCAATCGGTTTACTGTTGGGTTAACTAAATATAACAGTAAATTCTATTCTAATCGTTTCTTTTCACTGAATTATTGCCTGTGGAAATCTCTTCATAATACTTGCTTCCCTGTCACTTACAATCTTCAAAAATTAAAGTTCAACATCAATCGCCACATTCTCTTTTCCTAGTGACTGTTCTTTTATTTCACTTTCTCTTCACTAAAGTTTTTCCTTCTCTTTCACTTTCACTATTCCCCTCCTACTTAGTAGTATTATCTACTTACTTGGCATTAAAAGATTAAATAAATATTAATTTAATCTCTGATTCATCTCGAAACAATCAAATTTACCGTTAATCTTTTGTTTGTGAGTAAGTATAGGTCAGTATTTCTAAATCTCTTAGTAATGTCTTGAAGTGTCTTATATTCGAGCTTATACAATGTATCGTTATGGAATAAAGCAGAGCGTTTAACAGTTCAGAATATAAATGTATATCCGATTTTAGCGCACATGTTATAAAAGACCAAAGGGCAGTGTTTATGTAGTAGTTTCTGCGTCAATTTTATTTGATTTACTATGTAATGTAAGGCATCATGTAAATTAGGATGTATTAAAGGAAATTTTCATTAAAAGGTGTATTAAAGTAATAGAAAGTCTCTCTGGCCCAAAGTGAGTTAGTAAATTAGTTCTGAAAAGGTATGCAACCTTCAATTTCTAGACAATACTTTGAAACTCGGAGGATAGCCTCAAACGCTTTATGTGGTTAAGTGAGTTAGAAATGTTTGAATCACATATTCTCTTACTGTAAATACTTATAATAGGTGGACAGAATTTTAATGTTAACATCAGTGGAATTTATATGGATGTAAATATTTTGAGTTGAGAAAATTTCATTTAATTCTTTACCTACCATCAAATCTTGGTACGAATTTTTCTTTAGTTTTTTGTTTATGTAGGTCATCGTGACTTCAGATTCCTTTTCTTCATTATCTATGAATTACCAAGCGTTCTGGAGAAATATATGTTGAAGGATTCTCATTGACTTTTCTACAGTCATATAAACGAGGAAAGAAGTCATTGAAAATTTGACACTCACAAGATATTCTGGATGTAAGCGTAGCAAAGGCGAACAGGGGCAACGACCTTGTTCAGGTTGATAGAAGAAGCATTGGAATAGATAGGCAAAGTACAAATATTGCGCAGGGATATAAAGGATTCAAATCGTGTCGTGGCATTATCATCGATATACTGCAGAATAACGTCACAAAGAAGATATATAATGCATAATTAATTTTAATATAAATAACTTCATCTGCATATTTCCATCACACATATTTTGTAATAATCCTTATATTTCTCCTGCTTTCTTCATAATCCGCATTTTCATTGATTTAGTGCTTTTCTAAGCGTTGCTTACATGTGGCACAAGGCCGAAAGCATGTGGTACAGAAGAGTATTAAATTCACTATTCGTAATTGATCTAACGAGATAAGCTTGTCAAATATTACAGCATATATAAGTTCCCAAGAGCGATTTACTAAGCGTAGCTTAGATGTGATACAATGCCGAAAAATTGAAGAATCAATTTTGGATCGAACTCTTTATTTAATCGCAATAGAGACAGATTTGCTAACCATTACATCACGTTGAAGTACCAGAAATAGTTTTATAAGCTTAGCGTAGATATTGCACTAGGCCAAAAATGTGGTGCACCGTGTGAGAATCGAATTCACTACTGAGTCATAAATTGATTTAGAAAGATAAACCTACTAACCAGTACACCATATCGAAGTGTCCTAACCATTGATTTTATGAGGGCAGTTGTGCTTGAGGTCTTTCCTATGACTATGTTGCTTACAAATCTTCTGCTAATTTATGAATGTATTTTTTAACTTAGATAGAGGACTGCTTGCGAACACCAGATACTGTAAATTACTTCCTACAAGCAGAATTATATTCTTGACTTTAAATTAGCCACATAGAGTTAATAAATCCTAAAATAAAACAAAGCAATCATTTAATCTAATATCTTTCGTAGCTTTGAAAACAATTTAAATTTGCATGATTCAAAAGTAATTTTCTGATATATTTTCAGTTTCAGCAGTCAATATTTGATTCACGAGAAATCGCATTTTTATTTCCTATTATTAAAGCAAGATCAGGAAATCAGCTGAGCATTAATAGTTGTAAAGTTAATTATGCTGGTAAAATTCTTGATAATTCATTGAGTTTGATTTCACATCATTAAAATAATTTTTATATTACATTAGAGTTTTAATGATAGTAAACTTTCAGAATCCTCCAACATAATTCTATTTATATAAATTGTTGTGGATCCCGCGTGAAAAATAGGTATCCAATAAATTAAAAACACAAGCATTTAAGCTAAGAAATTAAATGTATTTACACAAAATACAAAAGGTAATGCTGTTAGTAAAATCCAGGAACACGGTTAGTAGTTATATACAGTCTCGAAGTAGGACTTCCTTAGAGTCTACGTGCTTGTAACTGACTTCTACAAGAGGTTACTTTGATCCGACTACCGACACCCACAGACAGACGACTCCGGTACGAGTCTTGTACGACAATATTTATTGTTATATATACAAACAAATGTGGCACATGGCCAAAAAGGGGATTGGGGAATGACGGTCATCTTCTGTCTTTAATCTAAAACTTAGCTAGTTACAAACACTGACCCAAACATGCCAACAATACTCCAGTCACCAAAACATCACATTCACTCCTACCTTTCTTACTACGTCCACCATAATACCTCAGTTTCTATGACGTCCTACCCTAGTCCCCATATATACAAATATTGTTCATGGGGAGGGTCATAAAATAACAAATTTCTTAAAAAATCCCCAAATGTGTATTTACAAATTGCATTAACTATTTACAATAAACTAAACAAAACTGAGTTAGTAATAAAACCCCCACAAACTATGAATGTGGCAGAAATGTCAGTTAACCAGACGAAATCGATGCGGGACTAAGAAAATAAGTACACATTCAAACCATCAGGCATTCACACAAACACTCACCATTCATACACAACAAAAATACGAAAACACACACCCGAAAACGAAAGGCGTCCCGCATCCACCAGAGAACCGACATCACTAACCACCTAACGAGGGAGGGATGGGGAATTAAACAAAAGTAAAAAATAGGGACAGAAATAAAGGGACCAATGAGCATTACATACCCTAGCTAAGTTAAACGGGAAAAGAAAAGGAAAAAACTAAATAAAACAAAAACCTAGTCTAACCTAATAATTGGGTGGTTGCCAAAGTTCCACCCTGTTAGACAATATTCTGTGCCTAACCGACATCTAAATGCCACCAAGGTCAGCCCCCTTTCACTTTCGCGCAAGATTCAACGGCACCTTTTTGGCGAATTCTGATGATGGGAGTTGCCTTTCCCGTCCAATCTTGACTTTAAGCTGATGCCCAAAGTACAAGATTAGTTGGGGAAGAGGTGAACTTCTCGCCATCATAAAATCCCTTCTGTCGCGTCGTCCAAATCACGACTGCATAACCCTATTAGTGTTCAGCCTGTCAATTGCGATACCACATTGCTACAAACAGAACTGGCTTCAGGACAAAAAACCCCTGCAACATGCGAACCATGAGGCCTTCAACGAAATTGCAAACGGCACTACCGCACTGCACTGAAAAAAGGCGTGACCAATGGTC
This sequence comes from Acanthosepion pharaonis, assembly GCA_903632075.3. Lineage (NCBI taxonomy): Eukaryota > Metazoa > Mollusca > Cephalopoda > Sepiida > Sepiidae > Acanthosepion > Acanthosepion pharaonis. The sequence goes on along the minus strand of CAHIKZ030004965.1, from coordinate 1,241,628 downwards.
TCGACATTCCTAGTACAGCGACGACAGTTTGATATTTCTCCAAGCCTGCTGAACAAAGTCTTTGCCGACCCAGAGGCCCCCAAATCAGCCAGGTGATTTCACATTGAGACATTTCAACCCGGGCGCCAAGGCCATATCGAGCGAGCCTCCTGCTTCGTAAGACCGAGCTCGTCGATCAGATCATTTATAATGCCTTGCGTGACAACGCTTGGGCGTCGGAGAGGCCAACCGACGACCGCAAGAGGAGCTTCAAAGCGCGACGAACTCGCCAAGGAGTACGACCGGCCTCCTCCTCGCATTCTTCTCATTGGGAAATGTTTACGGACATCTTCTTTCCAAAAGGTGCCCACCTCATCCAAACCGCGACACATTCGGTCGAGAAAGGTAATGCGCATATATTGACGAATCTCAATGCTAGGCATTCCCAGACCGCCCTCAGAGGGATAAGATGCCACTTTAAGCACAGAAAGACGGTAGAGGAGTATCGATAGATGATGGAACCACAAACTTCCGCCCTTCCCTTCAGGGAAAGTCCCTCCGAGACCACAGACCAGCCGCGACCTCGGCCGCCCCTGTACCTCCGACCAATTCTTCCAACTGGAGATCAGGACCGAACCAGACGCCGAGTATCTTTGATCGGCCCATCCGTCCAGAGGAAAGGTCCGAAGAGAAACCCCTTCCACGCACCCAACCGCAAGCCCACAGACTTATCGCGGTTTCATACCCACTGATCTGCTTACTGACTTCGTTAATCTCGGCTCTCGACACAAGAACCGAAACGTCGTTAGGCAGAATACCTCCGAGGTTGTTGGCACCAGGCAGCGAAATACAAAAGGACCGGATTCGCCTTTAACTTGCGAAGGAAAGCTCCAACGCAAGAACGTACAGCAGAGGCGATAGCGGACAACCTTGACGAATGGAGCGAGACAATACGAAAGGCTTCGATCTAATTCACCAGCGCACCGGGGTCGGCGCAAGAGACGGATCCAGGCGAAAGTCGGCTCCGAAACCGGCCGCCGAAAGGACAGCCTCCAGAAATCGATGGTCAACCCTATCGAAGGCCTAAATCTAATGATCAGCGCGGCTTCACTGTCGACTTGTTCTAAGATCAGGCGTACCATATGAAGGTTATCCTGACGTTGCCCTTCACAGCACAAGTCTGTTCAGGGCCAATCAGACTAGACAGGACAAGCTGCAAACGGTTGGCCAAGAGTCTTTAAGTCAGTGTTTAACATCGTTAAAGGGCGAAAGTTCCCCAACCATCCCCACCGTCCTTGTACGCAGCAACTTGATGACACCTTTCGTTCCAGCAAAGGCACAAAAAACGTGCGACAACCCCGGTACACTTCGTAAGGCAGACCATCTAATCCCGGAGACTTATCCAGGAACCTGCTAAATTTCCGACTCTGTTATGCGGCCCTCGCACCTAGCCACTTTAGCTGCCGAGAGGCAGGGAAAGTCAGCTAAATAGGCGTCGAACTGAGCAGAACTCAGACCGGGCAAAAGCCCCTGAAAATAATCTCGAAAGACCCTCACATATGCCCGCGTTTGTAGTCAGACGCTATATGTCGCCTGGCCGCGTTTCGATTTTCCTCTACACGCAGTTCATAGTTCCCAACTACCAGAAAGCTTGGTCCTTCTTGATACTAAGACTATGTCCCCACTAACACGGGATTTCACGGCCCGATCAACTTTTTCTTCTAACGCCGTTTGCGCCGCTAATTTATCTAAATTGAGCCGACGACTAAAGTCGGCAGCAAACGAACGAATCTTTAGATTTTAATTTGCCCCACCAGGCATTTCCCACAACCGCTCCTGTCAATTCCCTCTGGATTGTTAGTAGCAGCTGGTCCTGAACAGTTCAATTTCCAGTAACCAGCCGACTTAACCTTAGGGGTTTATAATAGGAAACTTGACAACCTTTCTAACTAAAGACTCGACGAAGTCCATGCCACCTCCCGGGGTTCATTCCGGAACTTATCGACGAGATCAAACCCAATAAAGTCACATCTGTGCCTATTCGATCTATATCGGGGTTTTAAAACTACCCGACGAGACGTCGTTTTTCTTGGATATTGGGCGCATAAACCCCAATGAGACGAAGATGCTTCTCTTATGGTAACATCCAGCACGCAAATTAAAGACCTGCAAACTCCAAGAGAAAACAACCATCAAAACATGCTGAATAAAGGGCGAACCCCTAGACAGTATGTCCTTGATCATGAGAATTAAACCGGGTCTCTTGCAACAAATATATTCAAGACGCTGAAGGGTCACGCAAGAGCCTCAAACTCGGATTTATTCAAACTGAGAGCCATCGTGAGGCCGATTAGGGTTGCCCTTCAGGATAGAATAACATGGCTGGTGAGGACACCCACAGCTGACGAATCTCATTTTCGACGGTATCGTCCTGAGACAAACCGCCGATGTCCGAAGGGTATGTAGCTATAAAGGGAAACGAAAACCGACCCTTCCTATTTTTTTTAGAGATGACTGGGCCAAATCTCCCGCGTTCCCGGCCCGTTCTGATAACTGTTAATGACCTCTTTACTGTTTATATTTTGGAAATTCCAAAGGATTTTTAAATCTTTTTGGATTTTCGTGTTTGATCAAACACCCTCTCCGCCTGGTCCTGGAAACGCGGCAGACGTCTTCCCCTGGGAAATAAGGATTTTTTTTTTCTTTTTTTCAAATGTTTAGTTTTGTCATTTCTCTGCCTGACTGTGGCTATTTATGGCAGCAGGACGAGTCCATTATATCCGAAAAGGGTGGACCCCGTAACATAAATGTAAATATACAATAGAAAACTGTAATAGTTGCCGACGCGTTTCGTCCGATGTGGACTTTCTCAAGACCAAACAAAATGAATTTATTAAACAAAGTCACTAATAATAACAAAACAAAATGTCTTTAGCAAATGGAAGAATTTAGAGAACTCTATTTTCCTACTGTTAACTGAAAATACGAGTGTGAGATATTGTTTTAATTGACGAACAGATTTCTTGATACTTTTCTGTACGTTGGTTTGGGAGAGAAGTTAAAGAACAGTCTTTTTCTACAGGTTAACTCTGAGAAATTTTTCATAATTCTATATGCATTAAAATTAGCGTTTCTGTAAGATCTGATACGACGTTCATCTCTTGTTTCCTTTACTTTGTTTCTCTTATGTCCCTTTATGAGTGCTATTAGTAAAATGTAACGCATTTGTATTTGCCACATTGTCTGCACATCGGTGACTAAATGTTTTTTTTTTTTGTTTTTTTTTTCTGGCGAAGTTGATACCAAGACATCTAGCAACATTTTAAATGAGTAAAATATAAAAACAAAAAAAAAATCGCCTGTACAGCGGGCAGGAAAATACTTCTCATACGATCATTGGCCATCGAGCTGAATGGAATTCACTGAGCTGTATATCTATAAATGCTGCAAGCGTGGTGATGACACTTGATCGTTGGGCAAATGGCTTCCTAGACTGAAGAAAATAGGGAGGAGTGAGCAGTCTTTCCGATGGATTCAAATGTCCGTGATCAATATTTTGACAGTTTTGACCAATTTATACATCTAGGTGAGAAAGCAATAGTATACCTTGAGTTATGACATTCCAATGAAGCAGTGCTTTATGCATTATTAAGAAGTATTTTATGAAATATTTTTTGTATTCGCAGTCTTTAATTTTTTTTTTAATTTTCTCCAAGCTGGTGAGTTGCAGCGTCATAATTTAATGGGTTTTCATTTATTATTGCCATCTATACAAACGATTTGCATTTATGAATACTAGCAGCCATACCCAGCTGGTCGATCAGAAAAAAGCTATCAATTAGAATGGAGCAAAAACAGCATTATGCTTAGATGTAACAAAGTCTATCTTCAATTATTTTAGCGTAAATTCATTAAAAAAACATTTTGGATTTATGCAGTTGCTGCATAACAGACTTAGTCTGTATTTATTAAATCGAAATTAGCCGAGGACATGAAAGGGTTAAAACAAGCAACAGGAAGACCTACTTCAGACCACAATTATTTTGGCGTTTTTTGAAATTCAATTTGTCAATGTCTACCACGGATGTAAAAGAGGATACATTCATAAAGCAATTGTTAAACCTGATGAACATTGGTTGAAAGTTCAGGGAAAAATAAGAAAGAAACCAGTAAAAATCACCATTTGCACGTGTTTTCATTATATGGTTATTTCTCAAATATCAAGGTAAATGACTTAGAAAAATAACTTATTGTTGGCTACAATTGAATGAAGTTTGTATTAGAGTGCTGGAAAATCGAGGGAAATTTTAGTTTAAAATTTGTGCTGAAATCGATTTTTCGTTTTTCGCGGTTTTTCGCTAGACGCAGCGGCGTAGAAATAAAAATGACGGATCGTTGAAGGCGTCATGATGTAAGTAACCTACATGACGAGTTTGAAAGAAATCGGAGGAAAAAGTTGTATTTACCATTTTTGAACAGCTTTATCGATTATTGATTTAAAAAATTCGATTTTTTTTACGTTAAGAAACTATCTCTTACATTGTACAATATATATGGCAAGTCTATTTAAATTTGGTGGGTGTATCTAGAGTGAAAAGGTATCAAACAGACAGACAGACACACAGACTCGCAGACACACAGACATCTTCTGTTTTATATATATATATATATATATATATATATATATATATATTTCATTAAATAATATAGACAAGTGTTGTCTATTTATTTTATGTAAAATTTGTTCGTAACATCTGATAAGTTTGATAACATTATCATTAAACGAAGAAAGAAATTCACAATATTGATCCATATTTTTTAATATAATCTTAGCTTTCGGCTTACTTAAGCCATTATCAAAGATGTAAATCACAAACATATTAAACAATATACGGACACGACATAAAATACATAAAATAAATAGACAACACTTGTCTATATTATTTAATGAAACGTGTATAAATGAAAATATGCTGCCTAAATACACACATATATATATATATATATATATATATATATATATATATATATATATATTTGTGTGTGTGGGGGGGTCGTACCCTCCATTATCCTTCAGTTTTTCCGGAACCTCGTCCTACTTATGTAATTCTAATCATGCGTACATCTGTTGGTAATGTGTACAAACTATTTATTGACTTAAGTAATCGCGGACATATTAGAATCACGAAGAAACAAGAAGTCAAGATGAGCTTTATCATTTAAAAAGAAACTTTTATCTTAATGTGTGCAATAGCTAACTGTGTTTATACTCTGGATTTGGATATTTTCCCTCTTCTCAGATATAAAAAAAACTGCGTGTTTATATTCAGATCGGATTTTACATGTGTATATAAAGTAGTTATTATTTGAGCTGCAGAAAAGCCATATTGTGCAAAAAAAAATTATGATGTATTTATTAATAAATATGTATTAGCAAATAAAATGAGGCATATTTTGGCAGTGGACGAATATTAGATTAGAGAGGGACGAAACAAGAAAAATAAATAAGCAGATTATGATTTTTATATCGAATAACGATCCTTATTTTATGTTCAACGAAAAAGAATCTGCTTCATGAAAAGAAATTGGTTGTATACATCTTAGACTTTAAATAGACGGTCGGGATGATAATTAGTTTTTAGATAAAAAAGCCACCCGGGTTATACATAATCAAATTAAAAAAATTATTAAATTAACAGGGCATTTTCTACCCACTCATCTACAATAATTTTATAATTCAACGTTGCATTAAAATAAGTGTGATTTTAACACTCCAGTTATTCCTACCAAACGGTTTATTTTAAATAACATGTATAAGAAGACATGATGAGTCCTGGGTATGACGATAGACAACATCTGGCAAGGTATTTGATCTGGACATTAGACGTTTTGAGGAACGGAGAACCACATCTTAATCATTTTGCTTACCATCAACAAATATATATATATATATATATATATATATATATATATATATATATATATATATATATATATATATATATATATATATATATATATATATATATGAATATATACATATATATATATATGAATATATATATATATATATATATATATATATATATATATATATATATATATATATATATATATATATATATATATATATGAAGAATAACTAGTTATATTAAAATTACCGATACACCTGTTTAGTTAGATTACTACGTATTAAGACCTATTTATAGCAGAATTACCAACAATACATTTTATCTGTAGTTGAAGCCATAAAAAGGTGTTAAAAATATTTAGATTTCGGCATTAAATAACCCATAGAGGTGTTGATATGCCACATAAAAAAATCAACAAACCAACTAGAATTGACGAAACTGAATAACGTTCAATTCGTTTTCAACGAATTAACTGAATAGGAATTTAGAAGAGAAATCTGTAGCCTTTATGTTTAACATGCTTTTCTCTTGTCGGAGTATATATTCACATTATAATTCCGAAAGCTTAAAATATCTGTTTTAATTACCAATGCTGGGTTGTATCGGAGAACATGATCCTGAAAACTCTGGGATTCTTATTTCTTTATATACACTATTCACATAGTCCTCATCTTTCTTACTGCTATCACAGATTTTCGGCTTTTGCACCTTCCAGCATTAATCAAGTGTAAGCCGATCTGTATCATCTTCAGGTAATTCCGAATTGAACTGTTTGTTTGCCTTTATTCCAATGCCCATATCAAGGTATAACTGGCGTAGTTATTTTTAGTAATGCTCAGTTATTGCTCGCTTTGGTTACATTGAATTTAAGTACAAACAGCAGTCCAGGGAATGAACTGATATTTACGATGTCACCAAATTCTTGAATGGTGGAATTCTTTAAATTCGATTTGGCTTGGGCCAATCATAGAGAGATATAAAATACAGGGTGTCCCAAAAAATTTGACATCATTTCGCAGGCCAATAATTTTGGCAATTCTTGTCAGAATAACCTCAATTTTTCATAGAATGTACAGAAAGAGATCATGATTTTATATTTAATGGAAGAGGACACTACGTGTTTATCTAAATGAGAATTTCCCAGAGAGATGGATCGGATGTGATAGAGATGAACACAGTTTTCTGATGAAATGGCCAGCCCGGTCATCGGACCTGTCCTCTTGTGATTTCTTTTTATGGGGTTATGTGACGGGACTGGTTTATGTCCCCACCCACTCTTCGTGCTAGCATTTAGGAGCTCAAGCAGAGAATCACTTCCGAACTGGATAATGTTACCGAAGACATGCTACGTCGTGTTTAGCAAGAGTTTAACTACCGATTTGACGTTTTGAGTTTCACAAGAGGTGCATATATTGAACACTTATGAAATCGGTCCCATAATAAACTTATGATGTTCAACACCAAAACTGTTCAAGTTTATTGAGCTAGACTAATTATGTTCTAAGATAGTTACTTTTAAAAAGATGTTAATTTTTCGAGGACACCTGTACTATTTTTTTTCTGTAGAATCCATTTACAGAAATGTATGCCTCGGATTAATAATATTAGCTCAGTTCAATCGAATCGATATTTTCTTCTCTTGGTTTATCTTCACTTGGATTGGATTGATCAAAATATTATTCTTGTTAATGAAACATTTTTCCCCTGGTCAAAGTGTTCATTACAACAAAATTTGTAAAATTCTCATGTCTGTAGTTGAAATCCCTTTAGTCAGATAAGTTACACTAACTATAAATAATCAATTACCAGATGCACTACCATTCCCAGTGAGACATCCAGACATAAGAAAATTCACAACTTCACAATTATTATTATTCACAATTATTCCAAAGGATATCGTCTCTAAAATAATGATATTTCTGAATATTCTTTCGTTTCCCGTACGTTACGCCATGTAATAGCTTGTCTGTCACTTGTCTCTAAATACTTCATTATTATTTTCTCGAAATAAATAAAGAAATGGTCGATAGAGAAAATGATGAATCACTCGTGAGTTTAATGTCTGCTTACTTGCAATAATAAATATGGCATTTGGTTGGCGAAAACTATTACGTTCTTAATCTATCGCTTTCTTTTCTGATCTTGGCAAACGTAGGTCTCCAAAATCCCTAAGCCTTGTGTACCTTGCCCATTTACACAAGCAAACCTGAGAGTTGGCTCACTTGCTTCCACTTTCACTTTTCTCATCATTATGACCAGTGAGGATTAACTTTTCCAAGCCCTCCATCCTCATAATGGGTCTAAAGAATTCCAGGTGTCTCTTCCTAATTTTGAGCATAAGCATTCATTTTATTACCATTTTCCTTCGAAAATCCCTCGTTGCTTATCGCTCCATCCACAAAATATTAAGTATCTTTCTATAGAACTACCTTTCTGCTGCCTACAGTCTGCTCCTCATCTGTGAGGAGATTAATCAGCATTCACTGACCTATAAGAGAATACATACCGCATATCAATCTTGCACTGTTTTCTTTCTAACATATTTTTTCTTGCATCGCATGCTGCTTAAATTTTGAGAAGCCTCTTTCCCATTTATGTTGGGATTTCGATATCGCAAATTCCATATTCTTTGTTGAAACACTTTCCAGATATAAACTTTAGAACATGCTTGATGTAGACATCTCACATTTATGGCTTGCATGTTGGTAATTCCTTTTGATGATGATCATAAACTATCTCTTCTTGCTGTTAATTATTAACCCTTTTTTTCTCAATTTCTTTTACTAGTGTCAAGGGTTTGCTATAGTTTGCTCTCCTATTCATCTATCAACAGAGTGTCCTCGGCGTATCTGACAGTGTTAACAGTAAGCCGATCGATAATATATCCTGGTAGTGTCTCAAACTCTCTTCAGAGTCTCGCTGTAGAGTTTGAATAAATCTGAGGAAATGACACATTATCTTCCGTCCTTTTCAATTTTTGTGTAGCTATTCAGTTAATTTTCTATCATTATCGGGCACTTTACTTCCAGTATAAATTCTGCATCATTCCAACATTACTAAATACATCGAAATTTCCTCGCAGTTAAAACAGACACTTGTGTTTTACCTTGTCATATGTTTTTGTCTAATTTATATGACATAGGTACACATCTATCTGTTATTTTAATTTGCTCACTCTGATAATCTTCTGATCAATAAGGCCGTATTTATGGTTCCGGTTTTTTTGACAAAACCACGCTTTTTTTTTGTTTTATTTCCGGTCTAATTCTGCCTCTTTCTCTCTCTGCTCATCACCATTTGCATAATTACTTAGGTAATGTGGATCATTTAACTAAATGTCCGATGGAACTGACATTCTTTGGCACCTGATGGATTTTGTCAGACACTCCAGTATTTCAACAATGTGTATACTTCGTTCATTAAGTGTGTGATTTTTTTCGATGACGACATAGTAAGAATTAGCATACACCATTGAATTAACACGGGTCCTGCTCTACATGATTAAAGGAGAGTATCTATGAGTCATGTCCAATGAGGGAGTGGGGTATCATGGCATTTTCCTACCCTTTTTAACTCTTAGTAATATTTTCTTTTTGTTATCTCTCCTACGGTCAGTTCTGCCAGAGCAGCTCGTTCACTAGGGGAATCACTACTTTCCTCTGTAGTTTTTGACTTCATTATGTCCTATGCGAGAGGACACTCTGAAGTAATGGATAGCGACTTGAATTGAGGAATCGGAGAGCCGAGTTCGAATTTCACTCAAATCCATTACATTCACTTATGTGCTCATACAATTGGGAGATGTATGATTCCTATTCTTCTCCCCACCAGCTATGGGTACATAGCAGGGCAGACCAGGTTGCCTTTGATGGCAACTGGTCTACTGCAGAAAAAATGGCAACCTACTGCGGGGAAAATCTGCATCTTCAGTCATGTATCGAAAAACACATTATCGCCTTAGCATGTGATTAATACTTGATGTCATTTTTCCGCATTATGCGCCCTAAAAATTTCCACTGATTTTCATTATAAGTGATTTTTTCTGATTTCTATAACAACAAAAATATAAATTTGAACATCCATTGCAAGGCCACTGTTGTATATTTCTTAATTGAGAAAAGTGGTATTTTTTAAAAAAAATACAACAACATTTCTGCAGGTTCTTGATGGCATATATTGTAAGTTAGAAATGTTTGGATGGTTTAAGACTAAAATAGAATCGATTATTGTCTGAAGCAAAACACTTGTAGTCCCATATAGGTTATATATTTAAAATACTTATAATTACATTCTTGTTGTTGTGACCTTATAAATTGTAATTGAAAAAATATTTTTAAAAAGACACAAACCATCGAAGTAATAGTATTTTTCGTGCCTTTTTGTTTACTTTTTTATTATGCAAAATGTATTGCCATAACGTGTATAAGTAGTTAAAGCAGTGTTTCTGAACGTTTTTAAGCAACGGTTAACCTTCGAGTAAAGGAAAATATCACGGCTCACTTAGCAACATTTTAAAGGGTATACATTTAAATGTTATGAAATAAAAACAGATTAAAGAAACATATATACAACTATTAACTTACTTTATTTCAATGTATCTATTCAACTATTTGTGCAGCCTATTTAGTGTGAAACCTGTGCCTCGTGTGTTTTCACGAGTTCTATAATATTTGTTCGAATGTGTTATAAGCAGACCCTCATTTCTCCTTAAGTTGAACAATCTTTCTCCCTTCTTATGTTTGATGTTATTTACGGTTGAGTTTCATTAGGAAAATTGTAGCAAAACTGGTTGATTCTTTACAATTAATGTGGGATATTACTTTTGTATCTAAGTCCAAAATACATCATTGGTTACCGTCGAATGAATTACTTTGAGCCCTCAGTCACTAGAAATGGTGACCAATCCGTCTTCACAAGTGAAGTCCGACATTAGAAGGAACATTTATGAAGGAATTTCTAACGCAATCATAATATTATGTGCTCATTGACAGGAAATAATAGTCGAGGTGTTCGTCGAGTGCTTTCTGACGTGCAGCCATAATAGGGATCATTTATTTAAAGCAAGTAAGACGCATTGAAGGAGGAATATCAAATTTGCCTGATCTTGTTCTACTTTTTTTCTTTTTGAGGGCATGTAATGTGATCTCCATGACGTCTGCACAGTTGAAATCCAAGTGACCTGTAAACAGGGCAGCGCATGTGTTACAGTTTATGTTCCCGTGTTCGGGTGGCTTCTCCGAGAATAACAACGCTCAACTGAAAACCGTATCAAAACAATCTCTGAACACCCGACTACATTTCCAAAAAGTCATTACCAGTCACTAATAAAAAAAATGGATTATATCAAGAAACATGATCACTTACATGATAAAGTTTTCTTGTATTTTTACAGTAACGTTCATCCTGTACAAGGCCCAGGCCCACTCGATGTAGAGGATTAGGATAACGGGCAATTTATAGGGATAGGAAGGGAAGAAAACGGTTGACTAGAATTGAACAGTTTAAGATTGTAGGTCAATGGTTTGCGGGAAGAAGTTCTTTGACTGGAACTTACTACTGTCGATGGAATACGGAGGTGATGTGGATGGTTTACTACGATGGAAGTGGCATGGCGGGTCCTTGGTGTGAATGTTAAACCTAGTGAAAGCAGGAGCTTCAGTTGGTCCGGGTACTTCCCGTGGTAGAAGCGATAGAATTTCGCCACATTGCGCTTGTGAGAGAGAGGTAGGAGAGTGAAAAATAATTATTCTTCCACAAGGACTCGGAGACGCTTTTGAACTCTGTCGTGACTGGAAAATGAGGTCTTGCAACTCCTGCAGCAATATGGCAAGAGTACTCCATTTTTAGCCTTATTTGGTTCTCCTAAAGATAGACGATAGCATGAAGAGTCAGGTACTTACTGAATCGGTAAAGAAGACGTTCATTTTGCCTGCAGCTTTAGCGATGGATCGTATACAGAAATTCCACTTGAGGTCGAGTGTAAGAATGAGGCCAGTATCCTCTCGAAGCACGAAAAACTGTTCTTTTTATTGACATGATAGAAGATAATATTCATGTAGTATGGTCACGTTATCAATCAGTATTTAATCATATATATATATATATATATATATATATATATATATATATATATATATATATATAAAAAAGCCTCTAACGCCTGTAGTTCTGGTTAAAAGACTGTAAGGAAATATTGGAATGAAAAGGTTGTGCGAAGGTTGAGTTTAATCACTTGACGAGCATGAATGAATAAGGGAGTAATAGAGAATGTCGTAGTTTAGTGCGGCAATGCGTACGACTCAACGCTAGGATTTGCGGCGGCTGTTACTATGAGTAGACGTTCTATCTATTCATGGACGAGTCCATTTGACGATTAGTATAGAGAACAATTAGTCTTTCAGCACAATAACGATCAACACGAAAGATTATCGTTAAAATGTTCATTCGGGAATAAAAAAGAAGTTGGGATTTTTTTAAGTGAAAATTTTTGTCACTATATTTGTGATAACCGTTCTATCGTGTACATTATATCAATCAATGCTGAGTTTTGAGCTATTAAAACAGTCAGCCATTGTCATTGAAAAGCTTCCAGAAGGCTTGGAAAAAATTGAGTATATTTAACTGTTACATTATAAATCAATAGTTCAGGATATTAAAATTCAGAAAAAATATTTTAGCTGTTACATACAAACAGGATTTAATTCAAGAAACTTTTGCAACATTATTCATTTTATTTTTTACAACGATGTTCAGCCTGTACAATGTTCAAGAGCCACTCGAGATAGATGATTAAAGAGTAAGAGGCAGCGTTCATACAGATATGTGGGGAAGAAAACGGGTAATTCTAATCCTAATCTGGTTATGATTGTGATCAGTGATCCAATGCTCTTGGGAATGGCCTCCACAATGGGCTGATCCACGGAAACATGCTACTGTGGTGGAAATTATGTCTCATCTATGGGATAAAAAGGAAATGAGCGTCGTTCGATCCAGTGGGTGTGAAATAGTACATCTTAGCCGACAATGTTAGAACTGGTGCAATTAATGAATATATTTCGTCTGAACACTTTCTATAGAAATACCGACGTTAAAATTGCACGATAGAAAAGTCATTTCCTACGTTTTTAAATAGCTTACCTAGTTTCATACACATACTAATTGTAATAACATTTAAAATAAAACCTGAAGTTCTTCTTTGCTGTACTTTGATTGTGATGTTAGAGAACTCATGTTACTTGTATTCCATATTTCAGTTTCAATGAATAGTTCGTTCTTTCTTTCTTTCTAGTCATATGTGACTCTATCATTGTAAGTGAATCGATAACCACAGTTTGTATCGCATCCCAGATCATACCTAATCATTGTAAAGTAAAAGAAGCCCTGGACACCAACTGCAGACGGGCTCCTCGCAGATTGTCCGCCGCTGCCCGACATATGTACCCGTGATCGGCACTCGTGCCAAAGAACCATTTAGGTAGTTATATAATCACCGACACCAGAGGAGCGAAAAGACAGACAATACGCAACGGAATTTAAGGTCCATCTTCGGATTAGTAGTCAGCGCGCACGAACACATATACTCACATATACACTATCCAACAATAGTGGGTGCAGTCAGGTTTTAAATAAAATGTAATATGACTGTTGTTATTTATTTCTTCGGATGACATATATTCAATAAACTTTAGAACGCATTTTCCCATTCCTCACTCCGAAATATCCCTCGTCTATCTGGAATTTTTCTACACATATTTATAATCAAGTGATGTCTTGCTGTAGTGTATTTCATTATCGGATTTTCCATTTTTATTATTTCGGCAATATTATTTTTCAATTATGCATCAAATGTCTAAAGCCAAGAAAAAGAATCCGGGTGTAGTTTCACTTAGGATCTTACGGTCGTCGGAAAGGCTGTGATTCTCGAGGGATATATTAGTTACTCTCTACGATGCCGCAGGACGTTTGTCTCAGAGCCGCCAGATGAAACAGATTATTCAAAGGTCAATATTCTTAATTTCAAACCGGATATTAATTTCTCTTATTCTTCCTCTTTCCCTGTGCCTCTAGACACGTATTACCATAACACTAACTACAAGTCTGTATTTCATTATCAAAATGACCATCTGAATATAGACAACGTCGCTCAACTGCAAAGGCAAGCAAAAGACTTGGATCAAGTTTCTAAGAGATTTTCTTGAGGAAAATAATAGTCGCAATAAGTCTTTCACTCTATTTAACTAAGGAACTTATTGACAGGTTATTATTACCAACAGCTTCGACTTAATTTATATGTAATCAAAAAACTCCCCTACATTCATTCTATTATCTATATGTTAGGTTTATGTTGAACAAGTTTATTGAACCGTTCCAGTTAATGTGAAGAGAAAGGAATACTGTTTTGTCACCGGCTCATTTCTTACCTGTTGTTTCCATTCAGTTCGTAGTTGATCATGTCTCTCTATGTTTTCTGTCCACTTTATATAAAAGAGGCATTTTAAGTGTCATTTTCTTGTCCGACGATGCTTTCTTTTCTCGGCAATTTTCATGAAAACTTCCTCATGCTCACATATTCCGGCCCTGATATTCTCAACATCCTACTGTAGAAACGTATATCTCTTACTTCAATTCTTCAGTAGAAGCACATCTCTGTTACTTCATCCATGATGAATATTGATTTGACAAAACACTTGAGTATTTTTTGTTTGCAACAACATATTTATTCAGAATATTTTATACTGTTTTTAAATCATATATTTAGACTATTCTACAGCATCTTTCGATTTACCAAGAATTTACGTCGTTTTATAGTACTCTACAAATAGTTACATTTTTGTAATTACTTTAATTTGACGTTCGTAATTTGTGGCTCCTATCTGGGGTTTTTCATCTTGCAGATTATCGTAGGAAGGACAAAGAGGATTTTTTTATTTTTTGTTTTTTTTAAATAGCAACAAGAAATGTTATTGTTATATAGGAATAAAGAATCTCTGCAGAAACTTGAGCTTGAGCGATGATTGCAAGTGAAAAAAGGCGTTCTCGTTATTCATTCGGTAGGTCACGTGACCGTAGAGGAAACGCTTATATAGATGACGTCGCGTGACGTATGGGGTATTCGCTATTTCTTCAGGGTTGAACTTGGGGAACCCATCCCTGAAATTAGGCTAGTGTAGGTTTTGTTTTTTGCTTCTTTAGTTTTGACTTTTTTTCCAGTAAACTTAGCTAGGTCATGTTGTTTGCTCGTTGGCCCCTTTTATTTCTGTCCCTATGTTTTCTTTAGTTTAATTCCCCATCCCTTCCCTCATTAGATGGTCAGTGATGTCAGTTCTCTGGTGGATGCGGGGCGCTTTGCTTTTTTTCGCCTGTGTGTTTTTATTTTTTATTTATTTTTTTTTTATTTTTTATTTTTTTTGTCGTGTCTGATTGAGTGCGTGTCTGTATGAGTGTTAGGGATGAACGAATGACTTTTTTGATTTTTTTATAATCCCGTATTGATTTCGTCCAGTTAATTGATGTTTCTGCCTCATTTAAGGGTTGTGTGAGTGTGGGGGGTATTATTAACATGATTTTGTTTAGTTTCTTGTAAATAGATTATATTCATATTGTACATACTCATTGGGGGATTTGTTAACTTGTTGTTTTATACCCCTCACCCCACAGACGATGATTTGAACATAAGACGACTATTTAGAATTTTCCTTGATACGATGAGGTATTGTGGTGGATTTAGTAAGAAAGGTAAGTAAGAGCGTGTTGTTTTGGTGTTAGGAATATTGTTTGTATGTTTAGTTCAGTGTTTGCGGCTAGTTAAGTTTAAAGTTAAGACAGATGAAGACCGTCCTTTTTTCCCTTCCCCTTTTTAGGCCATGTTCCACATTTTCTGTAAATTTAACAGAAATAAATATCGCTATTTCTCCTCTATCCTCTATACTATTCAGACTATTATTCGCTTCGCACTATACGAGCTACTATTACTACGAGTATTACTCATCAGCGTATTATAAATGGTATCTGCGATTATAAATTGTCCTACTATATTGACATTGACGAGGTATCAAACTAGTATACGTTGTCACACAACGGTGGCAGCAAAGGGTCGTTTTTAACGACACAACAGTTATCATAATGTATCCGAGCATTTTAAATAATAAAACGATAATTAACACAAATTCTTGAAGACTGAAGCATACATCCAATTCTGAAGATGAATGAATTTTGAATACATCAAATATTGCATCATTTAAACATGGACATATACATTATTTCATCGTAATTTTATTTTGAAATATTTTCTGTATTTTGAAAGATTCAATTTGAGAAATGTAATGGAATTATTTAAGGCTCTTAAACACAGGTTTGCAAGGTATAATTCTGCCTACAACTTTACACTAGTACAAAAACAAAATAAAAACCGTAAAGCTTAAGTTATATTCTTAAATCACTTCTTAATGTCTAGACTCTCATATGAAATATATGCATAACATTCGCCTAATTCAAATATGTCTAAACAATAAACTATACAGATATGTTTTAAAAAGGGAGATAATTAATCAGTCTCTATAGAACGCTGTTAAAGAATTACAAAGAGTTTATCAAAGAAGAAAACTCACATAACTTGGAGATTAACAATAGCAACAACAAATATGCCGGATTTTTAACAGTAAATGATATTCGTTTTTTCCTGCTTAAGACTGATTTTTTTTAAGTAATCATATTCTTTTTCATCGACAGTAACACCTTTTGTTTTAATGTCATTGTCGCAGAGTTTGGAATAAAGTGATTTAAAAATTGTAAGTACAAAGGAAAATAATCATATTTCCATGAAGTTAACAGTTCATAATATCGGGAAAAAAGATTTGGAAGGAAACTTCCATCAATACTAGAAAGATAAAAATCAGTGAAAATAAAATGTTTATTTACGAAAAAAAAAATGAAGAGAAAACAATTATTTTATGAATTTCTACTGACAGTACCGCTAGTAATTTGGTTAATGAATAACTAACATTTCCAGCGTGGTTATATTACCATTAGTATGACCTACTTACTATGACCTTATTCAATATTACCGCCTACAGCAGCTGACTTTAGTAAGTGTCCCCAAATATTCGAAACACCAGTTTAAATTTATCAAAAGAATATGGAGTAGAAAACCAGGATTTAAGGGATAGAAACATTTTCACAACGTGTAACAAATAAGTGTGAGGTTGTTGACAATCAAACACAAATTTCTACTCTGAGAATAAATAATATTTATATTTGTTATTCCATTGTGATAAAAATATGAAATGAATTTCATCGTTAATTGTGTTCATTAAATCGTCAAGTTGAAACCAAAAGTTATAAAAATACCCGGTGAAATATCAATATAGGTATTATGGGCTCACAAGATACGACCATTATAAAATGCCTAAATAAGCAGTAATATACACATACTTAAGCATGTCGGAGCAATAAGTGAAGATCGTTACTGTTATCATATCATGTTCTTCCATAAGAGCTCCAAATTTGTCAACATGTGTCAGATTAACATAAGATTAATGAATTGCGCATCTCTCTCTCACTTTGTCATTCTTTGTCATTCTTTGTCACTCTGTCACACTGTATCTCTCTTTCTCTCTCTCTCTCTATCTCTCTCTCTATATATATATATATATATATATATATATATATATATATATATATATAGTGGACTCAGCAATTTTCAATCTGCTTGTCTGAAACATCTTCAAGAAGTGAGAGCAAGATCTAATATATATATATATATATATATATATATATATATATATATATATATATATATATATATATATATATATATATATATATATATATATATATATATATATATTGTCTTCCACAGACAGACAGTTTCGCTGTATCACAACTCTTCAGTGTGGCTAGACGTCCGATTGCTTCAAGCCGGGGTCTTACTCCTAGACTATCGTCGCATGGCTGAGAGAAAGGGAAATTTACCTTTTTCTAAACGAAATGCGCCACTGAAAATTCAGTTGAAGAGCATTGTTTTTAAAATTACGCTTTTCTCAAGAGAGCTCAACCGGATTTCCCAAAAGCATATATATTGTCATCCACAGACAGACTGTTTCGATGTATCACAGCTCTTCAGTGTAGCTACATATCCGATTGCTTCAAACCGAGATAAAAACCCGACCGATTTGGCCTCAGTGAGAGATCCTACTTCTAGTCTATCGTCGCACGGCAGAGAGAAAGAAAAGAGAAATCCGTTAATAGCAGTAGGAGCCATTCTTTTAAAATTACATTTTTTCTCAAGAGAGCCCAAACACACACACACACACACACACAAACACACACACGCATATATATATATATATATATATATATATATATATATATATATATATTTCATTGAATATGGTCAATAATGAACTAATTGTTTTTTTTAATTTAATTATATAATTAAATTTGAAGTTTTTCCGGTTTTTAAAACATAGTAATTACTGTGTAGCGAAGAAACCATATTTTAAATTATATATATATATATATATATATATATATATATATATATATATATATATATATATTCTCATACTTGATAAAATTTTACCCGAAGTGAACATAAAATTTTATTCGAATATCGATACTGTTCCCTGCCAATGATCTCCCACACGTTAATGAGCAATTCACCTGCTGCTTCCTGACAGTTCACTCTACCTAATTTTCACTAGCGAAGACACTCATAATAATATCTGGCGGGGTTTTCATGTATTTCAAGTTCCATTAAAATGAGTTTAGGCAGAGACCAGTAAAAAATCTTTACTGTGTTCTTTCTTACCCTGTAGTTTTCTACATTTAGGACCATTTTATAGGCTTTCGGAAAAAATGCAAATATATATTTTCTAATGTACGAATATTTTCGAAACTCATGAACAATTATCTCATCTTTTAAAATATCGCGTCTACAGGCATTTATTGATGTGTTCCTTTTTAAAAACTGATTATCTATATCTATAAAAGGCAGGATGTGTGTATGTGTGTGTATAAGGAATTCACGGCCGCAATTTTCGACGGATTTGCGCCAAAATTTACATACACATTATCCAAGTGAGCGGGAAGGCCAAGACCGACTTTGCATTTCCCAACTCCCATTGATAGTGGAAATAATCGATTTTTCACGCTCTTACGGCAGTCTTCATGTAGTTTGCGGCCAATTTCTACTGGCCTGAGTGAGAGCCAATAGCTGGCTGCCACTAATAGGCAGGAAGATTCTATTGGCCAGCGTGAGAGCCAACAGCTGAGTGACACGCATGTTAACTAGTATGCTAGCATGCAAAAAATCGATAGCTGCATTCGTCACAAGTAGAAAAATTTAAATCTGCATGGCACTTTACTTCAATTGGCTCATTCGCTTGCTTAAAATCAACGTTGATTCCGATTCCGCAGAACTGGGTTGGGTGTGAAAATGTATTTGGTGTTAACATTCTTTTCTCATTCGGTTTTTCCAGTTTTGAGTCCTTTTTTAAAGTTGATCGTTTTGTGTTCATTTTGTTTATTTTTTTTTTCGTAACAGATTTAATGTTTAGTATAGAGCTTAGAAAAAATTCGCAGTGTGAGATAGGCAAGAAGTAAGGCATGTAGCAACATCAACACGGGAAAAGGCAAGGAAGGGCAAAAATATTTTAAGTCAAGTGATAGCGATTGCTGTATGAGTCGTAAGATTTTTGAATCAAGCACGGGCAACGCCGGGCCATGCTGCGAGTGAAATATATTTCGTAGCTAGATTTCTAATTTCTTTAAACTTTTATAGAATTTTGGTTTTGGGCACCTCAAGGTGGTGTAATGGTTACAAAGCTTGTCTTACTAGAACAATTACGACTGAGTAGCAAGATTGTTCCTCACTGGGTTCTCCATACATTCGGCCTTGTGCCTCATCTGATCTACGCTTGGAAAATTGCTATTGAAGCTTGGTTGATGTTTCCTTTAATTAACCTTTTTACATCAGGATAGTAAACCTATTGGCTTCAGAGTAGCTTGTAGGATAATGAGCTGTTTAGAAAAAGAAATATTTTTCTGTGATATGATAGTCACACTGTATTACGTAATTCTGAACCTTGATAAAAATTTGAAAGAATCAATTTATTTGGATATCGAAAATATTGTATGTCAATGCACGCCCACTCATTGTTTTTGCATGCCAGAATATTATAATAGATTTGATATGAGTAATTATTCTGCGGATCCGTTGGCGAGAGTACATAGGAATATATATTTTTATATATAGTGGACTCAGCAATTTTCAATCTGCTTGTATGAACCATCTTCAAGAAGTGAGAGCAAGGTCTAAAATGTCAGCCAATCTAACTGTGATCGCATCTTACAATCCTCACACTTGCTCCATACGTGGCCACCTTTGTAAATCACTAGCGGATCTTAAATGCCACTTATAATTATCGCACAAAATTTCATAACTGAATCAAGTAAGCTGTCAGATACTCATACGTCGAAACCGACGGGAGAGTCAATTATATATATATATATATATATATATATATATATATATATATATATATATATATTTTTTATCTTTTTAGGGCGTGGCCGATCATTTGTCTCCCCGATTCCCCATGGTTTATAGCGTTAAGCAATGTTTGATTTGTTTTCATCATTTTTTTTATTCCCGCTCTACCTTCTACTGAAACAAGCTCGATTGGTAATATCCAATTCCCAGTGTCTTTCTTTTTACTAATATTCTTGGGAGAACCCTGAATCGATATCTTACAACGTGACAGGTCAGGGAAATACTAACTTCTGCCCTCCTCCCAACCTCAACAAAAAATTATAGCCATCTTAACCGTTCAAATCTGTAACATTGTCTAAGTAAAGTTCAATAATCTTACATGTTGTTATTCGCCTTCGGTAGGTTTACGAGCTGAGACGGCTCATAAACATACCGATGACGGGTGCATAAACTAAAGATTTGGTGTTTCCAAGCTGATGGCATCTTTAATAATCAGATTCTGCACAAGATGATGATTGTTAAAGACAGACGATATTTTTTGAAAGCTGAACAAGCAAACCTCTAAATTACTTGATATTGTGTCATATATATATATATATATATATATATATATATATATATATATATACACACACACACACACACACACACACACACACACACATATATATATATATATATATATATATATATATATATATTTATTTAAATATTGTATATTATCCTCTCTCCAAATGAAATATTTCTGTTACCTTGGATATAATCATGTACAGATGGTAGACATGTAATTGTATTTTGTAGTTGTTCATAAAATCAGTAACTAAAGAACTAAGTCTTCTGAATTTATTTTTAATTAACTTAAATATCCAAATATATATGTATATATATATATATATATATATATATATATATATATATATATATATATATATATATATATATATATTATACGTAAAGATCTATTTTAATCTACATTCAGGATATGTGTGTGTGTGTGTGTGTGTGTGTGTGTGTGTGTGTGTGTGTGTGTGTGTGTGTGTGTGTGTGTGAAGATATGTATAAAATAGGAAAGAACACGTCATGTAAATAGTCCGGAGTTCTTTAGCATTTTTGTTTTTATTTAAAAAAAAAACAACAGTTCTCCATACATAAATTATAATTCTTTTTTTTATTTTAAAACTATAATTCCTCCGCTACATAAGTGTTCTATTTTCGCTTGAGGATGAAACAGGTTTTCATACTTAATTCACTTTAATTTTAATAATTATATTGAGGTTTTCGGTTCTCGTTTCTTATGTAGCGAAGGAATCATATTTCTTTAAAAAATATATATATATATATATATATATATATATATATATATATATATATATATATATATATATATATATATATTCTTCCTACACATATTTCAATTTTAATATTACCATTGAATTACGATTAATGATTGGCGAAGTTAGTGGACTGATATCCCGTTGATTTTTTTAAGGCTATGTCTTCTTAATTTTCGTTCTCATAGTACCGAAATTCAAAACAAAACCACAAAAACTTCCATTTATTTTTTAACCCATAGCTGTGAGACGACACGGAATAATATATTTCTAACAATATTATGATAGAGTGATTTGTTTGTTTATTTGCATACCGATTCCTTTGTGTCATTTAATGCCGAAATTTAATGAAATTAAATTTTGACAACTTTGAAGTAATAAATTTATTATATACGTTATTCTGCTTTCACATTTGAATACATGGTAGATGATACTCAGCATTTGAGCAAAGAGATGTTTGTGCGGACATAATTTCTAGTGGTGGTGATATGTGTATTTTACGCCGTAGTTTTTTGAACTTATATCTTGGAATACTGTTTGAATTCTTTAAGAGACTGTATGATATTATGTCGATTAATATCATGAAAGAGTTCTTTCATGTTGGTTGTTTAAATTGTTGATTTTGTCTGGCAGCACATCAACATCTATGGGTCACCCTATGCCTAAATCTAAATAATTTTGTGAGTAATTTTAGCTTTCAATTACGTATATTTTTTACATAATTTTATACATTCAGAGAAAAGGTATTTTTTTAATGTATATTTTGTAGATCATAAGATGTATTGTTGGTAACTTTAAGATGAAAATGTATTTTCATATTTTTCCTTATTGCATTTATTGACATTTTGATATAGAAATGTATTATTGGTCATTTTATTAAAAGATAAGCTGTTGATTTTTGTTCGTGTTTTCACTATATACCCATAGCTGGCACCGTAAAAGCTTCTCTCAAAACGGGTCAGGTTGGAGATAGGAACAACAGCAGTTAAGACGTGGCGCCGCTCTCTTCAAAATCTCCAGTCTCCGATCTATGGCCTTGCTGCAGGATGTAGCTTAACGTTAAACCCAGTACGAGACAAATATATTAGATCAGTAGGTAAGGCAATAGATGTAATTTTTATTAACATTATTTCAATGTGGCACATAGATTGCTGCCGTCTTCCAATGTAGGAAAACCATTTTTTATGAAAACTAGTAATCGAATTTTTAACTGGGGGAGAAGACCGACCTTTAGCACTAGCGGTAACGACTTAATTATCCAATGCGCTTAACAAAATCTGTGTCTAGTAATAACGTTTGAGAATTACAAACAATCGTTATTCGGTAAGCGTCATGTTTAGATTCGGAAGTTCAATATGAAGCCGAATGATCGAAGACTACAAGAGGCATATATTATGCCCATATAATCAGTCAGTATTTATATGCAGACACGGAAAGAGATAATTAATATTTGATTTAGAACGTCATTTTCTATATTAAATTGTTTCGGATAATTTAATAGTGTATCTCATTTTTTTCTATTTAGTATCACGCTTAACAGGGAGGATATAATCGAAACAATGAAACATGCCCACGCATAAATCATAAATAAAAAATCTAAATCTAAGTCAATGATTACAAAACATTTCAAATGCAACGTATTAATTAGGGTATATATATATATATATATATATATATATATATATATATATATATAATTGGTATATACGGAATGAACTCTCCAATAAGTTGTGATTGGTCATTCTAGCTTTTGTAACAATGTTTTCCGCTAGCGAATGATCGTTAATTAATTTGAAACTTTTAAAATCATTTATTTTATATTCAACATCATCACTTGATAAGAAACCGAGGGTGTTGAAACAAAATGGCTATTTTGTAGTGATTTTATAACATATTTATGTTATATTTTTTTATATAAAAATAATTATATATATATATATATATATATATATATATATATATATATAATTATTTTTTTATAAAAAAATAATGATATATATATATATATATATGAAAAGAGTTTCATTAAAGCGGATCAAAATCAGCAGTAAATAAATCAGTGTTATCAACAATTTCCTGTTCTTTTTAAACCATAATAAATTTTATCTTTTTTTTCTCTCCTAAACCTTGTTTCGCTATCTATTTAATCAAACTCGCTAGGTAGGCAAAGCATTGCTTTCCTCTGTCACTCTTGCCGTCAATCTGCTCTGCGTGTAGCACATTTTAAATGTCCTTATGATGTTAAGTATATGCGTCCTTTTGTTTGCTTTTTCTCTAAAACAACATCGTTGCTTCTTATTCTCAGCATCCTTATTGAGAAGCACATTTCTATTGCTTCAAGTCACTTTTTCATCCCCCAAGAGTTTGTCCTGCATTCATAGCCATGGAGACGGACTCATTTTACAAAACAATTCAGGAGTCTTTTCATTGTTTCCAACGAAATCTTCCTGCTTCTTAATACTTCGTAAAATATTGATCACACCTATACATCTCTCTATTAAATACACACATGTTTCACATACACACGCGCGTGCACACACACAAAACACGCACACACACACACACACGCACGCACGCACACACACACACACACACACACAAACACACACACACATATATATATATATATATATATATATATATATATATATATATATATATAAAGGCTGTTTCATTAAGAGTGGTCAAAGCGGTAAAGAAATCAGTATTATTGATGAAACTTTATTTCTGTATTGGATCATGATATTTAATTCATGCCAATTATGAGTGAAAAATTATATCGGACAAATGTCCGCTAAGCCTTCGGCGGCACACCTCCACTCGATGGTCCTTAATTTTTGATGACGTCTCTGCATATTTGCTACTCGATCTCACCAGTATGTCTTATTGTCTCATCCTTCAGCTGTTGAATTGTTGTTTTGCCTTGTTGGCATCGATTTTACTTTTGAGATGACCCCAAAGGAAGAAATCTAAAGGCGTCAAGTCGCACGATCCTAATGGTCAATTGACTTCACTGTGTCGAGAAAGATTCGACCTGGGAAGATCTCATACAAATTCTGTTTGAACGTCCATTTTCGTAATAGGCTTCAATATCTTTAATACGTTGTGTGATTTTTAATCTTTTCACCGTCGAAATTGCCAAAGATATTAGTTGTTAAATCTGAAAGAAAAAGAAATAAATCATTAGACACTTAAACGTAATTCACATTTAAAATCGGTCTAACTTTATTGGAACTCCCTCTCTCTCTCTCTTTCTCTCTATATATATATATATATATATATATATATATATATATATATATATATATATATATATATATTTATATATATATATATATATATATATATACACACACACACACACACACATATATATATATATATATGTGAAGAAATAAAAACAATTAACTAAATTCAAAGTAGATGAAAAAGTTTTAAAAAACATTTCGATCTAAAAATACCGCGTCATATCGCAGTTCTGGCTTGGCTTTTGACTTAATCTATTGAAATAATCGGATATGATACACTTTTTTCTTTGGATAACAAAACGACAACCTGAATAAGAATATTTTTTCGAGCAGTCAAGCTATTATGATGAATAATTGTACCAACAATAAATTTAAATCGTATAGACAATTGCATACTTTTAACCATAAAATCTTTGTAACAATCTGTAAATTACAAAAGATTATAAATCATAATAAACTAACCACATTTTTCCCAAAATTAGGCAAAAAAAAAAAAATGGACAGATGTCTTCCAAATACATCAATTCTATTTTTATGTAATTAAAAATAAAACAACAGAAACTGACACGCAGCATCAACAACTGAAAAAAATGTTGCACATTCATAGTGTTTTTTAAAGCAATTATATTTACAAGTTCGGCTGAAATGATTCTATACAAAATTGTATATCAGAGACCGAAATTTACTTACTGTGCAAGATTCGCTGTGATGTCTGTAAAGTCCGATAAGCTAGTGGTAGTCAAAATGTCTGCTTTTGTTTGTGTCTTAAAAGACAAATTACACCAGACTGGCGCGTTGAGTTTTAGAATTTAAACGCGTTGTTTGAGCCGACAGAAATAGAACAGGAAAAAAAATGTGCGATATTTTTCTTTGTTATAGAGACTGATTCGCCTAAAATAAGATTCTGTTTATTTTATTCAAGAAACCATGTACGGTAAGGGTAACGGCAATCAGCACGGGAGGTGGAACTGAGCTCAAATTCTGATTTAGACGTAGTAAGGCCCCTGGGAAATACATGCATCGATAGTTTCACCACGACAACCACTATGTAATGGAATTTGAAATCGGAGACCCGAGTTCGAATGCCTACCAAGTTCGTTACATGTACGCGAAAATAGACTTGGTTAAAGCATGAATCTTACTACTACCACCACTTATATTTGAAAAAAGGAAACACTAGTATTTAAAAAGAAAATTTTAATGCAATACCCAATTGCAAAATATCATTCTTACATTAGAGAATAACGTCTTTCCATGAACATTATGCTGCATCAGGATATTTTTCTCCTCGGAATCGATCCTTCAAATCTACAAATCAACCATTCGCCCTTGCATGGAGTATTGCTGCCATATATGGTCTGGAACGCCTACTGTTTGCCTCGGGATTCTTGATAAGATCCAGAGACGGATATGCAATATGATTGGCCCTGAGCTGGCATTTCGTCTGCAGTCGCTCTCTCACAGACGCGCCGTCGCCCCTCTCTGTCTTTTTTACAAATACTTTCATGGTAATTGCTCCGATGAGCGGATTTCCCTGATTCCCAGACATCGCGAATTCAAGCGTCCTACGAGGCTGGCATTCTGCTCTCACCCTTTTACTGTTGAAACTGTTAAATGCAGCCGCCTATTCTACTCCAATAGCTTCATATCTCGCACCTCTCGCCTGTGGAACTCCTTTTCCTTTTCCTGTTTCCTTGATAGCTGTAATCTCCAACTTTTCAAATGTAATCGACATCTTCATTTGCCTTGATCTATTCACTATTCTTCTCCCCATCCTTTCCTCTACCATTTCTACCTGCCCTCGCTCCAAATCCTCTATAACCCCTTGCGTGCTAGTGGCTTCCCGCCTTGCTAGGGGTGAAATGCTTAAAAAAAAAAAAACTAGAAAGCATTGATGAACCGTAAAATCAAATCAATCAATAAATAAATCTTCCATGAAGTATAAATTAAATTGTAATTAGACTGGGGAAATTCCTGGATAAGGGAGCAGTCCATTCTGCTTTTTTTCCCCAGAAAAGCATGGCGATTCACAGATAATAAAGGTAACATAATTTGTGATGAGCCGGGCCTTGTTACATCCTGAATTTAAATGCCATTAAGAAAAAACAGAAACAGCTGAAAAGAATATATTTAGAATCATTTTTACTTTCACTTTCACATTCAACTTACTTTCAATGTTTTATAATCAATGTTAGACTGACTCAGGTGAACGTATGTAGAAATATGACATCGCAATGGCACCGCTATATATTTCCTAGTAGATGTGGCATTCAAAATATCAGCGTTCATTCATTTTAGCTTGTTACACTATGTTGAATAACGATTACTGTTGGAAGAGATAAACATTGTTATCTGAGACAGGAATTAACATTTTAAATTCTCTATGAGATTTTAAAAAGACATTTCGGCACAAACAAAGCAATAAGATAACTACGATACAAAGGGTTACTGAGAGAATATTAGAAAAGGGATTAAAAAAAAAATATGAAGAGAACGATACATGCGCAGGAATTAAATATAGCATACAACAATTGGCACTGCATTTAAAAGTTTCAAGTATTAGTTACGTTCAGAATCATTAAACATTATTTTCTGATGTAAAACCTGAAAAACATGAATAATACAGAAAATGGTAAGCCGCCAACCGCGATGTAACTAATCAAATTAACCCTATCAAATCTAAACTATGACCAATATAGTGTATTAACCTAACAGACAACAGTTGAGTTGAAGCTTTTGCTTTTAATAGAAAGACGCCAAATTCCAGGGACGTTCAGTCCGGAATAGACGCTACTATTTATGTATCATAAAAACTACATCTTCAACTGACAAACATGAAGAAAAAATAACAAAGCTTAACAAGAGAACGCACTAGACAATGGCTTAAGAAGTGGCCGAAAGGGCTCGGGACAATAAACTGTATGGACATTTTTTACCATCTCTTAGTTCCACCAAACGAAAATAATTTAAAGATAGAAAAACTAAGTATGAATTACTCAAAATTTATTTGTCTTTCATATGGAATGAAACAGGTAGACAGACACACAAACATATATATTATAATAAAAATTCGATATATATATATATATATATATATATACATATATATATATATATATATATATATGTATATATTGTTCTCGACTCCATGTGCTAAATTATAACTTAAGGGACTGCATCCTCATACACACACACGCACACACACACACACACACACACACACACACACACACACACACATATATATATATATATATATATATATATATATATATATATATATATATATATATAATTAGAAAGTTGAATTTTGGAATTCGATTCTGATAAGTTAACAGTAAAGTAGAATATGCAAATTCATTTTTGAAAATGAGTATTTAATTATGTTCCCAATCTGAATCAATTATTGATTGATTAAACTGGAATTTTAATAACAATAATATATATATATATATATATATGTGTGTGTGTGTGTGTGTGTGTGTTTGTGTGTGTGTGTGTGTGTACATACACTTGTTAAAACAGAGTAAGTATCATGCCGCAAAACGTGAAATTGAAGAGCAAATCTGTTGCGTTCACTTCCAACCAAATGCTCACTTCTGTTACACCTAATGACGGTAAATACACGCGCACGCACACACGCACCCACACACGCACACACAAACACAAAACACACACACACACACACAATCACAAAACGCACACACACACACACATACATATATATATATATATATATATATATATATATATATATATATATATATATATATAGTTAAATCAAGCAAAAACCATTTATTTTATCTTCAACATCATCACTTGATAAGACACCGAGGGTGTTGAAACAAAATAGCTATTTTTGTAGTGATTTTATAACATACTTATGTTATAATTTTTTTATAAATAATAATTATATATATATATATATATATATATATATATATATATATATATATATATATATATATACAGTAGCGTCCAAAACTAAAAGAAAAAATTTTAAAACATAATATTTGTTAGAAATAACAACTGTGAAAAGCTGAGATTTTGACAACTGGTAGTCGTTATCATCCATAATAATATACTAAAATTTGAATCATTTGCAAAGGATAGAAAAAGAATTATAACAATTATTTATTTATTTTCAAAATAGGATCGTCCAAAAGTAAGGGACAAAATTGAGAAAAACAATGTAAACAGTATGCTATATTCAATTTTTTTTTTATTTCCTCTAAAGAATAAGTCTTACTTAGTCATTTGTAAACGTTGCATCAGCCGGCACCATGGCGAAACGCCAAAAACTTGATTACTCTGTGAGACAAGCTATTGTGAAGCTACACAAGTAAAAAGCACACCATTAGAGATTTCAGAGAAAGTGAAACGTTCCAAGAGTGTTTTAGGCAGGGTTGTTAAATCCTACAATGATACTGGCAAAATAGTTAGTGCTTTTAAAACCGGCAGACCCCTGCAAAACTTCGGCAAGAGAAGATCGAATAATGCAGCGTATGTCATTAAAGGAACGTTTTAAGTCTTGCACAGAAATTAAAAGGGTTATGAATAGTACCTGATGTGTTAATGTGTCAAGACAGACTGTTTGTAGACGACTGCAAGAAATAGGGCTGTTTAATCGAACCCCAGGGGAGAAACCACTTGTTAGTTCGAAGAATAAGAAGAGATTAGAGTTTGCAAACAGGTATATAATTTGGACATATGAAAATTGGGCAAAAGTATTTTTCAGTGATGAAAGCAAGTTTAATTTATTTGGAAATGATGAAAAAAAACAATGTAAAGAGACGTATTGGTGAAAGATTAAGTGCAAAGTATACTAAGAAAACTGTCAAGTTTGGGGGCGGAAGCGTCATGGTATTTGGAATGTTTTCTAGCCAAGGTACAACGCCTCTTGTCCGGTTACAAACTCGTGTAAACGCGTAGATCTATAAAAACATTGTTCAAGATCATGTTGTGCCAATGATACAGAATTCAGGTTTCGATAGGGCTACCTTTATGCAAGATAATGCCCCATGTCACAAGGCAAAGGTGGTAATGAGTTACCTTAGCGAGCAAGATTTGGAAATTATGGATTGGCCACCGCAAAGTCCTGACTTAAATCCAATAGAAAATCTTTGGAAGACTTTAGGAGTGAAAATTATGGAAAGAAACCCCACTAACACGGAGTATTTGTGGGTGAAGCTTCAAGAAGAATGGTCTGAAATTAGTATCGAGGATTGTCAAGAACTGATTCGTTCTTGTAGTCGAAGATGTGCAGCGCTCATTGAGAGCAAGGGCTCATTTACTAAATATTGATTGTACATGTATTTTTTATTGTTTTTTTGCCGTTTACATTGTTTTTCTCAATTTTGTCCCTTACTTTTGGACGTTCCAAATTTGAAAATAAATAAATAATTGTTATAATTCATTTTCTATCCTTTGCAAATGATTCAAATTTTAGTATGTTATTATGGATGATAACGACTACCAGTTGTCAAAATTTCAGCTTTTCACAGTTGTTATTTCTAACAAATATTAGGTTTTAAAATTTTGTCCCTTAGTTTTGGACGCTACTATATATATATATATATATATATATATATATATATATATGACGTTTTATTAAAGCGACAGACAAGTTGCTTCGGTTAATCTTTTTATTTAATATTTCTTGTGTTCGAACGTATGCACAACCAAAGTTCCATTCAATGACCATAATGGCATCATTTACACCTAAACTAATGGTGTTAGTATGGGAAATTCACTGTGTCCATGCTTTTCCAAATATTACGTGTCCTATATAGAAAATACGATATTTACACAGGTCCGTAAACTGAAAATATATGTCCGCTACGTAGATGATATTTTTATTTTAGCAAATAACATTAAAGAAATAATACACTTGAGACCACATTTGAGAAACACTCTGTCCTTTAATTTACCTACGAACTTTGTAAAAAAAAAAAATCCCATTGTTACATGTTCTCGTAGAATGTAGTAATAATCACCTCATTATGAAAAACAAAAAAATAAAAAAACACACTCTTGGCATCCTAACTTTAAAGTCAATGACCACTCGGACACAAAATAGCATGAATAAAAAAACTTCCTAAAAAGAGCACACCAGAATTTATCCTCTCGACTACTCTTCCTTAATGTACTCAAGAATGTAAAACAGATATTAATCAACAATGGCTTCCCTAAACAACCTTATAGCTCACCAAATTAGACTATTTCCCCAAAGAAAATAAGAACAATAGAGAACATAAACTCAAAGATTACATAAATATTTTCTACAAAAAACAAATGCACATTAACTACAAACAAGATGAATCTTCAGTTAGAAATATTATAAAGAAATACACTACGCCAACTGACCCGAATAACAAAAAATCAAATTAATTATCTACTATAAAAAATTTAAGACAGCTGACTATATCATCAAATATAACAACACAGAGAGCTAAATCAACATTACAACGAATGAACGTTATATATATATAAGTTCAAATGCTTCTTAAGGAACTGTATTCCTGCTGACGACGAATTCATAAATAATTACATCGGTGACACAACTATATGCCTATCCAGACGTCTTCCGTTACACATATCTGACCATAGCTCGATTAGACCCTATTTAAACACACACACAAACTTATCAGACTCCATTCGAAACATTAGTAGAAAACACAAATATGATAACCTCATTTACGTGTAAAATATGATTAAAAAAATGGAAGCCCTAATAAGAAAAAAAAACAATTCTTAACAATATTAACTATGAACAAGGTGCCCTGACATGATATGCTAACCGTGTTCGGAAAATGAAACATCTCTAAAAACACAATAAAAACAAACACATAACGCACACACTCAATTAAAATGAAGAAGTAAAACAATCCTTGATAATGGCTAAAAGTATAGAGAATTTGGACAGTTTCTACACATTGTTTGTCCAAGAAATAAAACACTTGTTCGAACAAGAAAAAGCAAATAGAAGGCTCAACCATAGTACACTTTCTCTCGTTTTTAATGAAACATGCATAAATGAAAGATTGCTGGCTAAATACAAAATTTTATATATATATATATAACTGGACAGCCGTTTCGCCCTATTTTAAGACTTATCAGCAGTGCGCATCCACTACTGAGAATCGAACCCGGACCGTTACGATATAACGCAAGCTTCATACCCACTGGATCAACGGGTCTCGGTGACGAAGACTAAACAGACTCGATGTACCGCCACTACTCACTAAATTCCGTGGTGCCAATCATCCAAGTTAACTTAACTCAAGAGATTGTGCCTCGGAAGGGCCACATCTTTTTTTTTTTATTATGCCGGTGAATTACTTGAATATATATATATATATATATATATATATATATATATATATATATATATATGTGATGGTGTTATTGGGCGGACGCCTTTGTGTTTATAATGCATATATGTTTTTAAAATCTTTTGTCTGTTTTTGACGAAAAATAGAGAAAGTATATTTTATTGACACGTGTATATTGCTTTTACGTTTATTAGAATAACTATGAACTTTCTCTCCGTCAATATATGTAAATGTGTCTGAGAGTATGTGTGTCTGCGTGTGTGCATATGGACATGTGTGCGTAAATCTGTGCTCGTGTGCATAAGCATCTATATGTGCGGATGACATTTTTCACTTAGTACATATCACAACCATGGAAATTTTCAAACATCTCCAAAAATCTAATAATTAAAAAAAAAAAAAAAATGACTATCTATTTTACCGTTGAGTTGTAAGACGCCCCGGTGTCAAATTGATATACGTAATCTAATACAGTAGTGTCTCGGGAATGGCAAGGAATTCTTCGATAAATTCTGCCCAGAGCTGAGACTTTGACGCCTTTTTTCGATTAACGATAAAAACGAATTCCTTCTTTATTTATTTATTTTGTTTTGAATGCCAAATATTCACTTCCAGTAAAAAGTGAATTCGACTTTGATACATGTTAGGGAAGACTACATAAAACACATGTCTGGCTCTTAAAATGTGGTCATTAATATTTATTGTATATATGTTGTGGGAGAAATTGTAATTTTTGCAGTAGCCTTACAGAGGGATATAAAAGTTTAATCCAGTTCAAAACTATAATCTGTTCTCATATTAATTATTTTTTCTTCACCGTTCACATTTACGTGTTATTTATACAATTAAAAAAATACCTACCAAATTGTTGTCATTAAAAAAAAAAAAAAGATTTATTGAATTATTTTTTAATCTATTTTGGAATTGGCCTGAGAACACTTGTCTTTCATCCGTGGAAGCATATAGCACAAACATTCAAATGGAGTAACAAAATCAAACAATACAAGAATTTTGAATATTTGGGAAGAGTTTTAACAGAGGACGGAATGTGAGACACTGACATCAGAAGTCGCCTTAGGATAGTGAAAGATGCCTTTCAGAAGCTAAGTAAAGTATTAAGAAGCATAATAGTTTTGTTAGAAACAAGGAAAAGAGTATGACAGTATCTTCGGGAAAATGTCACAGACGAAGAAAAAAAACATGATCTAACAGAAATGTGGTTATACATAGGGATACAGGGAATGTCATGTACTGGACATAGGAGCAACGATTAAGATTTAGAGAAAACTGAAACATGAAGAATAAGTAAACTTAGCATCAGAAAGATGTACCTGAAATTTTGGAGGGCCATAGTGAGAAAACAACGCTTAGAAAACTTAACACTCAAAGACGTATTGAAAGCAAAAGTGGCAGAGTGTAATGCGCATAGGATCGAATTGAACAATAGCAGGTCAGGTATTTGGAGAGATAGTAAAAGGAGAGATTTTACACATAACTGCAAAGGAGATAATGTTGTAGAGAGCTGTGACCATCAAAGTCCTGAAGGGACAAGGTACATAGAAATAGAAGCCCACATATGACATATAAGAATCCCAAACCGAACTATGTACTCATTGTACATGAATCTCTAATAATCACCCATATATACATATATATATATATATATATATGCTTATATATTTACTAGTGCTGTCAGATGCTTCATATTCGATATGAAATGTAAATATTTCTAGGTATATGCATAATAGGTTTACCACAATCTTCCTAACCTCATATATATTCCAAAAATAAAAACAAGGATAGTCTTTGTATTGTATGAAATATGTGGTAGATTTTTTTTAAGGAAGCTTATCTTATTTTGACGTAATTTTCATAGTATCAAAATTTCCTTATGAGCCATAATTACTCTCAAACACAAATTTTGTAAAGAATCTGTCAATATATTTCACGCGCAATAATCCTTGAGAAGGTTCTTTTTTCTTTTCGTCTGTTAACACCTGAGATATAATGTAAATAATTTCCTCGATTTGATTCTTTTTTAATCACTTCATCACAAGTAAGTCACTCAGACGAAAGGGGTTACTGAGTTTGATAGAATATGAGGAAAGAACAAACACTACCGAGAAGAAAGATCAATAAAAGAATAGGAATTAAGAAGACAGAAACAACAAATGACATGCATTTAAATTTTAGAAGATCAAATTTGACTAAGAAATAAGAAGCCGAATATTAGTCCCACAAGCAAGAATTTTTGCTAGCATTGAACTTACAGTTATATATAATCATTTCAACCGTAACATGAAACTTTTTCGCCAATCTAATACTGCGCATAAATCTAAAAAGTCGGCGTACCATCGAGTACAGTTTGCCAGAACAATTGCCAGGAATATATTTACAGATAAGGCACAGAGATGAGGGAATTATATACACTATTTACATTTTTCAGACTATCGTTCTCATCTTTGTTGCCATATTTATCACATGGCACAGTGGAAAAAGGCGTTAGTTAGATCGAGTGTCAGAACCCAAAGAGTGTAAGTTCAGTACTGGTTAAGACGGAGAAGAACTTGGAGAGGGGAATGTAGCGGGAGATAACTGATATCCATTAGACATGGCACGTGGAACTAGAACAGTCTACTCCAGCGAGCGAAATAAAGGGTTCATTTATCAAAAGGTTTCGGCCGTTGTACGCTCCGGCCTTCTTCAGGTGGTTGGAATGAAGAACTGTACCCTTTATTTCACTCGCTGGGGCAGACTGCTTTTTTAATCACTTCACCACACGTAAGTCACTAAGACGAAAACTGAGTTTGATAGAATATGAGAAAAAAAAAAACAAGAATAAAGAACAATAAAATAATAGGAATTAAGAAGACAGAAGCAAAAAATAACATTGCATTTATATTTTTGAAGATCAAATTTATCTAAGGAAGAAGAAGCCGAAAATTAGTCCCACAAGCAAGAAATTGTTAGCACTGAACTTACAGTTATATATAGTCATTTCAACTGTAAAATGATGAGACTTTCTCGACAATCTAATACTGCGGATAAATTTATAAAGTCCGGGTACCATCGCGTACAGTTCTTCAGAAAAATTGCCATGAACATATTTACAGAAAAGGCACAGAGAATCTGTCTATATTTCTGAAGTGAAGTATTATATACAGTATTTACATTGTTTGGACTATTTTCCTCATCTTTGTTGCCATATTTATCACAACGTTTCGGACGTTGTACGCTCCGGCTTTCTTCATGTGATTTAAATATCGAACTAAACCTTTTATTTCTTTCGTTGGTGTAGACTGTTCTAGTTCTACATGCCATGCTTAATGGATGTCAGTTATCAGTTATCGCCTGTTAATTCCCCCTCTTCAAGTTCTCCAATGCCTTAACCAGGTACAGAACTCACAGTTTGGGTCCTGTTACTGGATTTGACTGACGCCTTTATCTACTATAGCATGTGTACTTAAGGACATCTGTGTATGAATTTCTGGGATTTATAAACATTAGACATGGGATGTGGAACTAGAACACTCGAAAGAGTATTTCTACCGAAGACACAAAATAATACCCATTATTATTATTATTGTTTTTATCAGTAACATCATCATAATTATTATTTTTATTATTATTATTATTATTATTATTATGAATATTATTATTATTATGTTATTTGCTTTTTTGTGTGACGCGCAGTTACTTATTTCCGGCTCCCGACAAGTGACCTAAATTCAGAAAATTGCATAATAATATTTTTCCCTGAACAATAATAAAAAAAAAAATCACACATATTTCATATAGATAAAGCCTTTTGTAGGGTGTAGGTTGTACTGGTAAGAATTTTTTTTATTTCTTTAAGGCATGTGCTACCAGGAATCCCTTCAGTGAGTCTATTGGAATCCTTTCCCATCAATCCGAGAATTACAACTACTTCTGAAATTGTTGATGTGCTCATGTGTCACATTTTTGAGATTTCGATTTCAAGGTATTTTGACAGTTTTGGAAGATCATCAAAAATACATTACAGTCTGCGGGAATTGCCATGTGATGTTCTAAGCGCTACTTAGATATGGCACAAGGCCGGAAGTATGGAGCACCCAGTGAGGATCGAACTCACTACTTAGTCGTAAGTGTTCTAGCCAGACAAGATTGCTAACCATTACACCACGCCAAGGTGCGCAACTGTCATGTTAATAAGGAGGCACATTTTAACTTTGCGTTCTCTAATCATAGTGCCCGTTATATTCCTTTGGACTGCTCAAAATATTCTCCCCAAATTCCTGCACCTTGTCAATAGATGGTGACATTTGTTTTAAACGCATAGCTGTTTTTCCAATCCCCCTGTAAAATTTCTTAAGGTCCGTTTGGAATAGTTTGCCGATAGAAGCTACATCGTTTATCGTATTTTTTTCCTCTGTGATTTTAACTGAAGTTCTGCTTTAGCATTTCTTTGATAGAATTTCATTCAATAATTTAATTATATACAGTGTAACCCGGATATAAGAGAGTTGTCGGGACCGGAGAAGAAGTCTCTTATATCCGGGTTTCTCTTATATCCGGGTTTGGTCTATTATATATATACATTAACACAGGCTCTAATTTGGGACCAAATCTCACTTATATCCGGGTTTCTCTTATATCCGGTCTCTTATATCCGGGTATTTCCGCTGGATCTTCTTGCATCTGCGAGTTTAGACATTTGGGTTTCAAGTGATCTCATATAATCTCGAAATCTCACATCTGATTTCCCTTATTTCTCGCATCAGTTTTGCCTTTCATGCTGGTTCTCTATGTTTAATCTTTTTATTGTCTTGAACCCAAGCTTCCCCGTAGCTACTAAAGCTGTTGCCTATATGACATTGTTAATGTCTATGATGTTTCCCAGTGTTTTGACCGTTACCATTTTTTCCAGTGCAGCGTTTTATATTTGTGAAATGTGCTGATTTGACTTTGTCACATAAATATTTGGGAGCTGGTCACCGTCTGACATTTGTGTGAGAGTTACTCTACTGACTATTTGGATGACGTCGTTTTTTCGCTACACTGATTTTATCTCTGTGATTTCAAGGAATTCTGCCTTAATGTAGTTGTACACATCTTTAGTGAGATTCTGCGTTTTACTTCCTGGGAGATTATTTCTTATTTCATTCATTTTAATTTTATCTCATCCGTAGTCATATTATTTATTTCTACTCCATCTTTTTGCTTTTTGAGTGATGGGTTATTGTATTATGTCTTACACAGGTACCCACCAAAATTATTATACCTAAGGTTTAAATGTATTTTTCATAAGGGAAAAATATATTCCCAAGCTTTCCCCTAGTTTCAATTGAAAGCTAAAAGATTAAATTTTCTAATTCCAGGAAAAAATACCGTGGAGTATTTGAAATAGAAATTTGAATGATTTTATTCGATACAACCGAAATACAAATCGAAATGGCCATTTTTAACTTTTTTAGAGAAATGTAAACTAAACATTTTTTTTTTCCTTTTTGAAAATCCAGCTAAAATAAAATATATATTTCTGAAACGTTACTTTTATAAAATTAGCAAATTTAATGTTAAATTAATCTGTTCTGAAACAGATATCACTTACTTATAACTTAAACTTTTCTAGACAAGCATTTCTTGACCTCGGCGTAGTTTTATTTTCACGTCCCCATCGATAATTTGATGGCTGAATGTGATGACAGGTTTAGTATGATGAACCAAAATTGACATAACGTTTTTTTTACTTATAATAATTTAAAGCATTATCAATTTTTTTTTACATTATTGAGTTACCTCTATCTCTTTCATTATTTAATAGCTAAGATAATCATAAATACTTTTATTAATTATTAATATTACATTAAATTATTACATTTTTAATTCAATACCTGAGATAATATCTAATAAAATTATTATTATATTAATAATTAAAATATCTCACCCAGTTATTATTTTTTTAAATTGATTAATGAGATAATTTTATTATCTCAATTTGATTTTTAATTTAATAACTGAGAGTGAGATGTGTCAAGGGGCTTTCCCCAAGGCGGAGACAAGGCTTTAAACACATGAGCTTTTAATCCTAATGTCACATATGAGATATCATACTAAAAAAATATAACATTTTGATGCACTAAAAATTATGGTAAAAAGATTTGGTAGAATTATTTGTATTAAGTTTTTATTTTCGCTTAGTAAATATAGTCTTCACTTAAAAACCTACCCCATAATCTGTTTGGAAGAATTTTAAAACATTTTTAAAATTAAAAAAATTAAAAGAAATATGCAAATAATTCTTGTAAAAATTATTTATTTATG
Organism: Acanthosepion pharaonis; assembly: GCA_903632075.3. Classification (NCBI taxonomy): domain Eukaryota; kingdom Metazoa; phylum Mollusca; class Cephalopoda; order Sepiida; family Sepiidae; genus Acanthosepion; species Acanthosepion pharaonis. The sequence continues at coordinate 1,203,027 of CAHIKZ030004965.1, read as the reverse complement.
TGATTCTCTTCAGATAATAATGTTCTTAATGTATATTATTTATAAAAGTAAATAAAATCCCATTTAATTAGATAGTTTTATTGCAATTTTTATTTTATGATTTGGAGAAGATTTTTTTAAAGGTGGCAGAAAATATAAAAAAGTAATTGATGATTTAATTTCTCCATTGCATCTTGCTTATAACTAATATAAAAGAATTTCCGAAGTGTTTGGAATTCTAGAAGATTCCATAAAATTAATTTATAGGAGGTAACAGATGTAAAAAAATTATATATAATTTTACCTAGATTTTCCAAAAAAATATTTAAAATAAAATTAATTCATTTTTGGAACAAGTTCTGAAAGTTTTATTAAAATCATACAATTATTTGATTTTTGCAAGAATTTCCAAATTAATGTGTGATTCCTGCGGAAATTGCTACACCAAAATGGCCATCACCACAAGTAGTACGAAGTTAACAAAAAATAAACAAAAACACAAAATCAAAACGAAAAATAAACAACAACAAAACAAAAACAAAACAAAAAAAAGAGATTTTTTACGCACATTTAGAAAGTGTTAGAATGAAGGCATACATTTTTTTAAATAATTTTAAAAATATTTTGTTCTTTCCTCTTAATAATAACATAAATATTTTAACGATAAAACTTTGTTTTTATTAATTTTGGGGCCTTTTATCATTATGCTATGAAGTTAATTTATTAGCGAATTATTGGAGTCTTATATCTAGTTTTATCTTATCTATTTCTGCATTTGCGAGACTTTTGTTTCACAAGATGTCACTGCAGCAATTGGCAGACATGTTTCCCTTGACGTTAGGACGTATTTCACTTCTTACAATAGTTCTCCTGTATGATATATCTGATTCGTGGTTTTCTTTACTGGATTTTTGAATTAGGTGAAAAATGATGTCATACTCTTCGCGAGACCATTTCTTTTTATTAGATGATTTGACATTGAGTCCATGGTTAGAAACAGTCTGGGTTTGATGACCAACTGTCTCTACGTTGTTGGAAGAATTCGTTCCATTGACAGAACTTACGGCCCCAGACGTAAATGATAAAATTTTAACCTTGACAGCCAAGGGGTTATATTGTTTAAGTTACCAGATCTAGGACGACAGACGGCCAAGACCAGAGAGCTCGTCATGCCCATGAGAAATTTGGGGGATTATATTCATGTATCCATGGTTAAAGAATTCATATGGAGTACTGTATTCGGATGGATAAAATAGGCGTACAGAGATGGTATTGGCTATACTATGTTTTAACTTAATATAAGTCTCAGTGATATATCACTAATATGAAATATCAGAGAGGGACATAATATAATATTGAGTGTTATTAAAAGAAATGAAAATGAAAAAAAATATAGTTAAATGAAGTCAAAGAGACTCAAAATGAAATTAAAGAAAAGAAAAAATGTAATTTCAAATAGGATAAACTTTACGGTTGCTTACATTTTGAGAAGCGGCGACAAGATGTCATTCAACAAATGTTCAACATTCCGACGACAAGGAGATTGATAGTTATCAAATTTTATAGGGTCGATCCTATCCCATTACAATTTTCACGGAAGTATTTTCAAGGAATTCATTAAAGAAAGGGAAAGAAACAAAACGAATATTTTACATTTCTCACCCTGATAGCCACTATAATTAAAATATTCTCTCAAATTGAAGTCAGTCAAAAAGCAAAGTATTTTCGGATCAATACACATGTAGCTATGTAAAATGAATACAATTATTATTGTTGTTATTATTATTATTATTATTATTATTATTATTATTATTATTTCCTTTGATTTCTGGCGTTTACACATTTCTTTCCGGGTCCCGCCCGGGGACCTAAGTTTAGAAATGGCATCATGACACTTTCCATTGACAATATATATATATATATATATTTATATATACACACATATATATATATATATATATATATATATATATATATATATATATATATATATATATATATATGTGTGTGTGTGTGTGTGTGTGTGTGTATATATATATTGAATAGATAAAGCCCTTCGTAAAGTGTGGGCTGTACTTGTTAGAAAATTTTTTTGTATCTCCTTGAGGCATAGACTTCCAGGAATCCCTTCACTTGGTCTACTGCAATCTTTTCCAAACAGTCCTAGAGCTCCAATTACAACAGGGATTTTTGATGTTCCCATATGCCACATTTTCGAGATTTCTATTTCAAGGTCCTTGTATTTTGACAACTTTTTGAATATCTTCAAAGATACATTACAGTCTGCAGGGACTGCCATATCAATAAGGAGGCACTGTTTTGTGGTCTTTAATAACAATTTATTATTATTATTATTATTATTATTATTATTGCATTTATAATCATCTTAAACCACGTATGCCAGAGATTTTGTTAATATTCATGTCGCTAAAATTTTTTGTCGTAGACACGGAATCAATTATCACATGTAAAATTGAATATAATATCATTGAATCATAGAATATTCATTCAACAATGCGAAGCTGGATTACAAATATCAAAGCTCAATCTACCCATCATGGCACCAATTCTAAGAATGGTATGCAAGTCTTATACATCACAGCCAAATATGTCTGATACTATAATAAGTTTTGATAAATCAGCACATCTCCTTGCAGATGATTTCCATTTAGACATTGTTTCATCTCGAGTAACACAGAGCACTCAGACTATTTCTGATTGATCGTGTTCCTAAGTATCTATCTGTGTCCACCGTGGTGTCTTCGCTGTTTCTTCCTTCAATTTAAAGGACAATATTCTCGATACCTGGTCATGTGTGTCACTGATAAACTCACTAATGAATTAATTTGCACAATGTCTTTGTCCATCTGGTTAAAGACTCGCACGTAACTAGCAGATATGTTTTACCAAACAGGTTATTAATTGTCACACATTATATTTCAAAAGAAGAGAATTTCAGAATCCATCACATGACCCCCACACATGCAACATTAAACCTTTCAGTTCCGACATATTTTCTTACATTAAAAAAACAATTGCAAACGCCAATATACACGATAACCATATTGATTTTTGATGCGCTATATAAGTCCTGATTTATTTCCTATTGTGAAACCACAACGATAAACAATCATTGTCTGTTTTTCCGCTGTTCCTGTAATGTTTATCTTAAAATAATTTGATGCATTCCTGACAGCTGTGAGCTCTGTGGGGCAAGATCCTCTCTGTTTAAGTCTGGTAGTTTGCCAAATCCTCCGATATTACTAAAATATTTTCATCGCTGCCATATTATTTCTTAGTGAAGTTTTAAATCAATTCACCCCAAGTAAGGCCATAATGCCACCAAGAAGCAAAAACCCAAACCTAAGCAGAAAAAAATGGGGTACACTTCTACTCCCGTTCAAAAGACGGAGGGGGCGTGTGAATCTGACGCTAGCCGAAATTATCTTTTCAATGAAGTGGACGAGAAATTTTGTATATGAATGAAAAAGACAAGATTTATAAACTTACTGTCATCCACATTCATTACGTGACTATACTACCTGAGATCTATTTTCGAAAGTTTCATTTCCTCTTATGTCACTTTTGACAGAATCTCGTTATTGTTTATCTTGTTTTCTCTATGTCAAGCCTGATGTCATAAACATCGTGGGTGGAAATAACTTAATATGCGTGCGTTATAAAGTTCAGGACTTTCTACCATGCAGAATGTTAGTTAGAGTTACTGAACTACGCTCATCTATCTGAAATTCTAATGGCAATGTTAGAAATATATAGACGCTACTTTGAATTTTCCTGTTTCTAATGTAATGTCCTTGTCCATTTTTTTTATATCAAGAGATTTAACGGATTGTACTTAAGTGAAAGACTCCAATGATTTAAATGCCTTGCATTCAATATTACGATAAGGTATTTTTAAGAAGAATTTTAGTATGGGTTGTGTGATTAAGTTGTTCCATCTTTTTTTCTGTTGATTATGAGAAAATCTTTTTTTTAATGAAAATTGGTAATTTTTATTGGTCATATTGATTTCTTGATGATGGGTCATAAAAATATAGGCATTACATTAATAATATTTGGGGAGTCAGCTTCTTGTTGTCTACTTCATAAACCACTTTTACCGTCTACATGAAAGAGTGGGAACATGGTTTGTATGAGCATGTAATATCGTTCTAATCTTGACAAATCCGATGGCGACGTTATGTGACCGATCAGAGATTCTCTAGATGCCGCCTTGTTTAGATAATGCTATCGGCATCGGGAGACGTATAAGAATCTCAGGGGAATTAAATTTATTATGTATGGATACTTTCATCTTTTATGCGCCATCTCCCTTCAAGACGTGAGTGATCTTTGTTCTCTGGAACTTAATGCTTTTTGTCGCTCTTAAAAGGTAGCTTCTTTAATAACCTCGGTTACAAATAAAATAAATAAATAAATAAATAAATTAACACTATTACGGTTTTGGAAATAGGAGAAAAACTTTTAGGATTTTTTTTCGTCAAGAATGACTAATTGTAGAATAAACATTTTACTTGCGTTCTATTGTATAATTATAATAGTTAAACAATAATATTACTCATTCATAATGATTAAGCTGCCTTCTTTGTTAAATCTACGTTAACCTCTTTCAGAATTTAACTTAAAATATTATGCATACCTCATCACGAAAAGGAAATAAAGGAAATACAAATTTCCTTTTGTTACATGAGTTCACGATTGGTCACAATTCTTCTCAAACAGGTGCCAAATTTAACAAGGCATGGAATGAAGATTCCACCTGTGATTGGATAATACGTTACAGGTTTTGAATTTCAGAAGTGGAATTACGAATGTTGAAGTTCAAGTTTCTATAGGACGCCCATCTTCAATTGGCAATCAACCTCTGAAAGCACTAGTCAAAAACATCCACGTCAAATTGTCAGAGGAATGTTTCAGACAATGGGTGGATGAAATTTATCACTATTGGATCATCTGAAGAAAATTAACAAAGTGAAGAAACTAGATAAATGGTTTCCACATGGAGTCAATAAAAATCAAAGTGTTCTAAGTATTGAAGTGTGTTTGATGGTGTATCTGCGAAAATGGAATGAACATTTTCTTGATTAAATAGGGACGTGATGAGAATTTAATCCTTTATGAAAGTTGTAAGCGATAGCCAACATGATTTAATCATTATGAAGTACTGAAACACTTTCTAAAATAGAAATTGCACCAAAAAAAGTTAATGATTGTCTATAGGGCCGCTATTGATGTTAGACCTGACAGCCTTTTGTTTTAGAATTTGACCAGATCATTAATGCTAAGGTTTACTGCTGGGGACTGGATGAAATGCACATAGAGTTAAGCAAAATGAAATCAATAGTTATTAATCGATTTGATCCAATGCTGCTTTGTGACAACACTCAGCCCTATGCCACCAAGATATCAATATAGAAGCTAACTGCATTGTGATAAGAGATTTTAATATATCCACCACATTCTGCTGATTTTTCGTCCCCTGAAAACCGGCTTTTAATCATCTTGAAAATTATTTAAGCCAAAACACATTCCGGTGAAAGGGTGATGTAGAAACTGCATTCAATAATTTCTTACCGTCAAAACCTTTGCGGTTTTATCGTAAAAGGTTATATAACCTTTTCCATACAATGGAAGAAATGTATAGATGTTCAGAGTTTCAGTTGTTACGTATTTAAGCATTACTTAAATAAACTGATTCATGAATATATAATTAATCTAAAATAAGATAATTTTTTAACAATGTGAAATATAGGATGATGTAAAGGTCCCTCTTTATTTATTAAGTTTTATTGAACAAAAATAAATTGCAATAGTTTAAGAAAATTTGAAAATAATTTCACATCAAATCCTCATGATTTATCATGATTTACAAAGATTAACATGTCCAAAATGCCCCCTTCATGATCAATACAAATTTAACTCTATCAGCTACAATTCTACAAAAAATTGACGCATTTCTTTTAAAAAACATTTCACCCCCAAGCAAGGTGGGAGTACCACTAGCACGCAAGGGGTTACAGAGAGTGGGAGTAAGAGTAAAGAGGCGTGAAAGAGGAATGGATGAACCCAGGACCGGGGAATAGATCACGGCATCTGAAGATGCCGACTGACATTACATTTGAATATTTAGAGATTAGAGCTATCAGGGAAGCAAGTAAGAGGAAGCGAGTTCCACAGACGGTAAGGGCGAAACGTGAAGGTATTGGAATAGAAGAGACGGCAACATCTAAGCGTTTCGACAGTGAAATGGTGTGACCGAGATGTCGACATAGTGGCACGTTTAAATTCATGCAGTTTGGGAATTAGCGAAAATAGCTCGTCGCAGCCATTACCGTAAAAGTATTTGTAGAAAGGACAGTCAGAGGCGACGGCACATCTATGAGAGAGTGACTGTAAACGTGATGCCAGACCATATTCGTATCTGGATGTTGTCGAGAACCCTAAGAAAAGCATCGGGGGCTACAGACAATATATGGTAGCAATATTCCATGCAAGCGCGAATGGCTGATTTATAGATTTGAAGGATGGACTTGGGCGAGAACTTTCTAGCGAGACGCAGAGAAGCATCTTTCCTTACGGCAGATGAAGCTATTGGTTCAGTGTTAGGATTCCATCTGAGGTCAACGGACAGTGTGAGACCACGAAGTCGTAAAGAGGTGCTCTAGTGAAGTTGAGCATCAGACTTTCAAATGAGAGGCAAGGAGTTTTCTCTGTGTTGGGTAATAGGCAACAGTTTTGTTTTTGATGCATTAAAGTTAACCATCTATTTCCTGTCCCAATCAACAAAAGATTCGAAACCAACGGCCACGTTAGTTTTGTCAGAGATACTAGATTTGCTATTTAGGCAGGAGTAAATAGTGCTGTCGTCTGCATAGATGCCTACTTGGAAACAGATGACATCGGGAAGATCGTTAATGAAGATAAATAACAGTGTAAAACCCAGTATTGAGCCCTGGTGAAACACCTGTGTTCGTGGGAAAGGAACTGGAGGAGAATCTGTTAAACACGGCCTTCACTACACGATGTAACAGGAATGATTGTATTATGTCATTTTTTTGTCTCGTTGACTCCTGTAAATGTGAACGATATGAATTCCCGGGTTTTCGGGTGAGGCCTTCTTTGCATTCCGAAAATCTATCAGATATTGCTTGCTTTAATTTAGGTTTTATTATCTGACTGAGCATGAAAACAAGATCTTTTCCCGTATACTCCACAAGAAAAAATCTGGTATTGCTCGAATAATCCTGATAGCCACGTCATCTAATCTACCACAGCTCGAACTTTTGCTGCAACTCGAATATTTTTATAAATGTAATGAAAGTAGTAAAAGTAGTAATACTGTCAAGTGAAATTTATGAAATATTTTATTAAAATATTTTTCAATAATTGAAATATCCAAATTCTACTAAATCTTATAACTATATGGAATATGTTTCCATCCAACTTTTGTATTGTTTATTGCGATAAAGTGTCTGTATTTTATCAATTGCTCTGCTCTTTAAATGTGCTAAACATTTTCATAGTTGATGCTGTTGGAAGTTTTAAAATGTAATGATTTTCTTATTTGGATAGATTACTCATTAGAATCGGGTCTGGCCAACGTTAAATTTCTTAAAACATTATAGTATTTATTCGACGGAAGCAGCTTTCACTCATTTCCAGACCGAAAGCAACCGATGCATACAATATATGCTAATGTTTATGGTTGCATTGGTGAAACAAAATATTTGCTGACCGTGTTTGGAAAATAAAAAAAAAACACATTAAACAATTAATTTATTCAGTAAAAAGTAAAATAAAATTCATTGAAAATAGCAAAAGGTATAGCCGAAAACGCTTTCATATACAAATTTTCAGACGATTTTTATATAAGTTATGTCCTGAAAATGCATGTCAAGATTATATAACAAAATTAACTACACCACCTTGTTAGTCATTTTAACGAAACTTATACACACACACAGACATATATATATATATATATATATATATATATATATATATATATATATATATATATAAATGAAACATGCATAAATGAAGGATTGCTACCTAAATACACTATATTGTGTATTTAGGTTTCATCAAAAACGACAGACATGGTACTCCGACTAAGCTTTTTATTTAATTTTTCTTGTGTTCGAACAAATATTCTATAATTCCGATCGCTTTCTTCTATCATTTTAGCCATTATCAAGTATGATTCTATTTTTTCAATTTTATTGCGTCTGTACGTTGTTTGTATGTTTTTTTGTGTTATAGTGATGTTTTATTTTTCGAGCACACTTAGCAATTTGTAGCCGTGTTCGTAGTTAATTTTATTAAGTTTCGGCTTTTTCTTTTTTATTATTAAATCCTCATTGTCCGAAAATGAAGAAACTCTTTCGAATACAAGAAAAAATAAATAAAATTCTTAATCGTGGTAACTGATCTGTCGTTTTTAATGAAATATATATATCTATATCTATGTCTATCTATCCATCTATATATATATATATATATATATATATATATATATATATATATATATATATATATATATATATATTGAACAATAATAATATTGAAAATTTAAAATCTTCAGACATTGGTTTGTATATTAATATTCTTTCGTTTTTATTATTATTTCATTTAGATTACTGGACTAGTTTCGGCCAACATGGCTATCATCCGGAGAAAAAAAATCTGCTTTCTGGTAGCAGTGAACTACAGAAATGAATGTCTTGATGGAGAAAATAAACTTTTGTCTGTAGTTTTCATTTGTTTTTTTTATTTTTTAACGCGAATTTTGGTCAAACCGTCTCTTTTTAGTTGTTATTTGAGGTAAGAGCTGGATGGATTCATGATGCTCTGAATTCCCTTGGTCCTTTTGACAGTTTTATTGGTTCCTGGAAAGAGGATGTATCTTTGTTAAGTTTGCGTGTTATTTGGAGTGAGTGAGTATGATGTGTTTAAGCGTGTATTACTATGGTTGTGTGTTACCATTTGGCTCATTAGGGAGTGAGTGAGTATGATGTCTGTAAGTGTGCATATTCATGTGTATATATTATGCAAGCAAAAATGTTGGATTAAAAATCTCAGTCAAAATTAATTTCTGTATTAACGTTTTGATTGTTTCTCTCACATAACCAAATATTGCTCTTTATATCTATTAATAAACGTGATGAGCAAGAATTATTAAATCGCTAAGTAAATTCAATTTGTACTTATATATAGAAGGTTTGAAGCTTTTAATGCACGATCGATATCATTTCTGCATAAGTAATCCAATATAATACTAAAGAATGTAATGTCCTTATATTGCAAAGAATATTATTATAAAGTTCTAGTTTATATGCACACATTTATATAGAATCATATTTAACAGACAAAAAGTTAAAACAATGAAAATGTATGACCAAACATTTCGCTGATTTATTTAGAGGAATGACATACAAAATGGCACATATGACAGCCTCTCCAAAGAATGAGTTTGATGCGATAGGATGATAAAAAATGTATACGAAAGACCAAACAACAATGATTTATTCAAAGAAATGTCACAGAAAAAAAAAAGTATACGTTCGGCTGAAAATCCCAGAGAAAATATTTTTTCTAGTATAATATCAACTTTTCTAAATCAGGATTATCATCATGGTCACAACTAGTTAATATTGCTTCCCGACATTCCTTCATTCCATACTGTTATGGTCCGGTTCCTTGTACCACGGTGATAGTCCAAGGGACAACCAATAAAGAACTCAAATACGGATATGGAATAATACAGATATATTACAAACAGGGATATATACAGAGAAATAGAAAGTGTTACTACGAACAATCAGATTTAGTAGTAATTGTCTGAACGCGACTCTGTTTCGGTCTGCCTATGACTCGACTGACTGACTCGGTCTGACTGACTGACAGACTCAAGACGGGCTTCACTCCAAACTTCAGACTGACCTCTCTGCTTCCCCTTGAGTCGCAGTATTTATTACATATGGAATAGTCCATTGTGTTATTATGGGTAAGGTCCCATAACACATACAAAAGCGTTTTCATGTATCTCCAAGATGGCCGATACGGTTTCAGTCTGAGAAATACGCAGTCAGCTTGCGGGTCATCAGCATAACTTAAATTAGCTCCCTTTATGATAGTTAATACTAGACATTTTTAGAGGCAAAGAGAGTCGATACGACCGCGATGGTTTTTGCCAGACAAATGCTTTGAATACTATGTGCATAACACGCTTAATATAGGAACCACTAGAAAAATTTAACTTCTGAAAATTAAAATTTCTTGCATTTATTGCGAGGTAAAACGAACATGCAATAGTTAACACCCCAGATTAAGGGGACACAGTTTGGCAGAAACGGGAAGAATATTAACCTACCTAATGAGTGTTGTTGAATGAATTGTTGCATGGAAGGTTGGTTAGTTGTTTTATTTTATAGCATATCAACCTCAGTGGGTCATTTAATACCAACAACATTTTTTAAATAGATTCATAGGGATAGTTTGGAAAAAAATGGTGTGTATGTATACATATATATCTGAACCATTTTTAAGTTATTCATATTTTTTTGTACAATCACATGTTTTGTGGTTATTTTTTTTTTCAAAAACGTATTACTGGTAATATTTTTTTTTTCTTCAAAAATTTATTTCTGGTAATAATTTTTACTACTTATTTTTGTCATTAAAACCTATTTTTACACTCTTATAATGCTTTTAACCTCAGTTTCGGGGTTAACTATTTGCCCATAGCTGGGACCCTAACAGATGCTACCACACCGGGTCAGGGTTAAGAGGTGGTTCCACGCTCCACAAAACCTCCTACTCAGAGGCCTTGCTGTTGGACGAGGTTTATGGACGCGGATGTAGTTTATCGTCATACCCAGGATGCTGAATGAATTGTAAAGCTGGCGAAAAAAAAAATGAGTGGAAAAGTGTTAAAAGATGCTTAAAGCAACAAAAAACAGGATGTTGGAAAGGCATATGATCGCGACACATTACAAAATCGGAATCAAATATTTGCAACAGCCAGGTGTTTTTCATCATTATTGTGTGTATATAGACCAGTGAAATATTTAATATAGTGTGTTCTGCTGTCATTTCTGATGACGGAAAATCACCAGGGCCAACTGTAACAATTTTAATGAAGCTTACTCGAAATATAAATTGACTGGCGGTTTCGTAAATACGAACATATACTGTAAGGTCAGAAGTTGAATGATACCTGGATTTCTAATTTTAAGCAATGACACGGAGCATAGTTATCAGACTGTAATTCAAGAAATGGCCAAAGCTACATTTTGGAAGATCAATTTTCATAAATTTGGTAATGATGTATTTGTCTTAAACTACGTAATGCTATAAAACAGATTTTATTTTAATAACGGGTGAAAAAAAACATTAAGGAAAATCTTTCTAACATCATGAATGGAAGTATATAAAAGAAAATATATATACAAGGAATGGAAGAAATGGATGTCTCCTTCTCGTTCGTCTCAGAACAAGATCAAGTAAAAATGAAATATCTATGAACCATGATTGAAAAAGAATATACGAAAAACATATAAATAAATTGAGATAGGTAGACTTATATTAAAGGTAAATAACAAAAAGAATAACATTATTTATTTACTTTGTATTTGTAATCCAAGATAGCACAAACAATTTAAAAAAAATATATTTCAAAGTATGGCAGCTAACAAAAATTAAAATTACGTTATGTTGATTCTATCCAAATTAGTCCTATCGATCAGCAATTCTATGGAGATTAAGTATAAATCCTATACATTTCATCTTATATTTCGCTTTCTATAGTCTTCAGACTATTCAAATTCGCCATACGTCCTGTGTGGTCATGAGTTCAAACTTGGAGCTGAACATGAGAATTTGAGTAGCATGAGGATAATTAACATTTGCACAATAGTTTTCTCAAAAAACGGCAGAATTTCAAACATTAATACAGTCGATAAATATTGTTAATTTGTTCCGGTTTGCAATAGTTTTTCGGACATTTAATTTACGTTCATTTTATTTAACACATTACATTTAACATATGCTGCGTAGAAACCCAAGGTATATCGAAAAAAGTCTTACGTAATGTTATTAGGGCACGCATAGACATGGCGTAAGACTTGGAGCCAAACAATATAACAGTATTTGCATGTAAATCCCTTATAATCATCGAATGAAAAGTTCAACGAAATGAAAAGGGCGTTGGCAAAGAGCAAGAATAACAAAAAAAAAAATGAGAGTAGATACGAAGGACATTATCAGAGGTTTCCAATGGAACAAAGAAAACAGTCGAGTAGATGAATGCGAAGAACAATAGCACAAACGAGAAGGATTCTTATACCTTCATTCACACCTATATTACCAAATAAGACGAAGGAGTAATATATATATATATATATATATATATATATATATATATATATATATATGTGTGTGTGTGTGTGTGTGTGTGTGTGTGTGTGTGTACGCACGCGTGTGGGTATGTGTACGCACGCGCGTGTGTTTATGTGCCTGTCTGTGAGCAGATGCACTCACACATTGAATATTTTTTAACATTCGCAAAAACAAATATATATATATATATATGTGTGCGTATATGTATATGTGTAAGTGCATATATATAGGTTCCCGTATGATCACCAAAACGGGTCAGTAACTTGATGGGTGAACTTTTGGGAATACCAGGTCCTGTAAACTTGAAGAGCATTTTCATGAATAATGGACCGGAATCGGATTCCAGTCTGGCTCATTATATTACGCGCAAATACAGATGTAGAAGATATGAATCGAAATCGCTACTATCCAGCTATGGATTAGTTAGTAAGGTTTGTATCACTCAACCAATATCTCCAAATATTATTAGATTCTAAAAATAATATCTGGTTTTGAATAACCTTCAGAAGATTGATAATACTAGAAAACGATTCAGTCAATCAATCAGTTGTTTTAAATTGAGAGAGTACAATACTGTGGAAAAGAAAGGTTAACACTACACAATCGTGCGTCCGAAATGTAAAACATAAAAAAACCTGTCGAATGTCAGAAATACATAATATTTACATGGGCTCGATTAGGACAGTCTTTGGCAATAAGTAGGTAATGTCACGTGATTAGCTCAGCCTGAATTGGGAGTGAAGCTGTGGTGCAGCAAGCGAAAATTTAGCGCTAGAAACAAATAACATCTTTTCATTTCTTGCTATATACATGTAATTATAAAAAATATTAAACGCTGCGATTTTACAAAGTCGAATAGCACAACACGTCTATTAGCAATCTGAACTTTTTTCTCAAAATTCAGTTGAGATAATTCCAGTCATACATCCTTCAGTCCTCGGAGACTCAGGAATTTTACTCTGATATTTTAGGTTACATGACTGTTTATTTCCATCTCATAATCTCAGAAGACCTGGGTAGGTAAATATAGAAGTCAGATTGATACCCGTAGCCTCGTCCTCTCTGAATTGGTGAAATTGTCGAACACAAAGTCAGATACCTTTATTTAAGGTTAAAGCTTTTTTTCACAGGAGGTAGAATGACGTTAGAGAATACAAATACGAAGAGACTTAGCAGTTCCGAAACCGAATTTTTTTAGGAGCTAACCCCTTAAGAATTTCCTATGAAAAGCAATGGGATTTTTAAATCAGGCTTTTCATTAAATTTAGACGAGCTACTTTCCAGTTTTGAGGAACCCCCTCTGCTTGAAATATAAAGAATATAAACACACACACATAATTACAAATATGGTGGAAATAAAAATTAAAAGTAATATAAATAAACTTTTATCCTTTCTGTATGAGCCATTTTTATAGGTGCATTGTATGTTATTTCAAAATTAAAAATTAATGTACAAGTGTCAAATTTGACAGACGTTTTTTAGTTACCGTGTATTTACTATTTTAAAAAAGGTCGATCTGCTCAAAATAAAAGAAGAGCTGTTATATATATATATATATATATATATATATATATGTGTGTGTGTGTGTGTGTGTGTGTGTGTGTGTAATATATGAAAAAGAACGACAGACAAACTATCACTTTTTTTAATCTGCAATCTTTATTTGTAACGCTCTACTAAGAAAATGCGTAGTATAAGGGGAGTTTATTCTTTACAGTCATTTTGGATGAAATAAATATATAACAAGGTGTCAATACATTAATCGGACTAAACTTGTATTCAAATTAGACCCAACATTTAATACGGCTTAAAACAGTCTTCTAATTTTCTTGAAGGAACTTTAAAATAACGTCGAGATAGAATGTGATCTAAAGCCGATAATTTCAAACATAGGCTTGGTTTCTACTCATAACCTCCATCAACATAAATGTATTTCTGGAATCGATGATAGAAATCATTTATACGCATCTGAAACAATTATGATTTCGTAAGAGTTTAAACAAATCAAAGCAGACTTTTTACGCTGTTGCTGATCACAAAATGGGCACGTTTCAGAAAATATTTAATGACAAGAAATAGGAAAAAGTCAAAAGGTAGCGAATGAAGAAATGAAAATTGATGCGTAATGATTTCCCATCTCGCAATGTTCTTCTTGTTTGAATAGAGAAGTTAGATGATTTGTCGTGAAATAAAAATACTCTCAGATGAATTTTTACAATAATACACTGGCTAAAATATCTTTAAGACTGATGGTTAAAGTTTTATTCATATCAGAATATGTTTCTAATAAAAACAATATAAATTTGTTTTATTGTGTACACTTTATGAAATTGTATATTTTTTACAACTTTAATGGTGGATTAAATTAAATTATCCGAATTTGCCGGCAAAATAAGTTTAAGACCGCATGGGTATTATTATATTTAACGCAAAATGTTATAGTAAAAATGAACCCAAAAAATTATCAATATTTAGTGCCGTAATATTTATTATTAATTACAGCTTACCATCACCTAGGCATGGAACTTGATAAGTGAGGACAAAAATCAGTTGGAAGGCGCTGCCATATTTTCCTAATATAATCAAATAATTGGGTTAAATTTGTCTGATTTTTAGTGTGAACGTTTAAGAAATATAATTCCATACATTTTCAATCGGATTAAGATCCGGACTCTGTAGAGGCCGCTAAATGACATCCATATTATGGTGATCAAAAATTGCATTACTTTTTGGCTTTGTGAATGGGACTATTTTCTTGTTGATAAATATCTCTAGGTGGCATTTCGTCAGTCAAATAAGGCATAACATGTTCCTTAAAGAACTAAGTATGTCCTACGCTGTTGAGTTTTCCATCATCTTTAACAATTGGACCAATAACAAAGCTACTGAATCTTCCCACCTATTTACACCCCAGCCTTCCGATTGTGACGTCTCTTGACACATTTAAGATGAAATTCCCTGGTTGGGTAGCGTCTGACAAAAGTTTTTCAATCCAATCCAATGATGCAAAAGCGTTACTCGTCAATCCAAAGAATTCTACACCAGTTTTCGGCTGTGCATTGAATGCGAATTTTCAAGAAATTCAGCCGCTTGAATCGATTCCTCTACGAAACAAATTGGCTTTTTTTAGCAATGTGCCCGAAAATCAAAATTTCTTAGATGGTTTCCGACTGTTTACTGAATAAAAAAACGCCAGCTCTACCAGAAAAATGACAGCAAATATCCATGACCGTCAGCTTCACAAAGACTATAAATTCATCTATCCATTTGCACTGTTGTTTTTCTTAGGGTTCCCAATCTTTACCTATGCTTACTTTGTCCAGTATCTTTGTAAAGCTTCCAAGCCTGAACACAAGCCATTTTGATGCACTTGAAGTACTTGCTTATGTTAATAAAGGAAACGATTTTTTTGATGAAGTAACATTATTTCTAATCTAGTCACTGGGCTAAGACTACAACTCTTTTTCATAGCAAATGAATTGTATAACAATACTCAGTTTTTACACTATATATTGCATTAATGACAAGCCATGTGACCACTCATTTAGCAAATAATTTGCATAATAACCATACAGCCAAACTTATTTTGCTGGCAAATTTGGATAATTTAAATTAATCCGGCATTAATTTTTTTTTAAGTTGTAGAAAAATATACAATTTTTACATCATTTAAAAGGGAAATAAAATTTTGCATAAAGCATACACAATAAAATTAATTTATATTGTTTTGTATCTGTCTATATTTTTGAGATTAGGTATCCTCTTTTTTTGCTACATTTATCATAAAGTTTCGGCCATTGTACGCTCTGGCCTTCTTCGGGTAGTTGGAATGTCGAAGTGAACCGTTTATTTCGCTCGCTGGGGTAGATTGTTCTAGTTCCACGTGCCATATCTAATGGATGTCACTTATCTCCTGTTAATTCCCCTCTCCACCATAACGGGGTATTGAACTCACACTCTTTGGGTCTTGTCACTGGATGTAACTAACGCCTTTATCCACTGTGCTATGTGTCCCTAAGGACATCTGTGTGTGAAATTCTGAAAATTATAAATTTCATGCTTTCAGCAAACATTTTTTACTAGTGATCATAGTGCAATTTTTGCAGTTACCAATCATGGTTTTACCAGAGCTCATATTGCAATTTTTGTTGTTATTATCGCTTTTCTCTGGAACTTTTCCCATATTAAAGTCATTTCTCTACTTGGTCGGCTCAGGAGATTTTTGTCGCATAGCATATGTACTGATTCCTTAAGTTTACGAATTTTCCAATAATGTTCTTTGTCTATGATTTCAACCTGATCCCACAGAGGGCGGTGATCTCACTTTTCTCTCCATATGTGGTCAGCCACGCTTGATTTTTTTCCTCTTCGCCTCGTGTTACAGATTTCTGGTGTTCTTGAAGCCTTACCTTAATGGGGCGGCCTGTCCCCCCTTTATATTTCTTTCCGCAGCTGCACGGGATGGCTTACACACAGTCTTTACTCATGTTCTCCTCCTTGGGGCGTCTTACTCGGGATAAATATCTACGGAGTGTCGTCCAGCTATAGTGTTGATTTAGAGATATAGATTCTAATGCCATTTCGTCAAAGTATTCCATGTGTATATTCGCCATTGCTAAGTCCTCATCCTGTAGATATATGTGTTATCCCATTTCAAATTGTGGTGTTTGTGTACAGAAATTCAACATTTTCATCATATTATCTATTGGAATACTGGTCCGTTCTTCTAGTGATGAGTCAGCCGTCAATCTGTCTCTGATTACTGAGAGTGCCCCCTCCGTGGGTACCTTAGTGAACAAACTCACCATCTGGTTGTATAGGATGGGCGCATCTTTGATCATTTCCACGAAGTGGAGGAGTTTCAGACATATGAAGGAGACTTTCCGATATATAGGTCAATTATATCTATACGGAAGCAACTCAGAAGGTGGCACACAGAGCCTTGGCAACTAACAATTCGCTTGAGATGAATACCGTCTTTGTGAATCTTAGGGAGACCGTGTATGTGAGGTAGCTTGGTGTAACGCTGCGATAACTGCCTATACGTCTTAGGCGCGAAGTGATCCTTGTTCTTGATTAGTATCTGTGACAGCGTTCCGTTTTCATTGTAGCATCATTTTCTTTTACTTTGCTGTAGCTACCATTGCTAATGAGGTCCTCCAGATTTCTTGTATAATCTGATTTGCCCATCACTACAGTTCCGTTATCTTTGTCAGCCGGTAGTATGATGATGTTTTCGTTCCTCTGTAGGGATCCGATCCTCAGCCTCTCCAATTCCATGTTGTTTGACTTGGGCAGTTTGGATTTCTTTAAGTTCTGTCTCAACATAGTTCATCCACTTGAGCCTGAGGGAAGTTCAAGGGCACCTCCTCGAAAATGGTATAGCACTCACCTGATTTGTTGTGGTGAAGTTGAGACCATTATTTAATACTGAATCCTCAAAGGCACTCAGCTGATATTTGCTGATGTGGATTACTGCTTTCACTGTTGTGTGATAGACCTTGTGCATCACCTTCTGGTCTTTCAATCTGTTTAATCTTTGTACTGGGCGAGACTTGACAACATCGAATTCATGTCTGTAGGATTTTGGATCCTTCTTTTGTCTTCTTCATTGGTAATTCTGTTGAAGAAATCCTCGAGTCACTGGGAGATATTAGCTTGTAGTTTCTGTTTTATCCAACAATTGTACTGGATTCTCTCACGGACAAGAGCGTGTACCGCTTTTTCTACGACTAGACGGGCTCACGGGAAGTCTTGGTGCCAAGCCTGAAGGGATGAATTTTAGATCTCTGCATCGGTGTAGGAATGTCAGATGGTTCGTTACTCGTGCCAGTTTCTTGTATGACATTTCAACTTGTCACACCATTAGATATGGCACGTGGAACTAGAACTGTCTTCCCCAGCGATCGAAATAAAGGGTTCGGTTCGACATTCGAAACACCCGAAGAAGGCCGGAGCATACAACGGCTGAAACGTTTTGATAAATATGGCAACAAAGATGAGGACAATAGTCCGAATAATGTAAATAGTGTTTTTATTGTTTTATTAGAAACATATTCTGAAATGAATAAAACTTTAACCATCGGTATTAAACTTATTATCGCTAGTGTATTTTTTTAAAATAAGTATTTTAAAAATAGGTTTTTAAGTTTTATTTTTTTTTTTTTAGCTTTTTAAGCTGTTTTAAGTTTTTTTTCCACGGTAATCAGTCTTATGAATTCAGCTTCTTTACATACATTTTTAAATACATATAGAGTCACCTATATTCCGGTTCAAACGCATCTCCGATTTTTTTTAAACCGGAGTAAAAATGTATCCCTTGTTTTCTGTTTAGGACTGGGTCTCCTGTTTCTTCAACTATATACTTCTGAAATCTCCGCGTAAAATCTGAAATTTTATCTGGAAATTATTATTATTATGTTTCCTCACCCATTAGGAGAAGACAGAGTTGTCTATCGTCCGGTTCCCACTCTTACCTGTGCCTTCGAACAGGAGTAGAGGTCCATGACTTGTTTCCAGTTATAAAACATTAATTTTACAGTACCATTATAGTCTATTGGTAAATTAAATATAGTATTTTTGAAGTGTATAAAGAAAAATATAAATATAAAAAATCACTTAATAATATTTGAATACCCGTTCAAGAAAATCTCATGTAAAAAAGAAAAAAATACAAAAAAACAAAAACAAAACTGTTCAATATATAGTAGCGTAGACTGTAATATGATAAAATAAAACAGACAATAATAACTTGACAGCTTGAAAGAAAGTCAATGGAGCTAGACAGAAATCTTAACCACCCAGCCAACCTCAACCGACTTTAAATTTTCTACACAAAGATACACTTGCTATCTACATACGTAATAAAGCCAACACACCCTTAATAAAATAATGGGAATTCTTTTAACACCACCAACTTAACTTAAAAAAAAATAAAGTAAATCGATTTTTTCGTAAGTTATTCTTAGTATCGCTTGATAATGGAAGCGATCTCCGAATTTTAATTAAAAAATTTAAAGTTAAATTTTAAGATTTATACTTCGGTTTAGAAACAGTTATTTCTATATTGCGATGGTGACATATTTTTTAAAATTAAATAATAATAATATTAATGATATATATATATATATATATATATATATATATATATATATATATGGCCATTTGTATTCAGGCATACGGTCTACTATAGCGGCTAGCCATTTCCTATTGCAGACTCTCACTCAGGCACATTTTGTATTTGTTTAAAACCCACAGAAACCACCTGTGATTTATACTGCTACGATCCTGAGCAGACATTAGTTAGTTCATATATATATATATATAGTTCATTATATATATATATATATATATATATATATATATATATATATATATATATATATATATATATATACCTTTATTTTCAATCTTACAATACCAAACGAGAGATATGAATAAAACAAAGTAACAATCAGGTGGACAGACATTCAGCAAATCAGGACTTTGTTATGCTGATACCCGCTTATTCTGACAGATCCCAGGGCATTTTCCACACACTTTTATCTTTCATTTATTTTAAAGTGAGAAAGCCAAAGAGAGCATACGCTTTATGGCGAAACGTGTCCTTAATAAGGTACAACATTTATTTTTGAAGGATTGGCGATGGTTGTATACAAACATCGCCAATCCTTCAAAAATAAATGTAAAAAAAACCAAACAGCACTATCAAATCATTATTGGTTTTTGTTGGAGAGTGGCCTAACACCACAAATAAAGTGGAGAATAATATCAAGAGCCAGAACTCCCAAAAACTTCAGAGACAGATGCAACTTATGTTTGAAGGAGAAAATCTTCATAATCAAACATAAAGATCCAGTCATACTACTAAATAGACACAATGAACTAGTTTTTAAATGCCGGCAATAAAACAACCTAAATCTAAGCAAGTACAATAAGAAATAATCATATAGGAACAGCAATTTTGAATGTTTTATATTCCCTTTGTTTTTAGAAATATTACTATACACACGTGAACGCTAACACATGACTATATGTATACAACTATGATAATGTATTTGCACACTGAGACGCCTGTTGATATGTACATGTATATGTTTTTATACGGAAAAAGAAGCATACCAATTTTTTTTTTTTTTTTTTTTTGTGAGTGTGGAGATGTACAATTAGATAGGTACTTATTTGTTTTGCCATAAATATGAAAGATCGGGTAATATTATATGTGTAAAGATATAGATAATGTAATTAAATACTGAGATGGTCTTCGAACGCAGGCATAAGTGGATGCACGGGTGGACATGAGGATAGGGACAAATACGCGGGTAGATATATGTAAGTGCAAATTAACGCATATGTGGGTATGTAGATATTCTGCATATTGCGTATGCATATGCATATGTGTGTATGTATATGTATGTATGTATGCATATATGGGTGTGTGTATGTATGTGTATATGTGTATACGTATGGATGTGTAAATATATATATATATGTGCGTATGAATATATATGGATATGCAGATGTCCGTGTGTGTATATGTATATATGTAAGTATAAGTATACATGGAGATAGGTATGGAGACATGTGGATGTGCGTTTTCTCTGCAGGTGTATATGTGTAAAGATGGAAATATACATATATCGTTTCGTGTGAATGTGTGTGTAGGTGTATATAGGAACTCATAGGCATATAAGACGATATAGGTATGTGGTTACAAATAGGGGTTTAAGACATGTGAAGATAAGAAATTGTAAAAGAAGGGCCTAATTTTCTGCTAGTGACATCTCTTCCAAATTTCTCCTCTAATATTCTCCAATATTGGAAGTGAATTTAAATAGCACGAAGGGAAAGTTTTAGATTAGTATTTTAATTGAGATTGAAAGATACTACCCCAATGTGGAAAATAAAATTATTTAAATGGGAATAACAGTTTATAACTGGATACATAAAAACAACCACGAGTTTACTTAATGAACAAAAATCAAACGAATAAATGTCAACCTAACAAGCTATAAGATAACAGTTTTAGGGAAAAAAGTACTAAATATAAATTGGATTACTCTTTCAAAGTTCTGTCTATGGATTTTCCAATCGACTGCTTCATAGAAAATACCCAAAACTCCACCGAATTTCAAATTAATTTCTTCGTAGTTTGTTTGAAAATTTAGATATTTATCAAACCTTAACCTCCCAAATATGCACGTTAAAGTAACTCGTACTGACATCGTCTAAGAATTTGAATGAAACCTGTCGTGTAATTTATTGGGGTTGTTGGAACGTCTTCCTTAATGTAGTCCTTATCGCTAACCCCTTAACCACCTTTATCTAGAGACGAGACGCGTTAGATTTGAGCAACATCCAGCCGACACACTGGGGTTAAAATAGGAAACTAAAATGATACATATGACACACTCATATCCTCTCTCCCACCTCACTTCCTCACTTCGTTAACTTTGCGTATACGTGATGAGGTCCGTGAAAAACGTGTGAATTTCTTCTCATTTTTCATTTCAGCTTTTGGAAGTAAAGTCTGATGATCCAGAACCCTGTTAAAGGGGTTATGGTAAGATAGCTTATTACATGGAATCTTAACGTGGTCTGTCTTTTATTCAAATATATATATATATATATATATATATATATATATATATATATATATATATATATATATATGCTATGAAAAGGATATATTAATATTGTAAGAAAAACAACAATAAACAGAGGATTAGTTTTAAAAGTTCTGCACAATTTACACGTTTTCCATCGATTGCTTCCGAAGACGGTAGAACATTAATCGTCGGCAGCTGCAGTGTCTATAGCAACAGGTAGTGACGCCGCGTTGACGTCCCTCGAATCGCATTCTTATTTAGATGACCCCAATCACCCAGTGGGAGAAAAAGAAAAGCGGCGTATATCACAAAAGGGACTCTTGTTCTTTGGGTAATAAATCAGGATGCTGTTGATATGATACACGAAAAATAAACCTACTAAACTTGAATCAACGATCGGATCATCATTAAAATTATCTCCGTTTTATTGAATAAAACAATAGCTGATACACGAGTATATCTACAGTTTTATATATTTGTCCATACAGACCACCCCTGGAACATCAATGTGTTGACAGTTTATCGGTAGGGAAGTTAACTTTATGGTGCATTGATATTTACATCCTTCGGCTTATTTACGGGTTATTTAAAGTTAGAAAATATTCTTACATTATAAGATTTGGTGGAGTCCAAAGAGTCAGCCTATAAACGGATTCTACTATAAAGAGATCCTAAATAAAATTTTTAATATTGATTATTTTTCTACGGCTTATTTAAAGTTAGAAGATAACTTTACATTGTAAGATGTGGTGGGGGTAATAACTATTCAGTGATACATGTCTTACTAATTAACTCACAGGTTGGGCAGAAAAGGTGGATTGATTACATTTCCAACGGCATTTGCTCGTAAGTGAATATAACGAATATAACTGTAATTTAAACTCGCCTCTTCTATTAACATTTCCCAACCATTATCTATTATACACACCTGATCAAAAATTTAAGAAGACTAGAAAAAAATTATTATTAGAGACTGTTTGTCAGTGATATATTATAAACTTTTTTCTTACTTAAGGTTACTAATTCCATAATCCAAAAGTTTGTGTAGACAAAATGTTATAATCCTATCAAATTATTCAGAAATGGACATTTTTATAAAATGAGGAGTTTTACATTTGATCAAAATTATAAGACCAGTGCGTATAAATTGTTAGATCCAGGGTAATTTCAATGTTTTTAGTTCAGTTAGAGATTAGCAATCACTGCGTAAATGTGTCACTTAAGCAACCTTACCGTAGTTGAGCGTGCTCGAATTCTAGATTTCCATAATCAAGATTTGTCACAGCGGACGATCACATCTAAGGTAAATCGCAGCAAAAGTGTGATTTGTAACTTTGTAAAGGACAGTGCGAATTATGGTAATTGTGACATTTTTTTTTTGTCTCGATCCCATTTTTACTTACTTGTCTCATTTAGGTCCCTGAAAAAATAATCTTACGTCCCCACCTATATAACGTGTATTGGTGTTTTGTTTTAATTTTTTAAAAAAGATGGACATTTTTATATTTCCAGTAACTTAAAATATTCACAGAGACACGCTGATTATATATCTGGAATTTTTATATTTCCAGTAACTTAAAATATTCACAGAGACAGATTATATATCTGAATTTTATATTTCCAGCAACTGATTTATATATCAAGAATTTTATATTTCCAGTAACTTAAAATATTCACAGAGACACGCTGATTATATATCTGGAATTTTTATATTTCCAGTAACTTAAAATATTCACAGTGACACGCTGATTATATATCTGGAATTTTTATATTTCCAGTAACTTAAAATATTCACAGAGACACGCTGATTATATATCTGGAATTTTTATATTTCCATTAACTTAAAATATTCACAGAGACACGCTGATTATATATCTGGAATTTTCGTGGAATTCGGTACTCTGCTAAAGGCCTGCTTAACTTTTAAACAGATATCAGAACTTCTGATAAAGATTTTTTTTTCTACAATCTATTCAAAGTTTCGCCAGCTTCAATGGTTCTTCCTACTTAACATTCATTCCCCGGAATCCGCGAAAAAAATAATAATCTGGATATTTCTGAAACGTGGTAGATACTTTTCAGACACTATGTTTAGAGTTTATTCTAGAATAAAATTGCAAAGATTGATGGCACAACGAACTTTGATATTGATACGGAGATTGTGAATGTTAACAAGTGCCAAATGGATTTTAAGAGTTACAATTAAATATTCAACCGAACCGCAACTGCAATAATGTACTAATGATAGAAATAAGGAGAAGATTAACGTAAAATCTGGAATCAATAGCCAAAAGACTCTCTCTGTCTCTCTCTCTATCTCTCTCACTCTCTTTCTCTCCCTCTCTGCCATTTTGAGAGAATTCATCGCAGAATCAGGCCTATCGGCTCGATGAGTTTCATCTTATTCTTTGTTTAAAACATCATGAAACCTGCTTTTGGGCGATCAGTTGATTTCGCAATGGGATTAATCTCTGTTGTGTGGCAAATGACAGAAGTGACAAGAGGAAAGGGGAAAGAATGCATTTTCGTCGAAGGAATTAAAAGGAAATTTCCATTTCGAGGAGGAATCGTCCGCTGGGAATTTTGCAAAGAACGGTTACCATTCCTTTATTTTCGGGAGACATAAAATATCTTCAGCACCGCAGCTCTAATTAAATATGGCAATTGATTCCCATTATATCTTTGAAAGCATTCATTCTGCCAGCAAGAAAATATTTCCCGAATCCCCAAGGAATTACTTATACGAGAGACTTCATTGATATTTCACTCTCTACCTTTCGGGAACTGCACGCTTCACTCTTTCCTAGAGCTGTTTGATGTTTTGAGATGAAATGTTGGCATTATTCTGTGAATAGAGAGACGAATATCATTATCTTTATCATATCAATCAATCTATGTAAGCCAATATATTAGCTTGGGTCCTTTCGGACTGGCATTATTTGAGCGTTACTGTTTCCGGGTTTCTTAAGTGCATTTATTATTCAGAATCTCACCAACATTTGATTTTCTGAAGAACAAATCTTTAGAGGAAAATAAACGATGGTTTTTCTGTTGTTTTCCCTTGAATTCTTTAATCCCTATCCTCGAAATTAAAAGTAGGTTTAGCTGTATAATTAATGATTCGGTTATCGCAGATAATATTGCTGCCGCTATGCTATAAAGTTATGTTTGAGGAAAAGGCTTTAAATGAGAAAAATATACCAGTGTGACAAGGAGGATGCAGAATGAACAGTATATGTGACAGGTCGGTCATGTTAATGGTCGAAAATAATTTTTAAAAAGCTCGAAAAATTCATCAGCCAAAAGACAATTGATGTGTTCTTGGTCTAGTAATTCAAGAAATACAATAGCACATTTTTGTTAGAATTTTTGACATGAGCAATTATCGGCAGAATTTAACACAGGTAAGCACAAAATGTCTATGAGAAATGATGTGATAAATGGAATTTTTTTCTTTTGACACCGCTATTATTGTAAACCCACTCGAGAATTTTTAGTATTTTAAAAAGCTATAATTATAATTCTATAATTGCATTTTCTCCCTCCATTCGTTAGTTAACAAGATCTGCCCTTCCAATACCTCATAAATAGTGAACTATTCCGTTTTGATCTTTTGGGAAGAAGAGGAAAGACGCAATTTGATTTCAGTGAGAAAATGAAAGACAGAAACAATTAAAGAAGGAAAAATAGAATGGAGAGAATTTATCAGATTAAGCTGATGATAACAGATACTTCATTCCCATCTCAGCCAAACACCTAGATGCAATGATGACGTCGATAAAAGCGTCATTTTTCAGACGAACGACGAAAACTCGCCCAAGATTCAGTTACCATAAACAAAATAACATTATCTTTGAATTCTTTTTTCAAAAATTATTATTAAGAAAAATTTTCGTAAGACAAGGATTAGCATCGATTTAATACAATTGCAACATATGAAACTGGATTAATACATTTTTGTTTTCTATAGAATTAACACAATTATTAAACGCTACTTATTCATTAATTAGATTAGTTATTTGCTGGCGTTACGACGAATCGTAGTAACGGAACTCTATCGTAAATCGAGGACCCTTTGTATTTACTATTCCTGAATATTTGTATACGTTGTAAGTTTTAAAGTCTAACTGAGGTAAAAACTGTTGTCAGTCGATGTAGTTGATTTTCCGGTCGCATTAAACTAAAATAAATTATTGTTTTGTCAGTGGCGGACTAGGTCTAAAACTATTGGTTGTTAGGAGACAAAGGGGGCCTACCCACAATTTCAATGCTATCATTTAATTTTCATAACAAAAATAAATAAAATTTTCAAAAAATACGAATGGAAAAAGTTACAATTAAATTTTCTGGGAGAAAAATATATTTCGTAGTAATTACATTGTACATGAACTGTACATATTACTGCAGTAGATGCCAAATGTAAATAGAAAATGTAATGGTTATAGATATTCTTTTTTAATTTTAATTAATTACTAAATATTTTTTTAATACTTCACTGCACAATTTACATATTCACAGACAGTTCAAAAGCAAAATAGAGCATTACATATAGACTATTATATTGAAATCAGTCGTTTTTATTCATTCGATGTTTGTTCGAATGTGCCAATAATTGCTTCTGCACACAATTCCTGTAATGATTCCTTTTCAATGGACAGCAACATATATGATTTCAAATTCTCATCAGGCCGCTTTAAATTTGTCTTTAGCTTCACATTAGACTTGAGTAACTGATAGGATACAAATGACATTATAAAGTTATTATTCCGTTTTATGACTAAAAGAGTTGTGTGTGCGTGTTACTTTATTGCATTTCTTTTTGATATATGGGCCCAATCGATCAGGGAGGGACTTGCCATCGGGAAAGCTGATACTCTTTCCCGTATCTCCCTGTTTGCAGGAATAATTTAATATTTACAAGTGTACAAAAATATATGAGCCGAATAAAATGCAATAAAGAAATACTAACAAAACACTTTTATTTATAAGATTATTATAATGTCTGTGAAATAGAAAACATGGAATTTAAATAAATACGTAACCACGAGTATCTATAATTATACATTTTGAGAAAATGTTTTTTCGCGAATATTATACTGTTTATTCTTAGACTAATTCATATTGTAGATTACATTTGGTTTTAATTTTCCAAATGATGGCGGTTGTTAATATTTTACATTCATTGTAAACAGAGAAATTACACATATATGTATATACATGTATATGTCTTCGTAAACAGCCATTTTCATAAATATTTTCATATCTATTCATTTGTAATATATTAGAAAGTAAATATTGCCTTGTGGTTGGCTTATATATATATATATATATATATATATATATATATATATATATATATATATATATAATCATTAAAACATAAAATTATTCTTGAAAATTAATAAATAAATAGTTTTTCATAATTTCTTTAGAAATTCTCGATGTATAAAAGTGTAAATCCCATTTCATATACAGTAGAATCCCTCATATCCGGAATCCCACATACCAAGAGTGCCTCATATCCGGAATACTGCTATCCGGATATGATTTTGACGGGTATACTTGACCTATTTGGATGATATGTAACTGATTTGGAATTTATGTTTTTCAGAATTTTGAATTTATGTTTTATTTTTCGATAGTTTATGTTTTATTTTTGGATAATTGCTTATGCTTATTTCACCCTAATGGCTTGTATTGGTGCAAAAGATGATGGGAATAAGAGACAAAGTATAAATTTGGAGTTATCGCAAAAAGTGTAAAGTTTAAACAGACTAAACGCTGGTGAAATTCATTGTAACTAATGGCTGAGTTCAACATAGGAAAGTTAACATTGATATAAAATCTTCCAAAGATTCTATTCTCCAGCTTTCACACTGTCACAATGAGCAAAGAAATAATAACAAAAAAACATGATTGCGATGAAACCTGAACTGAAATTGTAAAAGCTATTGAAAATGATGTCAGTTTTATGGAAAGAAAGTCAGCATTCAGCTCTGACGATTGCAATAACGCACACACATTTAAAAACGTGACTTTTGTTTAAAAAAATCAAGCACAAAGCAAAACAAAATCCGGAGATGTTGAGAATGACTTTAGAAGAGAAAAATCGTTATGCAACAGTAATTAAATAAAACCATCGTTACATTATTTGTTTTCCATGCGTGGCATCCATAATTTAATGAATTTTCATTAACATCACATAATTTATTTCTTTTTCCTTACAATCAATTCCGTTGTATTTCACTCAACATTAGCTTAATTTGTTTTGTATAAAAGATTGAAAATAAATCTAGAACATGATTTCAGTTCTTTTAATCTAAATATAACGCCTCATATCCAAACTTTGTAACCAATTCCTCATATCCGGAACGCCTTCTTTGTCTGATTGTCAGGGATTCTACTGAATTTGGATATTACTAAAATGCTTAAAAGAACATTCAAAAAAGTGAGTAGGTATTTATCCCCATGCTATTGTCGCAAACAAAATGTGACACAAGATATTAGTTTAATGTAGCATTTCTGGAAAGCCATTCAAAATTTGCCGAAGCTCCTTAATTAGTTCTCCTTTCGGTTAATGACCCAAACCCCACTCCCAAAGGATAGGTACTGCCTGTAGGAAAGTTTCGCTATTCAAATTTCAAAGAACAGTACACCGTAATAACGGATATTTTTCTTAAACTTTGCCCAGTCATCATTATTATAAGTTTCGCTATTCTGATCAATGTAAGCATCGCGGTTGTTCTACAATGTTTTGTTCCACTTACTCTTACGGTCGTTGTGTTGGGTAAGCATTTGGATTTTCGAAAGTAATCTTTTACACATTCCACGAGTTGTTCATATTCCACACTTAATACTTAGAGTATATCTCATATCAATAAACATTGGATAACCTTGATTATGGTCATGTCTATTTTTCGTTTATTCTACTGGTCATCGGCAAAAGACCCAAGGATTGAGTACAGAGCTGCCAGGGTAACAGATGAGTTTAATCTCTGGGTCAGGAAGTGAGGAAATTCACTGGAAGAAACGGACAAGTGACACAAAGATTTATAATACAGATGAGTATTTAGTGATATCATTGATTTTCAAGAGTTCGCCGACTTTTCGTGGCCCATTGGCAACTTTTTCTCGCCTCATTGTCACATCACAGACGCAATGATTGACTAAAACTTACTTAGACTTCTCCTGACTTTATTTTAGCAGGCAGTGAGAAAGATATAGTAGCATTTTGAAGGAAGTGTGTGTGTGTGTGTGTGTGTGTGTGTGTGTGTGTGTGTGTGTGTGTGTGTGTGTGTGAGAGAGAGAGAGAGAGAGAGAGAGAGAGAGAGAGAGAGAATGTCTGATTGTGAGTGTGTGTGTAAGATAAACAGGATGAATGTCAACCGGTTGGCCAACTACGCATCACCACTTGGTGTCTATGTAATTAAAGAAACTTGAATCAGCGAAGTATGATAAATTTACTGTTTTCGCACCGTAATCTACTCTCACGTTTTTTGGTCTCAAATTAAAATTTAAATAACCGCCAGCATTCAAGGTCCACGGCGAATCAAACCGCTTCCACTCAGATTGGTCGGAGTTCGTGCCAATACGGTCCATTTGGTTATTTTTAGTCTAGTCTCCGTATTCGGTGATACAATTTATCCTCTAAGCATGGAAAACTGCTGACAATTTCCGAGTAGTTGAACAAGAAAAGAGAAATCTGATTAACACCCGCTATTATATAGATTTAGCAATTAAATAAAACCTCTTTTATACATGATGACCCGAATTGCAAAGTCTATAATATAATGGAACGTTTTATTTAAAATTTAGAATCACTTTCTTTTCAATGAAAATGGATTTTCCAGAAATTCAATGTATAGCTTTGATTTTGGGCTTCAGGTTGTGCTATTTATATTAGAAAAAAAATTCAGTTTAAAAATGATCGAATTATGAAAAAAAGAATTAGAAATTTTCTTCATCTATATATGAAACGTATTCATATTATTTATTGCAAAATATAATAACCACATCTTAGCCGCAAATGTTATTAAATTGCAATTACAGTTTAAAACCTCAGTAATGTTGTTAAAACGGTGTTGATGTTACTCGATCCTGCAGATGATTAAAAAAAACTGGAATTATATGGGTTGAAAGGAGTACGATGAAAAAAAATGTCCATAGTTTTCTACTGTACTTGTAGTTTTTCCAAAGTAAGGTAGTCATTTAATTTTCACGTGATTTTCAGCAGGGCTATGAGATTAGATGTATTCCTTTTGCTTCTTTCAACAAAACCCGGAAGAAAAAGTTATATCAGAGACGATTTGGTGGGGAAAATAAAGCATACATTATAATAAAAACAGAGAGAAAGAAAGGGAATCTAGAGGAAACGATAACACTCTCGTGCGTTTAGAGTCTGATTCAATGAAATCGAAAACCTCTGTTTTTAGTCTTTTCATTCGCACTCTATTAATTCTTTAAATAATGACCTTCATTTATACTTATGAGCGTTACTGCAATATTTTCTTACATGTGTTTTGCTCAAATATTTAACGATGCAATAAAGGGTTTTTGATGTATTAAATTTTACTCTTATTTCAACCAATATAAGGTTCTAGAGTCACAAAAGTGAGTGAGTATTTTGTAAAGGAAAGAGTAGGGAGAAATAAGAGAATATTATTAGGGTAACCCATAATTAAAGATACCAATATCATATTGGAAATTATGCTCTCGGGAGTTTGTTTCAAAAAGTAACAGTTCTTGTGAAGAAACTGCATGAGGCGAACTTGCTTTTTATCAAAGATAGACGAAGGAAATATGAATAGACTGCCACCGTCAATATGGCATTGGTTTAGTTTGCTTTATTTTGTTTTACGACATATCAACATTAGTGGGTTATTTAATGACGACAAGAGTTTTAAGATAGATACGTATGAATAAAATGCATTCATTCGTTTTGGTTTGAAAAATATATTGCTGGTAAGATTTAAAAAAAAAGTATTGCTTGTATTTTTACTCTAAAAATCTATTTTTCTACTTTGATAATGTTTTGATCCTAGTTTGAGGTTTCTATATTTGCCCATAGATTGGACACTAACAGGTGCTACTACCCTAGGGCCATGGTGGATCTAAGAACAACAGCAATTAAGAGATGGTTCCACACTCCTCAAAAACTTCCTATCAGAGGCTTGGTACCCAAGAGGTGAACATGACAAGGTAGGTCCTTATCTAGGAAGGACTAAGCTTGTAGAACTTATGTAGATGTTTTGAAAATCTGACATTGATAGAGTAAGGAGGGGTAACCAATGATTCATTTCATTTGAAATAAGAGTTGCAGGGTCAACAATAATTATTCAGCTACAAGGGCGCACTAAATATTGTGCGCAACCTGCACAGATATGGTAGCAATAATCCATTCTTGATCTGAATTGACCCTTGTAAAGCCAGAGCTGTACAAGGAAATGATCATTCTCCCAGCATCTTTTGTAATGGCACAAATATGGTCGCAATATTCCATTCTTCATCTGAATTGACCCTTGTAAAGCCAGAGCTGTACAAGGAACTGATCATTCCCCCAGCATTTTTTTGTAATGACACAAATATAAGCGTTCCATTCAGTGACCTTTACATCCATTAGGCGACCGAGAAAAGGATCTTCTTCGCGGTTACGGACACTCATCAGGGCTGGTGCAGGTTTAAAAAATCATTCAAGACATTAAAAATTCCGTTTCTATATATAATTCCAAAGGGGTACCTTGTGGAATCTTTACAGCTTGTAAAGACGTAATTTTGAAGAGAAAATGTCATCATTTTCTCTGCTATAAAAGACGTAACTTAACCGCAAATCATTATTAATATCTTTTTTCTTATCTGACATTGTTTTATAGCTTTCATCTTTATTAACACGTCCGTGCGACGTGTTATATTTACACAACGGAAAAAATGCATTTAATTGTATTGAATTAAATATGTCATTAGTAAACAATTCCCAGTATTAATCTATAAAACTTAAAAAAATATTTCTAATTATTTGCACTAATTTTAACCAGTGTTATGTCCTGAAAAACATTATCAATATTTTCAGGTGGGTGTCCTACATGGAACTAAAATATTGAAACTGCCAGCTGTACGCAAGAGCATTCTCAGGTAAATTAGTAAAAGCAGTTTCGATTGAATGAAGTCTCTAGGTCTTACGAAGAACAATTCTTCTTCGATCCTCATTATCAAAAGACTGTACGAAATAACAGAAATAACATCACTTGAGAATTTTTAACAGCAGCAAAACCTAAAATGGAGAGTACATGTAACTAGAAGAAAAAATAAAAACCTAATGAAGATTCTGATATTCCACACCACTCTGAACAAAAGGTGAGGATTTTCCTACATCAAAAGTAAAATGAAAACTAACAGTTGACTTTAAAGAAATTACTCTCAGAAATTGTTTTGATAAAAAGATTCTACGAATTTCAACCAAAGGTATCAGTTGATATTCGGTAAAAAAAGTGCTGATTTTTCTTATAACTGAACGTTTAATATTATGCTCACTACTAAAGTTTAGCTGGTTACAGTATTTAATATATTAGAGATTGGAAAAAGAACTAACTTTAAGGATGTAAATATTTTTTTCTAATCAAAGAAAAAACTCCAAGGAAATTATTCATTTTATTTCGTATTATTTTTTGTATCGAATTGAACAATCTTATTTTTTTTTTATTTTTATACACACATTTTCAAGCAAATACATTCTACTTCTTTTTCGTTGAAGTTGTTGTTTTTAAATTTGTAACTTCCAAGAGCATTTATTTAACCTCGTCTTAAATTTCATGAAATTCTGCAGCACGTACGCCGAAGCCAAGCCACGCTTTGCGTGACAAGCAAATCACTTCGCACAATTCAGCCAAATTCGTGAAATGCACAATAAACGAATGAATAATTTATAAACAACGCCAAACAGGAAAAAAGCCTTATTTGTTTATATTTCTTTTTTCTTCATCTGCTATCGTTTGGTTTCATTGTCTCGATTTTTTGCATTGCAATGTTTCCTTAGGATTATTCACGCAAACTTCGACCATGGTTTTCTTTACTATTAAATGTGTTTTGGTTTCCCCTTGAATATATTTCTTGGTTTTTACTGCTTCTAGTTTAGCATTTGTCTTCCTCCTTTATGGGTGAATCATTGGAAATAACTTCTAAATCGTTTTTGAATTTCCATTGATTAGTGATCTTTTGGTCTGTGCACTAAGCATCTTTATATATTTCCTCTTCTAAACCGCTTCCATTTTCTTTCTTCTTTTTATCTACACCATCTCTTGTCTATTCTTTCATGTTTTTATTCTTTGCTATTCAATTTTTTTTTGTCATGTACCGATATTTCTACCAGTATAACTTTAATGTTTTCAATATGCCTCTCGTTGAAAATGTTTTCTTTTCTTCTGTTATATTGCTTTTAATTCCAGTTCATTACTCATTATTTTTCTTCGTTAAAGTGTTGTGTCCTTTACTTAGATAAAACTTCACTAAATTCAAGGTTCGAGAACCACTCAACGAAGATGGTTTGTAAATGACGTGTGGGAAACGGATGTATAAAAAGGAATAATGGCGTGAAAGTTACGAATATATGACTGGTGGATAACGATTGACGCTCGGCTTTAAGAAGCTATGTTGGTGTATCGACGCATGAAGTTTTTTGTTTTTTGTTTTTTTTTTTTTGCAAAAGGTAGTGATTCATGGAAAGGAGAGCTTACAAAGTAATTCCTTCTTATCAAAAAAGTTGTTAGAAATGAAGGTGATTCAAAAATGTGGACGGATGCGAGGGTTCCTGATTTCAAATGCCTGAGATTCTGTCACAAAATAATGGAGCTAATATGCCCATTTGATTCTTTTGTTTTTTGTTTATGTCCCTCAACAACTTCCTGTCCTTTGTGATCGCTTGGGACTACCAGTTGCTGTAAATTTGGGTCTGTGTAATGTATAATGTCACGTTTCATTTGCAGTTACCTTCGCTATATTCGCAGGTGACAATGCATTTTGGAAACTATGTATCCAGCTCCACTCCCTCATCTATGTAATAATTAGTAAGACGTTCATCACGAAATCATTATTTTCTGCAAAAGAAAACTTACACTCTAAAAATATATTTTAGTTTAAAATAATCCGCAAATCTAGCTAAACCGTTTGAAAACCAATTAACTAACCGAAATCATCTCCTTTGTAGCTATAAGAAATATTTGTACGCTTAACCTATTTTGCAAACCCTGTACACTCATCCATTGACACAACCACCTTAAGTTATTTGCTTTCTGTTTCACTTTAATTCGCTTGACTTTAGCATGTCCTGTGAGTGCCATATTCACCAAGCATTTCATTTTCAGTAGGCTTTTTTTAGAAATGTCAACTATCTCCTACTGTTCACTATTTACATTATTCTATTGTCCTCATCTTTATCGCCATGTTTATAACAATGTGTCGGCCGTTGTACGCTCCGACCTTCTTCAGGTGGTTGGAATATCGAACTGAACCCTTTAATTCACTCGCTGGGGTAGACTGTTCTAGTTCCACGTGCCATGTTTAATGGATGTCAGTTGTTTCCTGTTAATTCCCTTCTGAAAGCTCTCCACTGCCTTAACCAAGGACACATGGCACAGTGGATATAATCGTTAGGACAGGCCCCAAAGAATGTGAGTTCAATACCTGGTAAGGCAGTGAAGAATGTTTAGAGGAGAATTAACAGGAGATAACTGTTATCCTTTAGACATGGCACTGGAAGTTAAACAGTCTACCCCAATGAGCAAAATAAAGGGTTCAGTTCGACATTCCAACCACCTGAAGAAGGCCTGAGCGTACAACGGCCGAAACGTTGTGATAAACTTGGCGACAAAGATGAGGACAATAGACCGAATAATGTAAATAGTGTGCATAATACATCATTACAGAAATAGAGAGAGATACAGTCTC
This sequence comes from Acanthosepion pharaonis, assembly GCA_903632075.3. Taxonomy (NCBI): domain Eukaryota; kingdom Metazoa; phylum Mollusca; class Cephalopoda; order Sepiida; family Sepiidae; genus Acanthosepion; species Acanthosepion pharaonis. The sequence continues at coordinate 1,168,083 of CAHIKZ030004965.1, read as the reverse complement.
CTATTGATTGTAAATGTAGGCATCCTTTTAGCTCATATTTTCCTTAAATTTTCGAGTTTCTCACGGAACCAGCTTCGGAAATTATCAGCATCATTCTGTCTGTCAAGTTATATCTTCATCTGCGAGGAAGTCTCTCTCAGATTCATTTGCCATAGAGAGGGACAGATTGTCATCATATTACGACCATTTAAAATAATGACCTTTTTGAAATGCTTTTTTATTGTTTCATTATGACATTCCTTTAATTCCAGCCTTTACAAACAACCCAAACACTCTTGATGCTCTTAATTAGATTCTCATCGTCCAAACCTAATATATTGGACTTGTGTCAGATACTATGTAATCTAATGACTAAATAACAGTGGCTTATTTTTTTTTGCATGTTCAACTATATTTCTGTTGCTTTAACTGAGAAATAAATGTTTTCTTAGTGCAGTCTTGTTCTTTATTTCAATTTTGTTCACATTTTTTGCTTTTATATTTCTTCGCCTTTACGAATTTCCTTTTTTTGACATTTATTTTTTATCATTTATTTCCCTTTTTATCTCATTACATTTCCTTGTTCGTCTCTTGATATTTTGTAATCTTATTTACCCTTCATTTTTCATCTATACTTCATTGTCGTTCTTAATATTCCTCGTTAAGTGATTTTTTTTTCTTAACCTATCGAACACTTCAAAATTATTTCCTTTTATTTTCACCTTTTTTGTCTCATAAAAATAACTGCGTGATTCGGTGAGAATTATAACAATATCTTTCGGGTAGAGAATCAAATGGAAGTGTCTTTTCGACTTGAAGCAAAGATGTCGATCACATTTCTATTATTAAAAAAAAATAGAAATATCATTTATTTTATCCTTTGTAACCTGAAATCTGACGTGTACAACAATTCTATAACAATGATGTTCACTATCTAACGAAATCTTGAAGACGTGTATTTATTTAATAACCCTTTATGAAACCAGTAAATAAAATTTACTTTCAAGTTTACTTTCCTGATAGCATGTGGACAGTGAATCAAAATGAGAAATCGGAGAAGGGTGTTCGATTTCCACTCGAGATGTTTGCATTTATTTACAGGAAAATACTCTTGGATAATGTATGAATCCATGTCTTTTGCCTCCAGTTAATGGTAAATAACAGAAGAATCTGGTCCCAATAAACTTATTTATCAAATATTCTAGGGTATGAAAATTCTGAATTCAAACAACCTGAAGAGGAATGGTCTCTGCCAGATGCAATTTAAATCAAATATGAATCGTAAGCTTCTCTCTTCTAAATTTCTTTTCTCACCATAATATTTTGCCTCGTATTCTCTCACGCTCATTAGCCCCTTTGCGTCTTAAAGGCTTTATTGCCTTGGTTGCGTCTAAATGATAAATTAATAAAAAATAAATATACATTATTCTCCTCCGCTGTATCACAACACTGAATTTCTCCTACTATGATATATATATATATATATATATATATATATATATATATATATATATATATATATATATATATATATATATATATATATTATTGCTATATTTATTTATATAGACAGAATAAAATATATTACAGGTAATTGTTCGACTTTGTCCACTTCGTAGTATATGACGTCATATATATATATATATATATATATATATATATATATATATGTGTGTGTGTGTGTGTGTGTGTGTGTGTGTGTGTTGTGTGTGTGTGTACGTATATATGTATATGTATATTAGTGCTATACGATATTATATAGACAGAATAAAATATATTAAAAATAATGTTCGTACTTTGTCCACTACGTAGTATGTAACGTCATATATATATATATATATATATATATATATATATATATATATATATATATATATATATATATATAAGTATATATATATATATATGTGTGTTTTATATATGTTGTGTGTGTTGCGCGTGTGTGTGCGTGTGTGAAATCTGTACTTTCGTTTCTTCCTGAATCTTTGCGGTGGGGAGCGTAATTGCTGTCTTGGTCACTTAGGCATATTGACACCCTGGTTATTACTGTTAACGTAGGTGTCGGTCTTTTGATATTTTATTTTAGCTTTCTTCTATAGCCTTGGTTGATAACGACTATAGAGATAGTGATGCGGTGAATACAGACCTCTGTTAAGAGCTTGCTCCATTTGAGGGAGTGCATCCGCCCATATATATGCACATTAACTATAATTCTGTCGTGTGAGTTGCCCATCGTACCGCGAGTTGAGAAAGCGTTATTATTCCGCAGGCCTCGCTTCTATCTATAGATTTAATCTATATTTAGCTTCACTTTTCTCATTTTAAAATGCCTCTAGTTGAAAGTAAATACTTATGCTCTACTTTTCTATCGAACACTATTTTTTTTAAAATAATAACAAATATACTAAAGAACTTTGGATTATTTACCTAACGAGTTCTTTTCTGTTTTCTATATATTTTTACACTCCCACACACACACACACACACACGCACACACACACACACACACACACACACACATACATATATATATATATTCGAGATATTTAAAAGTTATATAATGAATTACTGAATACTAAATACACTATGGTAACATAGTCTCTGAAATGCATTTACGGTTCTTGAATCAATATCTTCTGGTAGGGAGTGTATCTAAACACCCAGAATAATAATAAAAAAAGGCTGTCAAAGTGTCTTGAAGGGTCAATAGCTATCTCACAAAACAGACCATCGTAGCTATATACAAAGCCTGTGTAGTGATCACAAGGTATTGCAGAGCGATTGCTATATATCATTGACCAACATGAGTCTTCATGTTGAAGTACAATATCTGTTGCTTGACCTACAATCATGTATTCCGCCAGTTTTACTTGCCCAAGACACGCAACACCTAAATGAAATCACCGGCATTTAACCCAGATGTTTTGAAAGAACTGTCTAATTGCTCAATTACGCAGTAACCCGATGACCACATTAATGTTCCTCATGTTGATGATGATGTTATCTCAAGACTATATGGAGGTAGTATTACAGTTATTGGTCCGAAAATAGAATCAGCGAACTGAGTTAAAATTCCGCCTTGCTCTATTTCATGCTATCTCCAGTCTCGTGGTAAATAGTAGGGTAGACTTGACTTCCTAGCATTGTTTTTAGCCAGTTTAGGTGAAGTACATCTCTGATATCAAAAACCGTAACGAGGACAAAGTTTCTTTCTCAAAGATAATAATTTAAAATAACTCTGAGATGAGAAATGCACGCCTATATCGTAAAATAATATGAGATTTAAATATTCTTTACCAATTCTTTGTAGCTACAATCGAAAGACGTATTTTGTGGATCGTTCTTTCCTAAACGGTTTTTATGTTCTTTTACTGGAACTTTGATATTTATATGTTACAGATTTGCTGCAGCAGGGAAAAATCTTAGAAAATATTAATGCTTCTCCCTGATAACCATCTTTTAGAGCGTCGACATTTAGTAAAAAATATCTGGAGGTAAGAAAGAGTGTAAGAACGTAATTCCTAAACTTGGAAAAGACAACAGGTGCAGGTGATAAGATCCATTGAGTCAATGATCTCATTCATGTGTTATATAAGTGTCCGATATTGAATACTACAAAAAAAAACAAAAAACGTTAAAATATAGATTTGTTATTGTATGCGGTGGAGTCGGGAGGCATGGTGGAGTAATGGATAGCGGCTCGGATTGATGAATCGGAGAGTCGAGTTCGAATTCCAGTCGTATCCATTACATTCACTTACATGCTAATACCCTTGGGAAAGGTATGGATCCTCTTCTTCTCCCTCCAGCTATGGGTAAATAGCAGGATAGACCGGGTTATATAGGCTTGGATGGCAACTGGTATACCGCAGAAAGAAATGGCAACCTACTCTGGGAAAAATAAAATCTGCCTAGTCAGTCATGTATCAAAAGATGGTATTTATCAATCCACCCACGGGGATCGAATGTGGCACAAGGCCTTTTTAATGTGGGTATCTCTGAGCCCGTAGGCCCAGCCAAAAATAAATAACCATCCAAACCCGCCGAGGCGGGCCAGTTCCGTCAACCTCCCCCAACGAAACCCTACCCTTCGGCGGAGCTTCGTCCCGGTTCCTCTCTGCAAGCAGAGAGTTCGACAGACACCTGACCCGGCAGCTCACAAAGCGCAGATACTACACTTTGATCCTAGCCACTGGGCCGAGATACATGATGGCCTACGCGTGTATCCCGCATGGCATATAACTGACTGATTGTATACAAAAATTGATAAGGGACGTACGTAAGACAAAAACCTATCTTCTCATAGGATTTTTCTAGAACTCTAAAGTGAGGCTATCCAAAGAGAGTTAGAAACCCTACTAACCTTTAAGGGTGGGCACAATATTTAAGATACGTTGATGACACCGTATAGATGGCTGGCATAGATAATATACAGAGAATTCTAGAAAAAATAGGAAAGGAAGGCAAAAAGAAAGGTCTAAATATTCATTGTAAGAAGACATAATCTATGACATTATCATATTTAGAATGCGAAGTACGAATTAAAATTTTCAAAAATAAACAACCACAGAAGTTTATATATCTGAGAAGTATTTTAATGATGGAAAATGTGAAACTGTGATCCGAAGTTTCGTTGGGATAGCAAAATAAACCTTCTCGCTTGTGAAAATACCTTCTGATTTCTTATTTTCACGCTAACTACAATCTTTAAAATTGAATGCAAATTCTATTACCATCTTCTGTTTTCCTGAAACAGGATCTTTTATTGTATTTTCTTTTCACCTAAGTTTTCTACATGAGTGACACTATCAGTTGGCTTGCGTTGAAATGATTAAAAATATATTTAATTTCATTAATATGCTGATATTTACTGAACTCCCCGTTGGTCGAAGAAAACACAATATATCTAAGCCTGGATGTGAAATATGCATAACCTTTCGAACGGTGTAGCCAATAGGATTTTGTTAAACACTAACATAATATTCCATAACAAATATACAGAAGTGATATCTGTTGAAAAGAATCAAAACTGTTCAAATTTAATTTAAATGAAGTGAACTGTTTGCAAAAGCTTGCTGAGAACTCCTATTTAATTGTCTTCAATACAAACAAGAAGACTTGAGATAAAAACAAAAGTAAATAATATTGGATTTTTATGTAATACTGGCCTCATATGTGGAAGTAGATACGGAACAATCTGATCACAGTTGAAGAAGAGATTTGTGGCAACAGCAATATGGTTCTACAGAAGGATGATGAGAATGTCATGTACTGAACATATGAGCAATGACGAAGTTTTAGTTAAAAAGGAACAAAAGTAAATTTATACATATAATCAGGTAGAAACTGGTAAATTTCTTTAGCAAATAATAAGGAAAGAGGACTTAGAAAATTTGGCAGAGACAGGGTATGAAGAAGGCAAAAGGGAAAGATAAAAACAGGGCTTCAGTGGAAAGTAAATCTGGGATAACTAAGATAATCCAAATCCTGATAAAGTTACCATACATTTTAAATGTAAAACTTTATGCCGAGCCTCATCGTCTGGTCTGTGTCTACTCGAAGGTAATTCGCTGGAACTTCTCTTCTTCAGCATGGATGCTAGTTTCAGAGCATGCCCATCTACTCGGGAGCATTTTTATATCTTCATCGCCAACAGAGACAAACTTGGGTTTATACTGCAACTAGGCTGATGGACCTTAGTTTAGATCGAAAAATGTGCTCTAGCAGAGTCAATTTTGGTTTTGAAACATTTAAATTGCTCCACTATTTAACTCAAAGTCACGGTGGTAGATGAGAAAAGATGGATTCATGCCTCATGCGTAGCATGCCTTTGTTAATCAATAATGCATCCAGTTATCTCCATTTGTATTACATAAACCGGCAGATCTATGGGGACAATACTAATTACTGAGAGTACAACTCGATCTATTATAAAGACAAACGATACTAAAATGGTTAAAGAAATGATATTCTCTTGAAGAAGGACCAGTCTGTTTTGAAAATCACTATCCTTTAATTGTATTCCGGTGGGAAAGTCTTATGCTATTTAGCTAATAAATAGATATATATTAGGAAAGTAATTTCTAATTTAAAATAACGTTATCATCAGATGTTAACACTTTCTTCTATCACTTCTCGCTTGTTGAACTCTCCGCTTGTTTTCCAGTCATCTTTGATCTTTAAAACCTTAACGCATTGCTAATCGTTATATCCTGTCTTATTTCAATTTTTTATTGTTCAATCTCCTTAATAGATTTTTTTCTTACATTCCCGATATTCAATAACCACTTACGTCTCAAAGGTTTTATCGACATGCTTGTAGGTGAAATAATTAATACAAATATTAATAAAAAATAGTCATTATTTTCTTTATCAATAGAATACCTCATCAGGTGCAACATACCGAATCATAAACGCTGTCCATTATAAAAGTTAACCCTTGCCAAGTCTCAGAATCAACAGATCGTAATCTTTCTCTTTTTATTATTTATTATTTACAAACACTTGCTTCATAATATAAATATTCAAAGTATTTTTCAATGTTGCTGTTTGCTGGCCGCTCATATATGCATATAAATGTCTACTAGGCTGACTAGCCAATCCCTGTTGCAGAAACCTTTCTCAGACACACTTGTATTTATTCAAAATACACAGATCCAACATGTGGTTTATACTGCATTCATGCTATGCAAACCATAGTTACAGTTTCTGGGAAAAAGTGATTCATCTGGTGTGATCAACAGTACGATGAACAAGGCCATACGCTCAAACACACGGTCACGATGATGATAAACATCGATCTCCTAGATTCTTCCTAGATTCTTCACAATTTCACACATATGATCTACACTGACATTGTTTTCAGCCACTTTCCAAAGCTGAAACTCGCTGGAATCGGCTACAACAGGCGATAACATCATCTTCCTGAGAAATCGACTATAGCAAGATACGAAACTGGGTCTTATAGTCGGAAAGCGATCGTTATAGCCATCTTTTTTTCTATGTGGAAGATAATTAAATATCAAAGAATTGCTAAATCTTCAAGCAAGGATTTTGGCAAGGCATTTGAACAGATTAGATTTAGAAAGAGACTAAACTTCCGGATCGAAAGAGCGCAAAATTTGTTCGATGAAAATATTTAGTCATTTAATTCTCTTTGCACTGTGCACTTTGCGATCGAATTCGAAGTGGACAGCCTATACTTGACATTTAATTTGCTGCTTCAGCAACCACATCAACGTATTAAGTCTTCTATCTTACAGTGGAAAAGTATTTAATTGTTATCCTAGAATACATACACGCAAGCAGATATATACATTACTTATTTAATTGATGCTTGGTCACGTATTCCTGTGTTTAGAACTGAAGATTTCGACTATAAGACCTAAGAATAATGTCGACATGAGGAGTCAAACACAGCCTTTGGCAACATCGTGAAGTGTCTGAAAACCATACTACAGTTTGTAGCTGTGTAGCTGAAACTGCTCAGAAGCTATCGATGGTCGTGCGAGCAGGTTGTCATAAGTGAATCTGAGGGTTTGAGATTATTGCCATTGTTGAAAATGATGGCCACTGCAGATTATGAGAGTTCTTCAAAAAGTTATAATTAATGATCAATTTTCTTCTTCTTCTTCTTCTTCTTCTTCTTCTTCTTCTTCTTCTTCTTCTTCTATATGCCGTGTCCTTTCTGGGCGTATTTGATAATGGCTCTCAACAATTTGATTTGAGAACCCTTGTATTGTCTTTTTGCTAAAACTTCTCATTCCTGTTCTCCCTACCATTTGAGCCCTTTCACTAAGTAGATCATGCAGTGTTTTCCTCTGTCCCGCTAAACGTCAATATGCCCTATGAGTGTCAAGTTTTCTTAGCTCTCTGTCCTCATTATATACCAGAGGAATTTCAAATGTATCCCTCTGATACGATGTATGAGTGTCATTTCTGTTGCAGTTTTATCTCAAAATACGTCGTTTCTCACTTATTCTGTCCATAGTATTCTTAGAATACTTCTGTAGAAACATATTCTTGCTTCCAACACTGCATATCTAATATGGTTAAAGCTGTGTTGCCAGTAATAAATCCTGGTAGGACATATAATTATATCAGGATGCTTTACTGTAACGGTTGAGTAGTTGCAGTATCGATCACAGGTTTAGAGGGTGGTTGATGAATAAACAAAATATACCTGAACACGTGACTGCAATAGAGGTGACTACAATAGCAAGCAGACATATTTGTATACGAGAGACAGGCTCAATATGAATTATATATTTCATTGACGAAATATATATCTCCTATCCCCTACCTCATTTATGCATATTTTTATAGTTTTTTACCTGTTCTGAAGTATTTATATTGTTTTTGAAAAGCTTATTATTACATGGTGTTAAATCCCCAATTTTGGTTCCCATTATAATAATCAAATAAAATCTATTACAACTGTGAGCATTTAATGTCTTCTGATATTTGTACAATAGACCTTGAATATTAACATATCTGGTTGAATTATTTTCAACTTCTACATATAAAATGTCATTGTCATCAGGTCAAATTAATTTGCAGGGTGTGATGCGTAAATTGTCGCCATTTTATATTTTAATTTCGCGCATGTGCGTTGATTGTTTTTCATTTTACTACTGTACATTATATTAAGGTCACTTGGACACTGTCTCTGAGGAAAAGAGCACCATGATGCAATTCACTCCGCCAGATATTTGGAAACGGCATGCCGTACTTGGCATTTGCACCGGGATCTACAATACGAACATTTCAGAGTGTCTGTGTGTCAGTATGAAGAGAGTGCAGAGGATTAGGAAAGAGTTGGATGAGTTTAAAGCTGAATACTAAGGTGTTTGATATGATCACTATTGGTGGCGACGTTATGCATCAATCTGTTTTCCAACAGGGCTTAAGACGCAAGACCTAGGCCGATATGAAGTGCCTTGAAGAGGTAGTGATGCCCTGGGAAAAGATGGTAGCTATTGAAAAACAACAAAATTTTGCACCATGTCACACAAGCAGAACGCATTTATGGCTGTCAGACAATTTCTGCGGTCACATCACACTTTTAATCTGGTCACCTAACTCCCAGACTGCAATCCGCAATTGACTGAGAGATCAAGAAACCTCCTTGTAACACCAAAAGGAAGTGAAGGCAAGGATTATGACAGTATTCAGCAACTTATAAAAGGGAAAATTCCAGAAGAGTTGCAGGAAATTCCGAAGTCATCTGAAGGCTGCGTTTGAAGCCAATGGCGATTTTTTGAATAGATTTACTCATAAGTATTTCAAGATATATTTTGTGTAATTTTAGTAAATATATCTGTTAAAATGAAATGTCAGTGTTATTTTTATTTTCGAGAAATTTAGAGGATAATTTATCCATCGCACCCTGTATGTCAGCAAAATTACTTAAATTTCGTTTCCAACATTTCCTAGCGTATTTCCAGAATTTCAGATTGGTAAAACAATACATTACCATTTTCAACAACTCTCTTTTAATTTCTGATGGTTTAGCCTACAATTCTCGCTGGAAATCGAATAAAACTCGAATGCTGACCAATGGTATTAAAGACGTCGGTCGTTTATGAAACGTTATTCTACACACAGCGAATAGTGGTTGGAACTAATGGTCGATCTGTAATGCTGCCGTTGCATTCCGAAATGATTGAAATAGCAAGACTAAAGAGCAGTCAGTGATATTTCGTATGAGTAAAAATCTGAGGTTGCTATGTCAGTCCGGATCGACAAAAGAATTACACATTGCTGATATTAAATGAATATTTACACAAAAAATAAATATTTAGATAAACCAAAAACAGCTCAAGGCAATGATCTGTCTCTTACACAACTACGTCATCCACAGAATCAACTACGATTGAATGGAAAATAAAGTCATCGATTCTAATTGCGTGTGAAAAACAATAACCTTAACGAAAATGCATTTCACTCACGCTTATTCTATGTATTTTTCAATATTTTCTTTTTATTTGTACAACTCATTCAACAATGAATAAATTCAAGATAGCCCATTGTTTACGATGTCAAAAGAGGATCGTCCACAGAAGAAGGAAAAACAAAACGAAATCAATACAAATCGAGGCAACTCATTTAATGCGTGAAAAAGTACATCTCCATCTTAAAAATAAATCCCTCTTCACAAAATTTAACCATTACCGAATCTGCAATATCTGACAGGATTTAGGATTGTTTCTATTCGCCCACAAGCGGAGAGATATTGTTTGGGGGAACACTTGTAGTTGAAGTTAAACTGCGGTCCATTATCGAATATCAGTACGCTACCTGAAAATTGCTGTACGGGTAAGAGTTAATTTCAAACTCATTTGCGTTAACTCAGGTACCAAGGTGAGTCGTGTTATTTTCCTACATTCTTTTGGAAATAGATTGGAAATACAGAATATCAAGATCGCTTGACATACATCAGGTTGCATTGGGATGTTTCTATGTAAAATATTTCTTCTAAAACTAATGTCGAAATTACATGACAGTCTTTTCATACTCTGTGTAACCCTGCATATTTTTTGTTTTTATTGAGCTACATATGATCCCATAACCCTGCCATTTATCTGAAGCTCCTTGATAAGATCCAAAGAAGAATCAGCAATAACACAGGTCCTGATATGGCAGCTCGGCTTCAGTCACTTCCCACCGTTGCAAAGTTGACTGTGTGTCTTTTCTATAAATGCTTTCATGGCAATTGTTCGGATGAGCTCTTCGCTATTGTATTCACCTCCCCCAACTTTCAATAAATTATACATAGAAGGAATAGTTAAGACTTTCATAGAGAAAATGAGGTATTACGGTGGATGTAGTAAGAATCGTAAATAAGAATGCATTGTTAGGAATAGTGTGGTATTTTGGTCAGTCTTTGTGGCTAGCTAAGTTTAATGCTAAGACAGATGAGGACCGCTCTTTTCACCATTACCAATCTTGAACTTGTGCCACATTTTGTAAATATTACAAATAAATATCGCCCTTCGCTATTATACCTAGAGATTGTTATTTTATTTAAGCGCAGTACTAGACTAGCGATGGGATACCATCAATTTACAATTGAGCCGCCTAGATATAGTCGTAATTTTTATGTTAACAGTTTCTTCTCTTGCAGCTCTCGCTTGTGGAACTCCCTTTCAGCATCGTTCTTTCCAGCCAAATTTAATCTGCAAAAATATAAATGCAACATCCGTCGCTATTTACTGATTACTCTCTGTTTGTTCTGCTCATCATTACTGTTTCTGTCCTTAATTTTTCCACGACCTTTAACCCTTTATGTTTTAGTAGCGTTACTACCTTGCATCGAGTGATTCCGATTAAAAGGAATTTTTAAAACTTACCGAAACAAAGAATGCTAATGTTTTATTTCATTGTATTTTATTGTACCTATTAGCAATGTCAGTTCTATTTAGAAGGTGCGATTCTACACAATGTGAGATCATTTCAAATATCACACTATTTTTTTCTTTTGATTCTCTAAAGTATTATTTTTAATCTATTTATTTTATTCTATTTTTATTATTATTTTGTCCTGGGGAATTTCCGCATTTATTTTTATTTTTCAGTTACGCTGAGAGTCTAACAAAAAGTTTAGAAGTGTATATTTCCCAACAAGAAAGCCGACTTTAAATCCCACCATTAACTATTTGTGAGATAACACCTAGATATTATCAGATATATCAGACGATTCCAGCGCAAGGCAGCATTGCAAAGTATCCGACATCCTTCCCATAAACGTATATATGAATGTCAGTAGAATGACCGAGTTCACTGAAAAATGTTTAAACTATTATCTCTATGTAAACTGTAAATATAGATATATATATATATATATATGAATTACATAAAAAATGAAACTCATTTGTATACCATTATATGGCCATTTCACTCCTTGACATAAATTCCATGGAACTTGTCAATACTAAAGTGTTTGATAAAAAGTTATCCCGAGGAGCGAAATAGCCATAAAAATGGGGTACAATTGAGTTTCGTTTTTAGGTTCATTTCCTATGATCTATAATAAATATATGGAGCTCTCTTTTTTCTTTTGTGGATCTATTTTAATATTTTATATTCACTTGGATTACTTACCCACGGATTTTACATACATACATACATGCATACACACACACACACACACACACACACACACACACACACACACACACACACACACACACATATATATATATATATATATATATATATATATATATTATTCAGTTGTATGGATATAATTTTGTGACACAGGGATTGACGCTTTTGCGATCATCAGACAAACTTGTTTATTTTTAAAAAAAACTGGAATTATTTATGGTTGTTTGACTATGCATCGACACACATACATAGAGGTGTACGCATTTTGCTTCACACATACACAACCATATAAACAATACGTGGATAGGCGCATATACATATTCATGCGTTCGGGCAACTTACACTTCCTCACACACACAAATACATGAAGACGCGAACATTCACTCCTATTAGTCTGACTTTTTCGTTAAACTGGGTTCTCTTTGTGCCCACGGTGGTGATGATGTTTTTTTGTTTTTTTTTTTTCAACGCTAACTGCCTGTGTGTTGTTGACGATTATGATTATGCTGATAGTGATATTGACTGTGGTATTAATTATTATTAATATGATAATAATGTTGTTTTCCACTAAGTACATCTAATATATATATATATATATATATATATATATATATATATATATATATATATATATATGTCAAACGTTCACTGCTTAATCATCGGAAACATACAAGTCATATGGAAGGCAAAACTTTATTGACATGGAATGGTCAAGAGAATTTCCAGCATCTCGACCGAAAGATGACCAAGTTCATTGGTCGGATGGAACTGAGTCAGTAAGAGCTAACCGCTAAAGATCTCAACAGATGTAGCAGAGTTTGTATTCATTTGGTCGGGAAAATTCATCGTATAAGTTTCAGTGGGAATTTGAAATCACAATCGTTTCCCAGACGTAGACTTTATGATAGTGTGATCCGAGCGGGGACTGGGTTATAAATTGCGAGACTTTCGCTTTCTATACCCAAACCAATTCGGTGATGGCGAGATCGCGTTGGAAACGTATAAGAGGGGGTTTGAGCGGCAGTAATTAGACGCCTTGTCATGAGGTAAACACTTGATCATTCCGCCCTCACTATTTTGATCTACATCGCAGTCCAACAGGAGTTCGTTCCCATTATCCAGCTCATACATACTAATATTTCAGAATATAAACTATGTTTATAATACAAAATGTAGAATGGTTGGTTCAGTTTACGATTATATGTGAATATGGTAGTGAAAGAGAAAGAGTTCCTTACCAATTTATTTTAATTATTTCAATCCAGAAAATCATTGTTATCTCTCGTTATATATTCGTTCGTATTTATTGAAATATTTTTTTACTGAAAAGGGGAACTGCAGTTTCCAGTTTTTATAAGTATAAGTTTATGGTTAACAATTATGTCAATTTAGTTTAGGTTTATTCTTCCAGTAGTAACTTGGAGAATACAATAAATCTGTAAATCTGAGACGAGATATTATGTACACTATTTACATTTACAGGATTGCCAAAGAAGCGATAATAACAACGAAATTTGCAATATGAGCAGTAGTAAAAAAAATAGTTGCTGAAGTCATTAGCTTTATAATACCAAGAAATTCACACACAGATGTCCTCAAGCACAGTGGATAAAGGCGTTAGTTAGATCCAGTGACAGGACCCAAAGAGTGTGAGTTCAATACCTGTTTAAAGAACTTGGAGAGGTGAACTAACTCGAGATAACAGATAAATGAAATGAGATACGGCAGGTGGAACTAGAACAGTCTACCCCAGCGAGCGAAATAAAGGGTTCAATTCGACATTCAAACTCCCTAAAGAAATCCGGAGAGTACAACGCCCGAAACCTTTTGATAAATATGGCAACAAAGATGAGGACAATACTCCGAATAATGTTGATAGTTTAGAAATATATTTTTATTAAAAGAATTATCTACAAAAGAAAGAATATATGATTCATAATACTGTTGGACTGACAGAAATAATTGACGTTATCTGTTCCATGGTTTCAGTGAAATGCACTCTGGATAACCTCAAAGACAGAGGCAGGATTAAATATCAGTAAATCATGACGACCTAAACTAAATCCATCACATATAAATAATGTTTAACGGGGGAAAAAAAGAAGCAGTGAAAATGAAGTTACCAAAGTAATGCAATCACAGAAGAAAGCGCATTACCTAGAAGTGTTATGGCTAAAAATAATTTCCTCAAGAGAAAACAGAAAATTAAATGTCTGATATTTACTAGATTGAGAGAAAATAGTCAACTTACTATCGGATGAATATTCTCTAGACTGACAAATACTAATTTGAATTGTTTGCTTATAATCTAAGACCATAGGTGAGGAGAATTTAAGATCACTATTATTAGCAGTGTGTCGCTTAAGTATTTCTCTTAAGCATTAATAAATTCAGTGCTGATAGGTGTTGGTGATATAAACGTACATGTTGAAGGAGAATCCGTGTAGAATCCGGGTAAGATATTCGGAGTAATTTAGGTAAATATCATTGCACATTTCTTCCAGACACAAAGCATTTAATTCGACCTTCAGGTGAAACATGTTAAACTTTAGGAGACAGTCTTAAATTTCTAATTTAATAAGATATATATATATATATATATATATATATATATATATATATATATATATATATATATATATTCATTTTATACAGTTAATGGAATTTCTTTAATCCAACATTATAAACGCTGTTTTAGTGGCCATAAGCGTGCGTTTGAGTTGATCTTATTTCGATTGTTAAACTGTTGTAGAGTAGTTTTTCACAGGGGAGGCTTGTATTTCAATAAGTCGTCCTAAATTAGGTTCGACGTACAAAACGTTAGGAACTTGAAATAAGAGTTAATGACGCAGCAATTTAGTTGAGATGGTTGATACTCCAATGTCCGACATCGACTGACTCGCTCAACACCACTGACCCGAACTGGCGACCGCTACTACTATTACTAAACTACTACTACTACTACTATAACTTATTATGTGTGGGAGAGTCTATTAATAATAGAATAGGTACGTCAGGTATAACATAAACAAAATAATTAATGTCAATGTCTAGACCGAGAAGTCCAAAACAAAAAAGACAGATGGGTTTTACCGGTAAATATTGAGACTGCATTCATTGGGAACAACTCATCTTCATCAAGTGAAGTATGACGCAAGGATTACATCACCCGAAAGCAAAGTGAGGTATTAAGGTCCAATGTCCTACTTATTTTATGCACATCTATCATTTAGAGATTGTAAAATGGACTAAAATTATTTTTGTTTCTTTTTTTGGTTTGTTTTAAGGTATATCAACCTCAATGAGTTATTTAATGCCGACAAGATATTTAGGATAGTATCGTATATATAGAATATGTATTCTTTGTAGGAAATCCGTTTGCAGATCAGGTAATGGACGTATTTTTCAGATGATTTTTGTCGATAGTCACAAGCATTGCTAATATTTTTTTTTCAAAAATGTTTTTTCTGATATTTTTCAAATAAAATTCTATTTTTTATACTTTCACAGTGTTTTAATCCCAGTTTTGGAGTTAAATATTTACCGACAATATGTGATACAAACCCGGCTCAGTTTGAACTGGGAACAACTGCGAGTAAATAGTGGTTTCACGCCCCTAAATACCTTCTGATCAGAGGCATTGCTGACGGACGTAGTTTATCGTCATACCGAGAACGGGCTTTATATTTGAAAACGAAAAGAAATGTTACATCTGTTTTCATTGCTTTCTATGATTATAATATAATGTTGATAATATTATTTCTGTCATATATCTATTTAATAGAACTTCTTGGTGTACGCCGGTTGACATTAATTTCACTGCGTATATGTGTCAACTCATACGACTCTACCCATTAAAATAACGTTTATATTAATGGCGTATATAAGGTTCTCTGGGCGCTTGTTAATATGTTGTCTAATGAATCAATATACAGATAACTGACACATAAATCAGGGTGAAAGTTGAGGAACCCTTCATTGAGAAAATGTGACATTAATTTGATTGGGTAAAAAATAAGTTGGTCAAATCAAATCCATGTACCAATTAAAATGACGTTTATGTAAATTGTACACACACACATACACACACATACTTATTTACACACACATCTCTTCAACTCCGCTACCATAATACTTATTATCAGTTCATCTTAAGTGTTCCAAAGAGTTTTGTTGATCTTTTGCTCAACCGCGTTTCACAAAAAATAATCATGGGAATTTGCAATCTGGGGTGTTTGCTACCTAGATATAAAGGGTTATGTGGTCGTAGAAATTTCTTGACATCGATGACTGGATAATTCAACTAGTCTGTGATGGTGCAGTGTCCTGTTGGCAGGCATAGGGTCTTCTAGCAGCCACTCTCTTTACCCAGGACAGCACAACCTCTTCAAGACACCTGATGCATGACACAGTGCTGGGTTTGATTCCATCACTGTAGATGCGCTAGACAACTATGCGACTATAAACTACAGGAGAACTCAAAATTGATCGCTACCTTTAAGTATTGCATTAATATTTAAGCTTACCTTTTAAAAGTTCAAAGATAATTCTTCTGCCACTACTTAATTTAAAGTCAGTTTGATGTAAATATGTCGTAACCTTCCGTAGCAACAGTAATTTTGTAATTTATTCCGTTGAACATGAGCTATGGAAAATTAGAGAGTTTGGTCCGTTTAATTGCTTTATCAGTAGTAGCCAAGATGGTGCAATCCGAAAATAATCACAGTGATGAAACTTGGAATCTAAAATTTCAGGATTGCAGGTTCGAATCGGACCCGGAATTATTTTACTATGCCCCCGGAGCCGGCCAGATTCTAAAATCGTACGATATACGACGTCTAGAAGGAAATTTGAAAAAGTCTGATACAGTGACAAACAGATTCTTTTACATTTTTATGGAACAGTTGGTTAAATTATGTAATATCTAATTTCTGTTTTGTTTTTCTCTGCTGTGTGGTGTATATATGAGTGTAACCGAAAATTCACTATGTTTTAGAGCTGTTTCATAAAATTGTTTTCGTTATATTAAATATTTTTTTGTTAGAAAGTAGATTTCAGTTCACCCCAAGCAAGGCAATAAAGTCATTAGCACGCAAGCGGGGGGAGTACTTTCTGTTATGAAATATTAAAGAAATACTATTACAAATACAAAACCCAAAGTGAGGATATTACTCCAACTGTAAAGTCACCTAATAATGATAATTCCTTATCTTCAAAACACCCAACATGGATAATTTTGTAAAATAAATGCTTTACCCATTATTCATTTGCAGTCTTACCAATGTGTCTTGTTTTAATCTTTTCACCCCAAACGAGATAATAAAGTCACTAATACGCAAGGAGGTTATTGAGTGTTAAGACTCCTATTAAGGAGAGAGTACAATAAAAGAATAAGAATTAAGACAGAAGCTAACGACTGATATTGCATTTAAATTTTTGAAGGGAGCAAGAAACCGGACGAGATTTCCACAAGCTTGAAGTATGATTGAAGAAACTGTTAGCATAGAACCTGCGGATAGATCTAGCCAATTCAAGTGTAAAATGATGAGACTTTTACGCCATTCTAGTACTGCGCTTCAATTCATAAAGTCTATGTACCATAGCTGAAATTTCGTCAGAACAATTAACATGAACATATTTATAGAAAAGACACTGTAAAGCTACGCTACGATGATGGGAGAGGGACTGGAGTCTAGATGACAGGTCAGGATCAATAAGATTTCAGATACTTGCATGGACTTTTTTCAAGACTTTCTAAATATTTAGCAGGATATCAGACCTGATATGGCAGCCATATTCAAAGCAATGACGGATGGTAGGCTTATTGATATTTAAGATAGAATCTATCGAGAAAAATGTGAAATTTATTTGGTTTCTTTCTTTTTTATTTATTCTGTGTTTTTTTTCCAGTACAAAGACGGTTTCTACTATTCTCGACTTCTTGATTATTATATTGTGGTAAATTTAATTGAACTAGTGTATTAAATTATTAGTCTTATTTAAAATCGGTTATGAAAGCCAATGAAACAGAAATTGGATATTACATCAACTCAAGCACGTAATTGAGGCCGAAAAGTCGCATGGATTTGCATGTTTTTAATTGATAAAAAAGTTTTCAAAATGTATTAATCTATCTCTCACCTTCCAGCTATAGATTAAACTGTACGACAAAAAGATCCCCAATGTGCAATGAATTCAAAACCGTATGCTGGCCTCGTGAAGTACCTAATGTATTCAACTAAAGAAAGAGTCGTGGGATTCATAATGACTCAGGCATCCCGACTGGGATAGTTTTGGATATAATCGTGGTATAATAGCTAGCAGCTCGGAATGAAAAAAAAAACGGAGTGGGGTGTTCGAATTCCGATAGTATTCGTTAAATTCACTTTCTCTCAAATATCGTTTGGGAAAGCATGAATACACCACTTCGTGAATCCTTCAGTCTATGGATTACGAAGTTGAGCAGATTAGAATTTCTTTATACTTGATTGGCTCTGGCTCATTCGGAAGACCATCTATGACATTCAAGAACTTTTTGTAGCACTGGCGAAGGTCTTAATATACACAGATATTGCAAAGATCGTGAAGTTCATAATGACGATATGAAACCGACAGCGGTGCACTTTGTTTGGAAATTATTAATATTCTTACGAGTCCAGGATTAGCATTTTTATATAATTTACAAACACGTTGTAGATTTCCTCAAGGTTACACGAGCAATGAAGACAGCAGTAATGAAATTAATGTTCAAATTTAGTGTTTCTTCTGAAATGAGTAATGTTTAATATTCTTGTATTAGTTTGAACCATTTTTGTCATCCTTGATAATTGATAACGGATAGCAAATGGACAAAATAACAATAATCAAAAGATTTATCATAACAGCCAATGGACTAATGATGATGACTATAGGGTACTCGGTTGAAACGATGTGTCTTTTAATAATATCAGTATCAACAAAGATTAAAACAATAGCTCGAAATAATACAAGAAGATTATTACACATTCAATATAAAAAAAAGGTATTAGAAATAATATTTTTGTTAATATTTAAATATTTGTATTTTATGGTTTCTCTCTGAAGTAAAAAATTCAAACTTTATCTAAAAGATAAAAACACTTTGCAACAAATTATTTTTTGTTATATGTGATATTTTGTTGACTTTATATAAGTTGTTTTTTTTTCTGTCCATTTTGAGTTAATATAATCCGTGCCTGCTTTTCTGGATATAAGTCTTTTTTTATTTCCTTCAATTATTTATTTCTTGCAAATTTCTTCCTCAGTTTCTTATTTCCATTAATATTTTTGTTTCTTTATTCTTATATTCTTTCAATAGACTTATCCCAAATCTTTTATCCGATCGTTTTTTTTTATTTGACTATTTATCTACCGTCATGTCAGCGTCTGCTTTTATCCAGTCATCGCTGATTCGACTTTCCACATGAGTGACCTCCCTTTCCATAAGTTTTCATGTCGTCTGTTCACTCAATTTTCTACCCGAGGAGAAAGAATTTCTCACCCGCTGAATTTCTCTAATCTCTTCCATGCACCACTAACTTTTAGTCTGTGAGCAAAATTACCTAAACTTCATTTGTGCATGTTTCTAATCCTGGCCGAAGTAACTTCCTTGCTTAATTGGATCCAACAAATTACAAATGGCTCTGACTGCCTTCATTCGCAACTTCATAAAATGCAATAAGTTATCGGTGGTCTTTCAGAGAGTTTGTAATGTCTACGCATTACATTTCCAAAAGAATAAATCAATAAATCAATAAAAATACGTATTATTAGAATTTATTGATCGTCAGCATGACCCGTTCTACATAAATAAGCCAATGTAGTGAGTGTGGTTAATGTAATTTAATATAACAGAGAAAAGCAGACGGTATTAGAAAACGGTAAAAAGTTGGAAGCGTTGAATTTTGAGGGAAGGGAAAAATTCTATATTTAAGAAGTTATTATTTTTTATTTGAGTTTATTTTCTTGCGACGTAATCTTCGTGTCCGCAAAAGTTGTAACTTCTTTTACTAAAAATGTTGATAAAACTAATTTAAATGGAACCCTGAAAATGAAGGCAAATATGAAATTGATATTTTGTCAAGTCCTTATATAATTTTTTTCAGACTTTTTATATATATATATATATATATATATATATATATATATATATATATATATATATATATATATATATATATATATATATTCTCAGCCCTAAATTTTGAACACTGCTCGCCCCTGTACTATACAGTTTTTGAATATTCTGGGTTCCCATAAACAAAATTACAGCTGTTCAGTTTTAAAGGAAATCACTTTCGTAAATATTATTCGATACAATTATCAAATTCTGTCAACTATGTTATTATATGTAAATACATACATAAACACAAATACACATGTGTGTATAAATGTATCTGTATAACGTACAATATTCCTATAAATTGATATCCATCCACATATAGACAAACATAAATTATATATATATATATATATATATATATATATATATATATATATATATATATATATATATATATATATATATATATACATATATATATATATATATATATATATATATATATATATATATATATATATATATATATATATATATATATATATATATATATATATATATATATATATATATATATATATATATATATATATATATATATATATATATATATATATATATATATATATATATATATATATATATATATATATATATATATATATATATATATATATATATATATGAATTTGATCTTTTTTTCAAAACCTATAGAACATAATACCCCTCTAACAAACCTCCAAACATATCTATCGTTTATATCGTAACCAGATGCATGCTAATTATAAACAAGACGAAAATATCCTTAAAAATGAATAAAAAAGATTCATCCACCACTGACCCTAGTAAAAAGAAATAGAGCTTATTATAAACTACATTAAATCCACTCTCTATATCTAATAAAATAATTCGTAAAGACTCTTTCCCGATTCCTTTGTGTGTTGCATAAAACCAACATCGTTTAGAAATTGAAATGTCTTCTCGGAGACTGCATCTCCAACAATGAAAATAATATCTATGTTGGACACACGAGGACAACGATTTCACGTAGGCTAATTCTTCAAGTGAACAACACAAACGATATTTCTAAACATTTACAACAACATAGCTGTCCACACTCGCAATTCAAAAAACCTCAGTGAAAATACCTCCTTACTTTCCCACGAAAAGAATAAACACAAACCAAAAATTTCTTGAAGCTATTTATATCAAACAAGTGAATGCAAATCTCTATAAAATCAATTAACGAACTCTCTAGAAACTTTTTTAAAAGGTGTAGAATGAATAGTCTTTAAATGTTAGCGCTTGTCACTAACAGTTTCCACTTTTATCTAGCAACTGTTCAATTCTGGAATTTTTCCACAATATACCGAGTTACGTCCGTTTAAACGATGTGCACGTCTCCCAAGCCATTACCCAGCATTCTTGACTCCACATATGAAAATGGTACTTTTCGGACCACATTTTTTTTTTCTTCACAACAAAGAACACTAAATTCTTACTCTACAATTAACAATAGCCTGATGATGATATTATGCTATGCCGGAATAAATTCAACATGAGCCAACACGGTGTTTTCCTCTCGTCTTTTAATAACCGCACAAAAAAAGCTTATCTGAGAATATGAATGGATACTATCGAGAATAAGCAGAGAAATCATATCTAAATTATTTAACGGAACGTGTATTAATGAAAATATGCCGCCGAAATATTCGTATATATATATATATATATATATATATATATATATATATATATATATATATATATATATGTGTGTGTGTGTGTGTGTGTGTGAGAGTGTGTGTGTGTGTCTGTCTGCGTGTTTATGTACGTATATATATATATATATATATATATATATATATATATATATATATAGAAAAAGTTTCAAATTGAAAATTATAATGTTTTATTTTATGAAAGTATTTATTTATTTATATATATATTTGATATTTCAAATTGTCCTCTTCTTCTGAAAAATTGAGGACAATTTGAAATATCAAATATATATTGTTGAAGCTGAATAAGCATGGAATAATAATAATACAACACAAAATGTACGTAACAAAATGTATTGAAACAATGAAAAAAAGGTACAATATTTACAGGTAGTTTTGGTATATTCTTGGGAAGACTGTTCCTGCAGAATGGGTTGACTAAGTCGCAGTCGGGCAGAGTCTCTGGATTCGATCTCTTAATCTTCCCCTGTCTTCCTGTACCAACCCATATTTATATGGTCGGTACTCCACTTATGTAAATTAGGTGTATCATACACAACATATATATATAAATAAATAAATACTTTCATAAAATAAAACATTATAATTTTCAATTTGAAACTTTTCTATATATACACATATTAAGAAAGTATACGTGGCTTCTCATTATGCTATATATATATATATATATATATATATATATATATATATATATATATATATATATATATATATATATGATATCAAATCACAATTGAAAAAAATCTTACATTTTGCCGACGCGTTTCGTCTTCCGACTTTTTTCAAGGCAAAAAATGAAATCGAAATGTTTTTGTTGTTATAGTTACATTAAAAACCATATTTAAAAAGATAGACGCTTCTGTCTCAGCCTTTTTTTTCTGGTTAATGTAAATTACCTTTATAGTATGGAATTATTATTATTATTTTTTTTTTTTTTTTTTTGAACAACAGTTAGATTTACGTTAGGAATATTCGAACACAGTAGCGTTCCATATCACGTGACGTCCGGGTCTCCCGACTGACGCTACTTGTAAACAAACACTAATTTTAATTTATTTGTAACAAACAGTTATTTCTGAAGAAACATTGAGATCAATCTGAAATATCATATATATATATATATATATAAATAAATAAATACTTTCATAAAAACATTATAAAAATTTAACACAAAAGACGATGGACATAAGAGCCCAAGTAATCCAAACAGATAACTGAAATTTTATGTTATCTGTTTGGATTAGTTGGGCTCTTATGTCCATCGTCTTTTGTGTTAAATTTTTATAAGTTCTAATGTTAATTATGTTTAAATGAAAATGTCCATGAAGATGGTCTTAAATAGACCGAAACGTCCGACGTCGACTTTATTTTAACATTAATACCACATAATTACATATTCAGATTTTGTTTGTTTTTTCTGTATTTTTCTTTCATACTGTCGGCTCTATATCCATATATTTGCTTACATATATATATATGTATATACTGTAGATATGTTGGCTAATAAAGCAACAGGCATACGAAAGGGTACCGATGTGATTGGTACAAAAAAATATCTATTAATATTAACCACATGAGAGAAATGATGCACGGAGTTTAAGGTTCTACGTTCCGAATTTCCTGACACGCCTGTGTCTTTCATCAGTTGATGCGGAAATAAAAAAAATGAGGCGATGGAAACACATCAAGAGTGGTTCTTGAGGCAAGGAAGAATCCTGTGTGTTGATGGAATTATTTGTAAAAATCCGATCTCCTGATTTCTCGCTGCACGAAAATTTGGTGAAAATAACCTTAGATTTAAAAACTGGGATTGGAGGTGGGTGGATGGGGAGTGAGGTATTGAACATAGTCGAAAGAGGGCTATAGGTCCTGAGGTTGGGAAGGTGTTGTTGATGCGAGATTTGGTTGATAGGATACAATGTGGGAACAGAGGGAATAAGGCAATAAAAATGAAATGAAAATGGAAAATACAAAAAAAAGAGAAGAAAGAGGATGAAGAATTCTTTTGAAAAATCATTGTCGGAAATGGCGGCGGGATGCGGAAAAAGTAACTGAAATATTTTTTTTTTATTTCAGTTAGTTTTTCCGCTAATAATAATAATAATGATATTGATATTGATATTATATATATATATATATATATATATATATATATATATATATATATATATATATATATATATATATATATGCACAGTATTTAGTGGAAAGCGCTCAATATCAATGATAGAACTAATATGTTAAGTTGTATGGATATGAGTTTGTGACCCTGGTTTTCACGCTTTGGAAATTGTCCCCGCTATTTACCTTGAGGTCTTTTATAAAATTCAACTAAGATTCAGCAATATTATTGTTCCGAATCTACCGGCTCGGCTTCAGTCACTTTCCCATCACCGTAAGGTTTCCTATCTATGACTTTTTTATATAAATACTTTCATGGTAATCGTTTGAATGAGGTTTTCGCTATGGTACCAAGAGCTTGTTAATTTAATCGTCGACATCTCATTTTCAGTTCTGCTTGATAAATATAAGTATAAATTCAATTATAACCGTTTTCTTTCTCGGATTCTCACGTGTGGAAATCCCTTCGAGCTCAGTGCTTTCCAGCGAACATTAATCTGCTAAAATTTAAATGAATGTAAGTCGCTAGCTACTGTCCTTCCTAATTCTTCCATGCTTTTGATCTTCTCCTGTCTTAGTGGATTTATTGCCTTGCATGGGGTGATATCAATTAAAAAAAAATATAAAGGACTGACATGTTTTGATTAAGATGAAAGACGGAAGTGACATATCAGTGGCGCTTCTTGATTTCAGTGAGAAAAAAAAAAGGAAAAAATGACAAAGAAATGTAAAAAAGCAAAAGCAGAAAACAAAATCCAACCAGGAAAGGCGTGGAATTTTCTCGGTATTAATAGTTATTTTAATTATGTGACTATGGTGTGTATGCTAGAAGTCGCACTTATTTGCATCTGATATCTCATGCAAATATACGAACTTCCGATATTTCCTCGTATTCATATATTTCATTGATTTTTTCAGTAATCGTTTAAGTCACCAACTAATTTACGTTTTTCTTCATCTCAGTCCTGTCTTGTGCTATTTTCTTCCCGATTACTTTCATGAATGCTGACCTTAAGCTTTAGCATTATTCACCTTTCCATTTTTTTTTTTAATATTTAACATGAGAAGTGTGAAACGTATTCATTGCACTTCTTTAATGTCTATTCTCTTATGATTTGGATTTTTTGAATATTTGTTATATATTCATATCATGTTATACACGCATGAATATAATGCCATATCTGGGTTTTGCATCTTGTTTCATCCCTGAATATTTCTCCCTGAATCTAATTACCATATAATTATTACGAACCCTCTTATCCCCCTTTGATGAGTGTCATGACGGCGGCTTAATGACGTCATTCCATAAGAAAAACCGGTCAGTTTTTCAGTTATTTGACAGCAAACAAATGGTAAGGTTGCTTCTTTTAGCCCGGGCCAAAGGGCTCAGCCTCAGGCTAAGGACTGATGTTTGCGTCTATATTAGCGTCACATTGCTCCTTCTCGGACTTCTGTGTTCCGTTGACATGAAATGATAAGATTATATCGGGTCAATTGCTATTTTTAATGCTATGAAAGTTTGTTCACGCTGTTGTGACACACAATTGTTCTCGCCAGAAGGATTTCACGCATTTATAAGTTTAGCATTCTTCCATTCATTCGATATTGTCGAACAATCACGTGGTCAAGATAAACACTCAGTTGTGGAGCAAGCTGAGTGAATACTAATTTCTATATAAATACTAGCATGATTTCTCAGTTAGTTTGCAGGGTTTGGATTAAGTTACAACCTGCTTTATTTTTGTCTGCCAGCTGGACGCTAGCTGGGACTCTTACGCCGGTAAGTGCTGTTTATTATTGTTATTCTACAGATATTGATTTTGTATTTGATTTAATGCTTTATCTATGTATTTAGAGATTCTTGATAAAATCCTAAGAAGAATCGCGAAGGTTATTTGTCCTGACTTGACATTTCTGCTTAATCCCCTACAGTCGTAACTTTGCTTCTATGTGGCTTTTCTATGCTTTCATTGTAATTATTCTGATGAGATTTCCTCTTTTAATTGCCTTGCTTTTATTGTATTCTCTCCTTAATAATGTGATTTTCTTTTTATTATATTCGTTATTACTCAGTAACCCTTTGAATCTTAGTGGCTTTAATGCCTTGCTAGTGTTGAAATTATTGAAAGAATACTTCCATCTTTACTTACCTTATTACTTATTACTTTCACTCATTTTGCATATTTCAATCTAACGCTATATATTTTGTGTTATATCTCGATGTTATTTTCTGTCTACATTTCATGAGATTAAGAATTTCAATTGACAAACACGTCTTAATTCTTATCTATTCACTTGTAATTTTTTTCCTGTCGACAGGAGAATATTCGTAATCTGTTCCAAAGTATCATATACATTGCAACTGTAGATTTTTGTTTGCAACTGGAAACTATGTCGACTTTGGTGTATTGCAGTTTAGGTATTGCTTTCAAACATTTTGATATTTCTAGATTTGTCTTTAGTTTACATTTAATTAGAATGTGAAAACTCCTACAGACAGCAATTATTTTAAAGTTCTGTATAATAGAAGACTTACCTCGTGTAGCCAATCGCGCACGTATCTGCCTGGCGTGCAAAACGAGTAAAGGAAAGCAAATGAAAAAGTAATATGGACGCCCTGACAACTTAATTTAAGAAAGACACGGTCTCGTAGCTAGGAGAATTCGCGAGAGTGGTTGAGTTAAGTTTTTAGCGAGATCAGAAGGTCATAAAAACACAAGGCAGGAGGGAATAGACATTTCGCACGTGATCGCAATTCTCTTTGTAGGGAAAGACATTGTAAGTTGGAAAGATATTACTTGGTTCCGTTTCACGCAAGTTTAAACCTCTATTTCTTCACCATGGATATGCAAAATGTTACTGATTTCATTGTTAACTGTACTTAAAAGAAAATCTTTTTTTCCAACGAGTGTTATTTTCTTTTCGTTTAATATACATGGATCATGACAAATTATGTTAATTCGTTCAATATATTATATATTATGTTTCAGCGCTAAGTGATTTCTCTAATTTATTCGTAACAAACATCATTTTCTTGCTTCCTATTTGTTAATTCATATACTTCGTTCCCCTATAAAGATTACGCAGATTCAAAGCCTGAGGGAATGAGTACAATCTTTGTTAAGACTCTCGAATGCATAGGAAGGGAGTTTATACTATTTGAATAAAACCTTGTTTTCTATAAAAAAAATGTGTCCAGTAAAATAATATATACATATCTACTCAAACACATTTATCCACTAAAGTTATATATATATATATATATATATATATATATATATATGTGTGTGTCTGTGTGTGTATGTGTGTGTGTGTGCGTGTGTGTGTGTGCGCGCGCGTGTGTGGTATATAGGGATAGATGTATAAAAGGCAGATTCTAAACAGCCTCGCCTAAAAGCTATAGGCAACAAAAAAGTGCTCAATACAAATTTCAAACCCTTACGCTTGCCTGAGGTGATCTTACGGTCGAAACCCGAGTTGCGAGGATGGTTGATTTTTTCCCTTTCATATATATATATATATATATATATATATATATATGTATGTATGTATGTATGTATGTATGTATGTATATATATACAAAGATAGAGAGATAGATATATTAAAAAGAAGAGAGAAACCGCAAACGTTTGGCTTATAATATATATAAATAAATATTTAACTGCAACTCCAAAAATGTGATTTATGCACTCAGGTGACCAAAATGCTACAAGTTATACATAGTTAACAACCAAGTACTAAAGAACAGTTTCCCTTCACAGGAGCAACATCAAATTACCATACAAAAGAAAATTCTTTGTATCACAACACATCTACAAATGCAATCAAGGTAAATATGAAATTATTCGAATATATCAAATAGACAATTATCCTTAACTACAAATACAAGAAAAAATCTTCATAGATATTTAAGTCAGCACTAAACAGGTCATAACCACACCACATGCATAAATAAACATCAGGCACACATGACGGCCGAATACACTAGTCGGACCAAATAGACACGGATACACACATACGCACATTTACACACACAAATACCTATGGAGAATA
>CAHIKZ030004965.1:1100000-1135000 GCA_903632075.3 Acanthosepion pharaonis | reverse complement strand
TAGCACTTAGAAAATTAATGATCAACGTTTTTGTGCAGATAGCATAACGATTATGGACGCTGGAAGTGGACACATCAATTACAAATTCTCAATTACAATATATTAAAAAAGAGACCTAAAGCATTCAGATAAGATTGTAGTCAGTTTATATTTTGGCTAGAAAAAAAAGCACAGTATATATATATATATATATATATATATATATATATATATATATATATATATATATATATTCCTGGATGCGCAAGGTGTGATTTAGGCGAAATTCATACCAGCTGCTCGGATATTTAATGCAATCAGAGATTGCGAAATAATGCATTGTCTTATTTTTTAGTTGTAAGGAATTAAGGTCATGTCTTTAGGCTAACAGTCTGGCTACATGCCGACGAAACAGTCTACAGGATAAAAAAAAAAATAACTCCAGCGATAGGATTGCAATGTTCACCATCAGTTTAAGCCTCACTAATGAGGTTAATTTTGGAATGCAGTTTCACATTGAAGATTCGTCCGGTGTATGAGGCTCAGCTACGTATGGTAGCAAGGCCTCTGTTCTGGGGGATTTCAGAAGCGTAGAGCCACATTTAAATTGCTGCTAGACTCAGATCCACCCTGAACCGGCATGGTAGCATCTGTTATGGTTCCAGGTAGGGTCAAATAGTTAACGTCCATTAATAGGGTCAAAAATTATGACAGTATAAAAATAGATTTAAAAAAAAATATTACCAGCAAACATTTTACTATCGAGAAATGCTCTATACAAAAATAGATGCATGCAGCAAAATTATATATACCTGTCTACTCAAACATATATAAAATAATCTATATCTATAATGTGTGTGTGTGTTTGTCTCTGTGTATGTGTATTATATTTATACACATTTACATTTCTCGACTGATTTCGATGAAATTGTACACACCTGTTACAAATTTACTGATTTTTCAATCTCCAGTCCCCACCCAACCAGTCAGGAAAATCGTTAAAACTGAATGTGAGTACGACTTTTTGAAAAGAAGAAACAAGACAAAGTTACAAGAGAACAAAATTTCTACTGCAAAACATCGCTCATCTTACGAGGTTTATGTAGAATGCTTGATAGTTTTCTTGCTACATTGTCGTCAGACAAAAATTGCAAAAAACTGTGAAAGTATCGGGATTTTCGAACTACATAAAATGAAAACTTGAATAACTTTATGTTCTATTCTATTTTTCAAACATGTCGCAAAGAATGGCCATCATGCAAGAAATAAACCAGTGAGGTTTTAGTACTGCTCGCTTCTCTGCGTGTAAAGAAAAAGCACGAAAAACTCTTCAAAAAGCACTTTTTCAGGTATTACTACCTTATTTTTTATCCGATGCTTTCCGAATTTTTCCATATAAATTAAATATGACAGAAATTGTATTACGTGAATGTTTTTGTCTAGATTATATCAGTTATGTATCGAAATCTGTGACAAACTCGTCCCAAAGCGGCTTTTGTCATTTAGCCGAAAGTTTGTTCATATGATTCTACCCTAAACGTGTCATACGAACAACCTTTGATGAAAAGATTAAGAAGGATTATTGAAGCTCTGAAAAGGAAAAAATCCCGAAGAACCTCTTATTAAACCTATTTATTTATAGTAAACGTGCGAAAAAGAAGAGGGAGTTCATGCCTGGGAACTTGCATTTGAATCAAGCTCTGACGATTCTTCTCTGTTTGTAATTTATTATTAGATTTGTGAACAATGCCATACTATTTGAAAGTTATTACGGCCACAGGAAATTTACTGAATATCTAAAACAATGCAAAAATTTAACACCGAGCAACGACCATACAAGGTTTTATTCATTTATTAAAAACAATCACTGGCGTAGGATATACTGTAAAATATATGAATATAGCTTAGTATACCAACGGATGATGCCTGCAAGCCGAGACCCAGACAGATATTTCCAGACAGGGGGTGCTGCTGGGTGATATATTCGACTCTCCCATCGTATGAGGGTCAAGCAGCGCAGTTCGTTTTATGTGACAGCCCGACACCAACACATGTGATTTGATTATAGTGGGAAAGGTTTATGCTGAACCATCCAAACTTTTTGAAGAGCCGAATACAAAGATCGGGTGTAAACGACCCTCTGTAGTTTTTCAATTCAGATTTGTCCCTCTTCTAGACCAGTTGACATCTAAACACATTTTTTTTATCTGTCTGTCCTGCCATTTACACATATTTAGAGATAGAAGG
The DNA here is from genome assembly GCA_903632075.3 of Acanthosepion pharaonis. Taxonomy (NCBI): domain Eukaryota; kingdom Metazoa; phylum Mollusca; class Cephalopoda; order Sepiida; family Sepiidae; genus Acanthosepion; species Acanthosepion pharaonis. Next base: position 1,132,774 of record CAHIKZ030004965.1, on the reverse strand, counting down.
TTATTAGTGAATGTAAAATGTAATGGAGAGTAATTCGAACTCAGCTCCCCGATTCCTCAATCTAATCCGCTATCCATTACTCCCATATATATATATATATATATATATATATATATATATATATATATATATATATATATATATATATATATATATAACAGTCTTTTTATAGATATAGATTTTTAAGTAAATGCTCGGTTTATAATAAACAGTATTGACGACATTTACCGGCCTGAATATCCGAGCAATTTTCATAGAAAATATACGTCCTCCGACACTAATCAAACGTGTATCTTAAACGGGACCGATTTAGCCACAGAGGAGCACTTCAGTTAGCAAGGTCGATTTTACTGATTTTAAACTACAATTCTCCCTGATTTTCCCTCGTATATTCATATCTGTTCTATGCTTATCTAAATGTCAGCAAATGACGTCACACATAATGAAATAGCCAAAGTCCAACAATTATCATTTAAGACATGTTTTTTTTTATGCTATTACGTTCTTTATTTTTTTTTTACAAAAAAAATGTCTATTTATGATAAACAGAGCATTTATATGTATATATATGCGTGTGTGTGTGTTCATGTATGTATATATACTTACATATATATATATATATATGTGTGTGTGTGTGTATGTATTTATATATATATATATATATATATATATATATATATGGATTTTTGTTATATCTCATTAACAGTATAAAAGTTATTTGTTGTGGGTATATGTATTTGAGTTGATAACCCAGTGTTTCATTTTAAATAAATATTTGTCTCTCCGCATAAACCCTATTTACAAGAAATTGTCGATGAAACATCATCTCCAAAAAGCTGATTTCTTACGAAGAATACATCTAACATTCATAGGAACCTATCATAAAAATCTTGGCATTAAACATCCCACTGGGTTGATATGTCGTAAAAAAAAAAAAAAAAAAAAAAATAAAAAAAAAAAAGAAAGTCAAACGTAACTGGATTTTGATGAGATTTCAGCGCCTATCACTCTAGTCAGTATCCCGTCTCGAAAAGAAGCTTGATAATGCTTATAAAATAACCGCAGTGTTTCTTTCAAATAGTGATAAACATGTGTCATTATAATAAAGTAATACATCTTTCTTTAACATTCGCACTATCTGTAAAATTTCTTGTATTATTTAGGTAGAGTTTTATATATATAATCCTTTGCCAGTTTGTTCACGAAAGATAAAAATGCATCCGTCAAAATCGAGTGGGAAGCCAAAAATATACGCGACTCAGTCGAAAGAAATTTCGACATAGGATCTGCGTTGAGAATTACTTTTCTGTTCATTCGCCTCGTGACACCGAATCAACTGTTTTGGAATATCGGAATTAGAACAGTGGAATAAACCTTCTCACTTTCATCCGTTCTTTTTTAATTCTCCGATTCTATCTCTCTCTCTCTCTCTCTCTCTCTCTCTCTCTCTCTCTCTCTCTCTCTCTCTCTATCTTTCTGGAGGTATGTATATTTCGTTCATAATAACACACACAAAGAGCAAACATACACAAATACACACACAATATATATATATATATATATATATATATATATATATATATATATATATATATATATATATATATATATATATATGTGGGTGTTGTGTCTGTGCATATATTCATATATATATACAGCTTCTCTTTTTCTTCTCCCGGTCTCAGTACAAACTCAAGCGCGGGCAAACACACATAAAAACACACACACACATATATGCCAATTTATGTCATTCTTTCTGAATCTCTCAATATATCTATCAATCAATATATATATATATATATATATATATATATATATATATATATATATATATATATATATATATATAAAGAGAGAGAGAGACAGACAGACAGACAAATATATATGATTGGAAAAGATGAGTATATATATATATATATATATATATATATATATATATATATATATATATATATATATATATATAAGTATATGCGTAAAAGATATGCGATATGTATAGGTAAAATTGCTCAATATCAGTGATTCCGGGATATAACTTATGCAAATATGAAAATGGACAACTAGTGGTTATAGTCTATGTCACACACACACATATATATATATAGAGAGAGAAAAAGAAAAGAGAGATAAAATATATATATATATATATATATATATATATATATATATATAATATGAAAGAGAAATATTTGAACATAAAATTGACCATAAGAACAGAAATGAGACATACTTTCATATTTATGCATATGAGCAGATACAGCGCTGCAGAGATAAAATAGAAAAGAAAATTCAAATATATATGTTGATAAGAACAGAGATAGATAGATAGATAGATAGATAGATAGATAGATAGATAATATTGAATAAATTAAGAACGCGTAAAGTTACATAATTCGGTAAAGGGATAGACGCCGAATAAATGCAAGCAATGTAAGCCAATAAACAAACACAACTGCAGGTGGAGCGTGAATACACGCCATTGAAATGAATTCGTAGAAAACAACCGAAAAGACAATGAAATTAAAATAAGAATATTTACAATGGCATAGAGTGAAATAAATTGTAGAAATATATATTGCTAAGATATATAGTGTATAAATATTGTAATTGTGAAGAAAGTTTTAGCGAATGAATTTTTCAGATGTAATTTTGTTTTTTTCAATGATTCATACTGGAGAGATTGGCCCTGAAGAAAAATATAAAACTTTTTTATTTTTTAAAATCTAGTTTCGATTTGTCAAATGTACGGCTATTTGTCTTTTTTTCTTTTCTTTTCTTGACTTACGCATGCTTTTATTAATAAATAAGGAACCGATTTTTCATGCATAAATTAGCTGACAAGTTTACGAAATGACTAGAATATGTTGTTTTCTTTACAAAAGTGCTTCTATATTTTCAATTCTACAATGTTTGTATAAAAATTCGTTATGCTTGTTTTTATTCGAATTTCTTGTTGCAGCGATTTTATAAGTATTTAAAATTAGAAAACCTTAAGTTAAACAGAATGGGGAGAATGAAGAATAATTCTCCGCTGTATATATAAACAAACGTTTTATGTCATATAAATACATAAGAGTCCAAGAACACGTTACTTATTGAAGACTATGTATTTCAGCTTTGTATAGTCACTTAATCAAATTGGACAGATAATTAAGTAAGGTTGGCTGTTGCTTCCCTGCAGGTGAGGGAAATAATGTGTAGAAAATTCGACTACTCACAACCGAACTCGAACTTTTCGTTTGAAAAGCGATTAATATTGAATAAAATACGATAAACTACAAGGGAAACAAGGGTAACCGTGCCGAATTTAAGTTATGAAAGGAAATCGTTACGATCAAAACAAGGGAATTCTCAGAGAAGTGAAATTAATTTATAAAAACGTTATTTTTTGCAGGAAAGATGAAAGGCGTGCCAATATAGAAAAGGGGGCATTATATGTGGTACTTTAAAAATTGTAGAATATATAAAAGTAGAAATTTGCTGTGAGGAAAGAAGACAAAGCAAATGAAAGCGTGAAAACGAAAAGAAATATAGAAAAAATTAAATTGAGAGTAAAAAAAGGAAATTAAAAAAAAGGAGAAAAATAATAATGATATTGGCGAAACGGAGAAATAAAGAAATACATTTAAAAAATGGACGAACAAAAGAAAGGAGCTAATAAAAAGTCAAGAAAGATGGAAGGAGAGCAAACATGGGTGGAAAGGAAAGCTATAGGAGAGATGGGAACGTTTATAAAAAAAAAAAAAAAAAACATTGACAAAATATGAAATAGAAATTAGATTCCAAAGGGTAGGGGCAATGAAAACTTTTTGGGTTGAAGGAGGAGATTAAAAAGAAAATCGTGAAGAGGAAGATACAATAAAAAAAAAAAAACAATAAATAGGAATGAAGAAAAGTGACGAAGCATCATCATCAAAGAATTCCAAGAGAAATATCCTTGAATAAGAGTTAAAAAGGAGAAATAAAACCGGTTAAAAACGAAGAATTATATAACGTCAGCAAAATAAAGGCCCGGAACTGATAAGAAAAAGAGAATCCAAGATCGAAGGAACAAGTGAGATTATTAGGGAAAACATCAAAAGAGAGAGAAAAAAAAGCCAGAATTCGATGGCAGTAAAGGAATATTTCACGAAAGAATCTTTGCTGAAAAAACCGCAGAGAAAAGCAAAGACAAACAGAAAGCGTTAGTGAGAAAATAAGGAAGTTTTAATGAAATGTATATGATATTTTTTTCAGAGGTTGGATGTGGAAACGACTCTATCATCTAATTGTGTTTCTGTATCGAAAAAAGATTTGTCACGTTCGTACGAAATTTTCTCTTCTACATTTCTCGGTAGGTGCGTCCGACACGACGAAGAATAGCTGTAGATCATATCCTCCAGTAAATGTAATGGCATTAATCAATCGAATTTTATTGATACATATCGATTGGTGAGGTTCTACTTGAGCTATTTGATTAATTAGATACTCAAATGCATGTAAATATATAAATATAAAGTCACTCACACACAGACACAAAAAACACAGCCACAGACACACACACATACAAACATATATATATATATTTATATATATATATATATATGTGTTTATCGTTGCTTAGTGATCCACTATGTAAACAATGACAGACTATCATCACTGTCGTGTCCGTATATTGTTTAATATGTTTGTGATTTATATCTTTGATAATGGCTTAAGTAAGCCGAAAGCTTAGATTATATTAAAAATAATGGATAAATATTGTGAATTTCTTTCTTCGTTTAATGATAATGTTATCAAACTTATCAGAAGATACGAAAAATTTTACATAAAATAAATATACAACACTTGTCTATATTATTTAATGAAACGTGTATAAATATATATATATATATATATATATATATATATATATATAAATATATATATATATAGCGAAAACTTCATCTTCATCTGTATTTCAACTTAAAATCACAAGTTTATTCGAGAACCAGAAACGATTATTATAAAATAAATGTAAATAATATGTCTATATGAGACAATGAAACATGCTTGAAAGAAGATAAACTGCCTAAATACACACACAATCATACAAACATGCACCCATAACTACTGTTTAACACCAAACGCACTTGGCCTTCAATTTCCATAATATATATATATATATATATATATATATATATATATATATATATATATATATATATATATATATATATATATATGAGTATTGTGCCGGAAACTGTGCATATACTGTCCTAAGTTCATATTTCATTATTTTTTGTTTACGGACTTTCGATTTTCACAGGCATTTTCAAGAACCGATGAGGTGTCTGTATGGGCGTTAAAATTCCTTTGTCTGCATATTGGTATTCCTTTTGAAATGGACTAGCGTGGCGATTTTAAACGTCCGGCTACCCAAAGAATACAGATTGTGTGATAAATATCCAGAAACAATTGATCATCTTGTATCAGGTTTCACAATATTGGCACCACCGCATGACAGAATGTGCCAATATCTGCTGTGGAAATTTTGCAAATTATAAAGGAAGGAAACTGAAAGAAACTGGTATGAACACCACCCAGACCTGTTGACGGAGATAGGACCTGTTACAATTCTATGGGACTACACAATACACACTGATAGGACAATCAAAGCCAATCGTCCAGACATTGTTATTGAAGACTACAAACAAAACAAAAGTGCCTACTAATTGATATGGCAGTCCCTGCAGACTGAAATGTATTTTTGAAGATATTCAAAAAGCTGGCAAAATACAAGGACCTTGAAATCGAAAGCTCAAAAATGTGGCATATGGGAACATCAACAATCCCTGTTGTAGCTGGAGCCCTCGGATTGGTTGGAAAAGATTCCAGTAGACTAATTGAAGGAATTCCTGGAAGCACATGCCTCAAAGAATTAGAAAAAAAAATGTTCTCACAAGTACATCCCATACCTTACGAAGGGCTTTATCTATGTAAAATATATTTTTATTATTTTTAATTTCATTTTTTGTCAGTGAAAAATATCATGATCCCCTTTCTAACATTAGGTCTCTGGGCGGGAGCCGAAAAGAAATGTGTACACGCCAGAAATCAAAGGAAATAAAAATAATAATCAACAACAAATAATTTAATAATCAATAATAAATACTGAGTAAGTGTTGAATAAACAATATAAACAGTAAATGCAAATAACAGCATTCAGATTCATAATTGTTACTAGAGTAATTAGAAAAAAATAAACATTAGTTCCTAAGCAATAAACATTAGGATATTTCAATAGGCTTTCCTGATCATAATGCACCATTATGCAGCATATATAAATAGTTTAGACCAAATTCTACATTAAAAAACTGCCGACCTCTTGGTGTTTCACTCATGTGGACAGAGCAGATGTGGTTAGTTTCTTACTTTCTCGTGTGAAGTCCTGGCTAAAATAGTTATTGCAGTAGTTATTGCATTTATATATTGTTGAATTTGCATATGCCGTTTTAGTCCACCACCTGCGGCACATTCTTTATTACACTCGCTGCAATTAGTGTTAGTATTATCTGTATTCAGTGCAAATGGTTTTTCTGTGTGTGGAATGATTTAAGGTATTTGCAACCTGCCCAAATCAGACGCGAACATATTTTTTTCACCTCAGATCAAAGCCTGCCTTAATATTCTCCTCTGTTTGCTCCTAGACGAACGATCTAGAGTTAACTTTTTCCCAGTCATTTTTCATGTTGTTGACCTTCTTCAGTCTATTCTTTAATTCTGTTAGGAATCGTATGCGCCTTCATTATGAACCATATGAGCACTAAATCGTAACCGATTTTGAAATACCTTAGACTCTAACGTATGAAAGTCTCTCGCTTACATTTGCCACGGAATAACTTATATTCAACGGAGACATCATCTCGGGAAACTTCGAATATCAGATTTTGAACGTATAAGCAAGCAAAATCATGTCTGATGAGTTATTTTCCTGTAAGAGTTTCAAGTAGAAATTTTCCGCCCATTTTTTTTTCTGTTTATTTTCTGAACGACATGCGAAAGCAAAAACAGAATAAAAAAAAAAAACTTCTACGACTTCATATATGAAAAATAACAGATTAATTCTCCCGAGACATAAAATTATACCATTTTGAATGTATGCAAATGGATACATAGAGCGCATGCGCGCGCGGGCAAGTAAGGTCACTGTAAATATGCATTCTCGCGTGCACAAAAGCTTCGCTTCAAAATTGAGTTACACATGTGCGTACAACTATTACGACTACAACTACAAATACGCAGAAATGTGAAACTGTAGACACAGTAAACAAGTAGAGGGGAAAATCTGAACGCAGAGTAAAAAAATGAAAAACGATAGAACAAACAGTAAAATTGCTAATATTGATTTAATGTAAGGAAATTGAGGCAAAAAGTCATACTTCCAGGACATGGATTAGCTTTCCAGTAATTCCATAAAACAGGTGTTCGTGCAATAGAAAACAGAACGGGTATATTCATGTGTATAAAAGATCGACCTATCTATATGTCCATGTATGTATGTATGTATGTATGTATGTATGTATGTATGTATGTATCTATCTATCTATCTATCTATCTATCTATCTATCTATCTAATTCTTTTCATAACTATCTAATTCTTTTCCTATCTATCTATCTATCTATCTATCTATCTATCTAATTCTTTTCATACCTAATTAATTATTTTCCTATCTATCTATCTATCTATCTATCTATCTATCTATCTATTCGATTTCTGTTTTTACAGCGTTACTGCAAACATAACACCAGAAAAGTATGCATCATTACCCTTGGATTTTAAAAATTGATGGAAGAAATTATATGTCAAATAAACTATCTCGTTTGCGGAAAAAAATCCTGATATATATATATATATATATATATATATATTAAGAAATGGACAAAGTTCGACAATATATTTATTAAAGACATTTTCATGTTTAACGTTCTTTTTTATAGATACAAGTATTTAAGTAAATAACTCTGTTTATAATAAACAGTATTAAATAACATTTACCGAACTGAATGTCGAGAAATTTTCATAGAAAATATTCGTTCTTTGACAGGATTCGAACCTGCATCTTATACGGAACCGTCATTTTCGCTGACGTGCCTTACCGAATTCAGGCACAAAAAATGCGTTCGTGTAATTATAAACAGACATTTCCGTAAATACTTGTATCTATAAAAAGAACGTTAAACATAAAATGTCTTTAAAATAAATATATATATATATATATTCTCTCTCTCTCTCTCTCTCTCTATATATATATATATATATATATATATATATATATATATATATATATATATATATATATATATATATTACTTTCACGGTAACTGAAGTGCTACTTTCGCCAATTCTCAGAATGCATGGATTTAAACGTGCTATTAGGTTGGCTTTCCATTTCCCACCCTTTCACTGTCGAAACGGTTAAATGTGGCTGTCTCTTCTACTGCAATAGCTTCATGTCACGTGCTTCTCGTCGGTGTAATTCCCTTCCTCTTACTTGCTTCCCTGATAGCTATAATCTCTTACAATTCTAATGTAATGTCAATCGACATTTTCATTCTCCGTCCTTCTCTTCATCCTTTCTTCTATCACGCCTTTTTTACTTTGTCCCACTCTCTGTAATTCCTTGAGTGCTAATGGGATTCCCAACTTGCTTGAGGTGAAATGCTTAAAAAATATAAATAAACATGTATATATAATCATGATTCCTTGTTCCTTTTCCACAGGGGATGTTGAGGTTACTCTTCCATCCACTCAGAAGTTAATGAGGCCGGACCTATAAGACAGCACTTGGTTAAATTCAGATTTTTCTTTTCTCTTAGACTGGTTGTCAATCTAGGTTGAAGCGTCCAGTATGTTCTACTCTTAATATTTTGTTGGAGGGAATATAGGAATTCATACATTTCAAAAGGTCATTAACACGTAAGTGAAAACAACTGCCTACTTTTCTCAACATCCTTCTCCAGTTTTATGTATGTATATATGCATGGATGTATGTATATATCTACCTACCTATCTATCTATCTATCTATCTATCTATCTATCTATCTATCTATCTATGTGCAAATAATGTTTGCATTTCTATGTGGATGTTCAAACTAGTTTTCTTTCATGTATGTCTCAAAGTAATCGTCTTCTGATATATTATGGCTGCCTTATTAACACAATATCACTTAGCCACTTTTTACTTTTTGATGTCCCAATATTTTTCTTTCCAAGTATTCTCATTTCACTTTCATCTCTATTTGCAGAAGATAAATTCCAAGTTAAAATATGATTTTCCAAAAACAAAAATGACAAGACAAGGTAATATAGACGTAAATGCGAAGATTGCACTTGTTCGAATTAATTCCAGTCAATATCTGGAATTATTCCATTTCTTCAGACAAGTTCCATTCCGTTTGTATAGCTTTGGCTCTAATCCATGAAAGCAGTATTTTGAGCGCGTTTATAGTATGGCAATATAATTTGCTGGTGTTCCGAATCATGTCTTACGAGAGAGTAGTAGTCATATCATATAACGAGAAAACATTAATCCTTATTTTACGGTAAAATGTTACACGAAATTATATCTAGACGAACAGGATACGAGAAAACGCATTTTATTTAATGGTAGTTTTATGAGAATTTACCTTTAATATATTTTGATATTTTAAAACTTTAGTTCATAAAAATAAAAGTAAATTTAACAAAATATTTCTTCAAGGAATTTAGTCCACTTTGTCGTGCGAGATGATTTTTCTCTCCATAATCTAATGGACAGATATATAAGTCTACAATTCGTCCATGCTTAGAATATTGCTGCCACATATGATCCAATGCCATGCTATGTATTTCGAGCTCGTTGATAAAATCCAAAGATGAATCAGTAATATTATTGGACCTGACCTGGCGCCTAGCCTTTAATCTCTTTATCATCGCCATAAGTTTACCTTTCTGTGTTTTTTCTACATATACTTTCATGGAAAATGATGAGATCTTCGCTATTATTGTATATACACAATGAGGTTAACTTTTAAATTTTGTTTTATTCCCCTCCCCTACAGACAATGAATTGTAAATATGGGATTTGCTTAGAAATTTCATAGAGACAAAGTGGTATTATGGTAGTTTTAGTAAGAAACATAAGTAAGAATGCGTTGTTTTCGTGTAAGGGATATTATTGTATATTTGGGTCAGTGTTTGAGGCTAACTAAGTTTAACGTTAAGACAGACAAAGACCATCCTTTCCCCATTCTCTATTTTGGGCCTTGTGACATATTTTCTGTACTGAAGCGGAAATAAATATCGCACTTCGCTATGTTACCAAGATTTTTTAAAATTTAAGCGCGGTACCAGACTGGCGTTTGGATCTCATCAATTTACAGTTGAGCTGGAAGTTTATTTTCTCGCACTTTTCGTTTGTGGAACTCCCTTCCGTCTCCATGGTTTTAGTCAACTTAAATCAACAAAAATTTCAATGCAATATCAAACACTATCTGCTATCCTCCTGAATAGTATTTGCTCTTCACGCTCATGATTAATATTTTTATTTCTAAATCCTCCCTTATCTGTAGCACTTTGTGACATAGTGGCTTTACTGCATTGCATGGATCGATACCAATTAAAGAAAAGTTTCCCATGACTTACGAATTCGTTCATTAATTGCAAAAAAGTTTTCTCCATTTTTCGCTTCTTTTTATCAACGATAGGCATATGGACATATTACTGTCTTTGACATTTTTAATTAAGGTTTATTCGCAGTCAAATACAACAGGAAATGACGTAAATTTCTTCAAACAGTAAGTTAATGGATGCTACTTTTGGCACTTAGTCATTTCTACTTGTTTCATGAATGGATCATGTCCATGTAGGTGGAAAATATTTTAATCATTAGTTAATTGTACATACTGAAATCCAATAAAATTTAAACTTTAAACATGGTCAGAGAAAAGCCACAGCAATCTTTTCCTCGATACGGACATATCAACAGATTGTCTTGTTTAAGACAAGCACAGTTGCATACTTTAAAAAGTGAATAGAATTAACTATCAAAAATTTGTTTTAATATTTCATCAGTTAGAAGTTTGGGTGAATTAAAGTTTACATATTGAGCGCAATATAGATAATATCACAATTTAAAAAAAAAAGCTTTACCTTCCGGAAGTTTCAATCGGTAAATCGGAATTAGATTTTTTTTACACAACTACATCCCATAATATTTTTTGACATTAACATTAATACTTTTAAATATACATTTAGAATTTTATGTGTCGTATATTTGTTTACGTATGATTCCCACTAATCATCAAGTATGTATATGAATCTGTGGAATGTGATATACATTTCAGGAGTTAATGTCTCTGAATTATTCATTTCATTAATATGTTTCTCTACTATTTGTCCAGCCATTTGCGAGGTCAAAAAATATTGTCTTCTCAAAGTATCATATGTATTTTGATTATCGATTCATATTTTTAGATCTTTACAGATGGGACACGTAATGCTCACTGCACGAAATCGAAACACCTTAATTTCCTAAGTAAATAGATGAAATCATTTCTACCCAGGCAGTATGTCTTAACAAACTACATCATTGGGAACAGATTCCCAATTTATGCATCATTGACCACTAAAATATTAACACATTCTATTAAACACTATTGTATCCAGCTTATCCTCTGAAAACATACATTCAAAAACCTCTTCTATCGTTCGTATCACACATAGATTATCCGTCTAATTTGCTTGTATCTAGAGCCTTAGGTTAAATGAACTTAGACGTTGTCTACACTGTATTCTGTGCAAGATTACTTTCCTGTACATAGTTTCCTTAAAATATATTCATATTTATGTTCTTTGCGAGCGCGTTCGAGTATTTTCTATGGCAAATAAAGTGTATTTAATGATACGTAGATTAGATATATTTTAATTCCCGACACGGCCAGTACATTAATGTCATGTTCGTTATTGGTGTTGTTAAGGAAATTAGTTTGTTCTTTTTATAAGTTTAAATACAGGAATCCTGTTATTTTTAGATATTTCTTAAAATATGTGCCCTCTAGAGCTCTTGTTTTGGCGTAACAAAAATAAAAGGAAAATCTTGTGCCTTTTCAGGCATTTTCAGTGACTACTGCCTAACTTCACCACTACACACACACACACACACACACACACATATATATATATATATAAATATATATATACGTAATGCCTATATATAAATAATATATATACTGATACACACACAGATATATATATATATATATATATATATATATATATATATATATATATATATATAAATAAAGTATTCTAATAAAAGAAATATAGAAATAAATTTTAAAACTCTCCCTTCCCTCTCTAAACACGACCATGTCTCTCACACCATCTCTCGCTACCTTCTATGTCAGCTTATATAAGCTTAATACTGTCCGTCAAAAGTGTAAATTTTAATTTCATTTTTCGTTTCACCTTTTGAAAGTGATGTCTGAAGAACCAGGAAAAAAATAAAAGTCTCTGGTGAAATAAATTATTACAATGGAGCCTTAAAGTGATCTGTTTTTTTAAATTAAATTATTCGCTCTGAATTAACATTGAGTTCTCACGATTTCCTCCTCCTCGGGATTATTCATACCGATTATCAAGATTTTCGTTATATATATATATATATATATATATATATATATATATATATATATATATATATATATATATATATATATAAAGGGTTACAAATTTGGGCATATAAACTCAACAGATTTATAAATTATTGACATTTGGAAAAACGTCCATGAAAGTATATTTAGAAAAATCATCTGACTATTCATTTCCCCTGTCAAGCTTCATCAGATCGAAGAAAAAAAAAACGAGTGTTGTGTTGTATGTATTTGAGTGAGTTTAAAATAATAAAATCTTATATTTTTAACAAGCAGGTGTTGCTCGTGACTAAAAGAAAAGAAAGAAAATCAGTGACATTTTAAGAAAGTTATTTAACATTTTCTGTTCTTCGTTTTAAGTGGCCGAGAGTAGAAACAGAAACAAAATAAGTGAAAACATTGTTTTGTTTATCCAAGTGTTTTTCATGTCGACCGTATTTTATAAATTTGGGTATATAATCCTGACATATAATATATAAATGATATAACGATATATAATTTTGTATAATTTTATATGTCAATAAAAAGCATTTAGATAAATACTATGACAAAATGGAAGAGAGATATTTGAAAGTGTGTCGTCTGTTAGGATTTAATTGAATTGGGATTTCTTGATGCTGTCACGTCTGCACATGCGCGCGAAACTGGTAGTTTAAACAAAAATTGAAATGAATATTTTTGAAAGAGTATTCTTGAAAGAATATTTTGGAAAGGATATTCTTGAAAGTATATTTTGGAAAGAATATTTTTTGAAAGAATACATTTTGAAAGAATATTTTTTCAATCTAACAAAATTGTTCTGTAATATCTTTTTACATGAAGGTGATCGAGTGAAATAGACAAAAAATACAGATGAATTTGGACAGATTCAAAAAAATAGATTTTCAAAAGATAATCTCTCAAAAAAAAAAATTTCTTTCAAAAATATACTTAAAATTGTCGAAAATTACAGTACCTCTCATGTAGACATTTCAATAACCTGATGGATATTCATGAACGTTCTCAAATTTAATACGCTTGATAAACCAATAACATCTTTGCTCTTGTGTATAAACATGTGTATCAAAATACACACCACGTGCCATTGATACACGTGCCTAAGACTGATATTTCCTACGGTCTTTTTATTTATTTTGGTTCATTTCTCTGTATCTAGAAATTATATATATATATATATATATATATATATATATATATATATATATATATATATATATATATATCCTCAGTATGATAAAACCTGTCAGCCTGATAAGATTTTCAGTTTAAAACCTTTCTTTGCTTTTTGTATTTTCCTTTTATTTTTATTATATTTTTATCATTTATATATATATATATATATATATATATATATAATCGAAATGAACATAATTACACACACCTGACATTTCAATCTATAACCTATGTAGGTAATATCTTTGAAAAAAATAGCAAATTACTTAGTAAATATCTTATCGAGAATTTCTGGAAGAATAAGTCCTAAATGTTTTTTTTTTCCTAAATTCTATTAGACTCAACAACAAAACAGAAATTTACATAAGAGAAAATAGAATTAATCCTGGGTTAGATATTAAATCAATGTATCCTAATATGCCAATTAACAAATATTTAAATTTTATACAGAAGTACAACGCAAAAATAAGCATACACTCAACAGAATTATTGTTTTGCCGGCATTTTAAAAACAATATTTGTTTTTTTTTTTTCTTTTTAAATATATAATAATAGTTTCTCGAAACAGAATTCTGATTTGCCTCTTTGTTATCCTAACACTGATGCACTTGTTTGCCTCGTTTTACAATTATTTGAGAAATATCTATCATAGTAACATTTGGTCGGAAATTCTACACACAATGCTGATGATGGAGCATATCGCGTTTATTGTTAGTGTTCAGGAGTGATAATGTGGTCATTTTCCTTCATGTGATTCGGGATAATGTGAACTATTTTGAATAGTCTGAATCGTCCGTTTGATATAACTACTGTTTGATTCTAAGCAATTTCGAGAAATGCCACATAACAGTTGATATAATTTAGGATTTTTCCTAACAGGACACATGGAAAAAAATAGAACTTATTTAATCACATTTGAATTGATAAAAAAATAGTAAGTTACAGAAATTAGTGCAATATCTGCAATGTGATCTATTAAGTTTCAAAATGTCTCCTGGAAAAAATCGTGCCGAATAATGAACTATTCATTCGAGCTAAATTTCTCATTACAATGCCTTGCTATAGAGGTGGGGCTTTGTTTTATGATTCCATTATATTAACTTAAATTCAGTGAAAATGAAAACGCATTGAATATTCTTTTTAGTAAGTTTTTATCATATTTTGCTGAATTTTTTTTTTTTTTTTTGGTGACGGACAAGTAGTAGTAATATTATGAGTTATTCACTTGTCGCATACCAAGTGTTCTTTTGAAATTCCACGACAAAAAGTCATCCGCTAAATATAAAATTTCTCCAATCGTATGACGCTACATATATACTGCCATTTCTCTCCATTTTTTATTTCTGGTTATATAATGTAAACCGACCAACTGAGGTGCCGAATATAATATTTACCAGATACATTTTTATTTGTATTAATAATATATATATATATATATATATATATATATATATATATATATATATATATATATATATATATATATATATATATATGTGAAAATATATAGAAAATAGGAACGAACTAGTTAGGTAAATAATCCAAAGTTCTTTAGTATTTTTGTTATTATTTTTTAAAAAATAGTGCTCGATAAAACGCGTAAATTTCAGAAATAACTTATTCCCAAAAAAAAAAAAAAAATCGCTTGAAGGTGGAACAGAGCTTAGTACTTTAATTCAATTTAATTCAAATAATTATATATAGTTTTCGGCTCTTGTTTTGAAACATGAGAACTCTTATGTAGCGTGTTGGAATCATATTTTTAAATAAATAATTATATATATATATATATATATATATATATATATATATATATATATATATATATGAGAGGACATTGAAGTCTACACCCAGAAGCGACAGTCTATTTCATGCTGATAGCAATCGTCAGGTCATGTGCCTTGTCCTTTCTCTTGACGACTTATATATACATGTCAGTGATGCATTGTGTGTAATCTATTGTATATTTCTAGCGGATATTTATGTGGGTGGTAACGGTTGTATTTCGAATTTTTCGAAAGGCTATTGAATGGAAAAAAAAATGTGGATCCACATGCAGTTTTGGGGCTATTTATATTGCTGTTTGTTAAACTTTTTTTTATTTATTACTGAATCATTTATTTTTGGTTGCTATTACTACTTTTTGGGGGGGTTTATCTGTGCGTGCGGGGGTTGTAATTTGTTTATTATTTAGATTATTTATTTATGTACTTAATAGGATTAATTTATTTAATAATTTTTGTTTATTTATTTATTTGTTTTTTATTTATCTTATTTTGTTTATTTATTTTTGTTTATTTTGTTCGTTTTCAATTTTTGATTTTTAAGTAATGTTGTAAAAAATCGTTTTTCTGTCTGCATTTTGAGATGAGTTGTATTTGGTCTGGTCTACTGATTGCGGACAGAAACGAACTTTGTTTATTTTCAATTTTTTTAGAATATTTTTTCTTAATTTTTAATCCACCTTGCTTTCCCACCTATTTTTTTTTTTAAGAAGGTGGAGTAATGGATAGCGGTTTGGTTTGATGAATCGAAGAGCTGAGTTCGAATTCTAGTCGAACCCAGTACATTAATACCGTTGGGAGAGGTATGAATCCTCTTCTTCTCCCTCCAGCTATGGACATACCGGATTCTATAACCGTGGATTTCAACTGGTCTACCGCAGACAGAAATTGCAACTTCGTCAGTCATGTATCGAAAGTTACATGATCGGCAAAGCGTGTGGCACATAACTGAACTGTGTTTTCCCTTACAGCTGTATGTTTAACAGTAAGGCACACTTAGGTCTCTAGCCTGGGATGTCAGCCAAGTCTACTCTGAATTTTAAAAAAAGCAGCAAAAATATTTTTGTCTCTATGAAAATATCTGGGGAACCGTGACTGTATATTTCATGAGAAGACTTGAAATTTACGAATATTAATAAGGAACAAAAAAGTTTGGCAACGCCTTATTTTTATCAGTTTAAACAATGTGACTTCTGGACATATTTTACCTATATTATGCACACATGTGAACATTATTTTAATTTACTTGTACCGGTTGGATTCATTGTTGATGTTAGATGACTGATTTGTACCTTCTTTTACAGCCTTCCTGGGTATGACGATAAACTACATCCGTCCTGGGTAAGACGATAAACTACGTCCAACAACAAGGCCTCTGATGAGAACGTTTGGAGAAGCGTGGAACCATTTCTTAATTGTTGATGTTCACAGGTCCACCCTGACCCGGGGTTAGGGTCCCAGCTATGGGCAAATAGTTCGCTATTACCGGCAATACATTTTTGAAAAAAAAATTACCAACAATACTTTTTTGAAAAAAAAATATTACCAGCAATATATTTTTGAAGGAAAAATATAACCAGAAGCAGATTTTTGACAAAACGAAATATTACCAGTAATACAAAATTTTGTCGGCATTAAATAACCAATTGAAGTTGATAGGCCGCAAAACAAACCAAACCAAACTCTTTTCCAGGTATGTTCTACAGCTCAGCAATATTCTGTCAATTCTCAAAATAACACGGATATTCCAATGTCCATTTTCGACATCGTTTAAAACGAAGAATTCTTGTATTAGGAATATCTCATAAAATGGATGTTGGACTTTCATAAAATACTCATTCGCCATCCTTGTTGACTTAATTTATTGATCATACAAACAGAAATCAATTGACAAAATGGCATTCGGCATTCTATGATCACTTGGGGCGATTCTCTCAGAAGGTCACATTTACAATAAAATGCATGTCTGTCCGGAAATTTTGTATAAACGAAAGTAATTATTCAATTACCATTTGCTTATAGATCCCTTGTCCCAATTTTCATTTGCATTTTATGAAATATATATTTGAATTTAGTTTCGAACATTTTCGCAAATAATTCGGAACAGAAAAAAAATAACAGAAGCTAAAATTAAAATAATTGTAGGGTGTTAATTGATTTATCTACATCAACTGATGTATTTATTTATGCCATATTTTCAATTTACACACAGGCACGCACACAAATACATGCACACACATCATTTCACCCCAATCAATAAAGCCACTAGGATGCAAGGGGTTACTGAGTGTTAGTTGTATGAGAAAACTACTACTAAGGCGAGAGGACTGAAAGAAAAAGAATTAAGAAAACAGAAGATTGAAACTAGATATGAAATATTTAAGATGAAAGTTGACTTTGAAGTAAGAAGCTGGAAGAGAGTTCCACAGGCGAGAAGTACGATAGAAGAAACTGTTAGCATAGGACTTACGGTTACATCTGTTAATTTCGAATGTAAATGATGAGATCTTTTCACCAATCATTTACTGCACTTAAAATCATAAATTCTAGGTATCATAAGGGAAAGTTAATCAGAAAAATTACTATTAAAATTATTTAGAGAAAAGGTAGAGGAAAGCTAGGCTACGCCGGTGAAAAAATGGGGCAAAAACCGAGATGCCAGGCCAGAAGCAATAGCATCACAGATACTTTGGATTTTCTCAATAATCTTTACATCTGTAGCATGAGCACCATACGAGGCCAAATGCGGCTGCAATATCCAAAGCAATGACGCCTAGTAAGACATATAAATATATAAGATCAATTCTATCGAGAAAATTCTTCGAGCACGAAATAGTGGACCGAATTTCCTAGCCACAGATTTAACAGTTTATTCAATATATTCCTTCCAGTTCATTCCCGGAGATGACCAAATCTGAACAGTTTCGCTTTTGAGGCGTTAAAATTATCAAATTGAATAGTTGTGTCATCAGCATAGATGCCGAGTTCAGAACTGATGACACCAGGAAGGTCATTTATAAAAATCAGAAAGGACGTAGGTCCAAGGATAGAACCCTGGTGAACACATGAATATATCTAAAATAAGTGAAGATAGCTTTTCTTTTACGATTTGATATGAGAGACTGTCTTCGTTCAAACAGTCTTCCGGAAATACAATAACCTTTCACCTTCTGAAGAGAACGAATACATGAAACTTTGTCAAAGGCCTTCGAGACATCCAAAGTAACAGCCCATTTTTATTTAAAGCTTGATATTCTTTCAGTGTAATGGTTAACCCATAAGCAGTTGAACTAGAGAAATAAAAATCATATTACTTATCTGAGAGAAGACACTGGGGTGTGAGATGCTTAACCAATTCAAAGTTAATTTGGGCGTCTTTTATTTTGCTAAAAAGATGTAAAATCCTAATAGGCAGATAGAAAGTTTAGATTCTTTGCTTCTTTTGCCAAAGACTAGAACAACAGAAGCGTATTTCTCATAAGCAGGAAATCAAGAAGCAGCAAGGCATATATTGTTAAGTTTTCAGGGAACAGGAGAGAGTTCAGGAGCATATTTCTTAAGGATTACTGCAAGGATGACATCAAGTTCATATGCCGTTTAGAAATCATAACAGAAACCAGGGTGGCAGTTGTATGCATATCACTCAATACAGACACACTTCTCGATTTTCGCTATTTAATGTTTTTTATGAACCAGTTTCGGACGGTCTTCAATACGAAACATATATGAGCGAGATATATAAACAAAGCGAATTGTAGCAGTAATAAAAATATACCATTTATTTGGCTGCTTGCTGGAATTACATGCATATATAAAATAGCGTAAATACGTGAATTTTTCATGTCTGTCGTACGAATATACTAATGCTTTCTTTGTGTTGTAAAAAGTATAAACTTTGTTTGCGAGAAAGTGTGTAACGTGTTTCTTTCAACTTGAAAATAAAGAGATGGGACTTTTATACATAATAATATAGTTATTTAAATTTGCAACTGTATGCTTGCAAATTGTTTATTTTCTGCGCATTTTACATACATTCTCCTACCTCACTCTCATATATATATATATATATATATATATATATATATATATATATATATTAGGAGATCAGTCGATCTACCACATTTTAATGCTACTGTTTCCTGGTCTAATCCAACTCTGATTATTAATCTTTTCAGTATATATATATATATATATATATATATATATATATATATATATATATATATCTATCTCATTCTTTCCCTAGATAATGACCTTAGAATTTACTAGATCAGCTTTGAAGAGATGAACACTGATCACTGCGTATTCTGTACCACCTTCCAGGAACCTCCTAACATGAGACAATGTCTCTGCTTTTCTCCCCTGTGCAAATATATGATGATTCAAGCAAGTGTGCGGTCTATGAAGATGATATAATTATTCATATTTAGGAAATGAAATATCGTCAACAGAATTCAACATCTTCTCAAGAGTATCCCAGGACATTTTACTCGAACCTTTCCAGAAGAAAAACTATGATTTGGAATTGGAATAGAAGCACTGATAGCACATCTATTGAATCTATCATTAAAAATTCATGAGGTGGAGTTAGAAAATACTAAGCACTTCAACTACGACAACGTATTGATCAGTTATACGATATATTGTGTAAGATAAAAGGCATAGGAACGTATATTAATCTGTTCTAGGCGTACTTTTGCCCAACACCGCAAATTAATACAAAGCAAAAAAATTAACCTGAGAACTTAAATCAAGTTCTTCAATAGCTTGGTCAAATTGAGGCTTTCATCAGGAAATGATGCATCGGGCCAAAACGGTTCGGAAATATCTAAGCTATCAGCTGTATACAACAGCTTTTTAAGATCGATTGTTACCAAAAGTCTTTGAGCGAGTGAGGATTGTGGGTATTGGTTAAGGCCATCTTTCTTTGGACATCGTCTACTGGTGCTACAAAACAATGTAGAGTACTAAATAACATAATTCACTTCAGGACTATCTAGAACACCAATATTTAAGATGGATAACGCATGTAATTTGAATTGAAAATAATAACATAATCAGTATATTAACGTCATACACTACTTCAAATAAAAGGTAGAAGGAAACGTCCATCAATACTGGAAAGAGCGATAACATCTACTGGACTTGAAAAAACTATTTTCCAGAAAAAAATATTTTAAGGGCACGATTCTATACATTTCAGCAGACAGACATTCTGGCTACGCGATCAATGAATGCAAAATGTTTCCTTGTAAGGAAAATCAGTTCCTTCCATATGGTTAGGTGATGATGCGTTAAAAAAATGAATAGTCATTTTTTTAAGCATTTCGCCCCAGGCATGGCGGGAGTGCCACTAACACGCAAGAGGTTACAGAGATTGAGAGCAAGAGTAAAGAGAGGTGTTTAAGGAAAGGTTATTGAGAAGGACGGGGATCAGGATCTAGGTATCAGAAGATGTCGATTGATAATACATTTGAATATTTGAAGATTATATCTATGAGGGAATCAAGTAGGAGGTAGGAAGTTCCACTGCCAGGAAGTTCGAGAGAAGAAGCTGTTGGAGAAGAAAGGTTACATTTATTTTTTTCCTATGACCTGTAGAGGGATGAATTAGCGAAGACTATTTTTTTCTAAATACAACACTTTCAGTTGTGTCAGCGTTATATGACCTGCCATTGTGACCTAATTTATTACGGCAAAATTCTATCATATTTTACTCTTCATGGATAATTTTCTTCGAATATTACGTAGAATCGGTATAAGGAAAACTTGAGATCTGATCAAAAACTATCGGGACGGGGGCATTAAAACGTAATGTGCAACACATGTCAATTTGGCATTTAAACTTTAGGTTCATTTCCACTGATGAAAGCGTTGCTCATTTTGGCCGGATCTCGTCGAATATTTCTGGATTTAATCAACATTTTGAAATCTTGTTGCTTTCAAGTTGGATTTAAATTTTGATAAAGAAAATATAGAAATGGGTGATATCTGGGCAATTTGGTGGTTGTCTGACCTGTGGAACTTTGTTCTTCGCAAAAGAAAACAGTTGCACAAGACATGCTCAATGATAGAACGTCTGTGATTTCGTAAAACGAGCGCACTCTATGCAATTTCTTTCCAAATTTTATAAATTAGTGCTTATGCGAGTTAGATAACAATCAGCATCAATCTGCATACTTTTGCCCCGCTACCATGGCAACGGTTTTGGTAATTTATTGTACACAACAGGGTCTTTGAAACAAATGAGTGAAAACACTCACCGGCATAAAACCCATCGACGGATTAATCATATCAATGTTCTTTTAAGAACGTATTTGTTATTGACTGTTCGCCGATATTGAAGTTAATCTAATTCATCCATTTTCTGGTTTTTCAGCTTTGATTTCTATTTTAAATTTCAATCATTCCATTCAGCCTTTAATCTTTTATAATTTTCCATTAACTTCGGCAGTACACTTTTCGTTTTCTTTCATCTGTGTTAGTTTTTGCATTCATTCTCAGATGTTTTTTTAAAAATCTTTACGTGTTCATTTTGCTAAATTTTCAATTATTTCTATAATTTAATGTCACATTTGGTGATATTTCTCGTTCTTTTTTTTTCGTTTATTACTTTAAGAATGACTTTTTCGTATTTGCACTTTTATTCCTTGCGATTTTTTAAAAATCTTTTCTTTGTTAAGCAGTTTTACTTATTTAATCATTCCTTAAATAATATTTGAGTCTGTTTGAAAATGATCTCACTTGCCTGTCTAGATTCCGCACATTTTTTAGATAAAATATTTTCCAATTTTCCATTATAAAATAAAGCAATATAATTGGCATTTATTGTTTGATGTGAAGCACAAAAAATCTCCATTGAAATTGACTGACAAATTTAAAACTCTATTTGTTAAAGTCAAGGCGTTTTTGTAGTCGATGATTATATAGCAGTCATTGCGTATGATCAACACGCATGCGCAGTGTAACGCGTGTCTTCGACAGCGTGAAGTTGTCAGAATTGAAAAGTACGCATCTTAATTCTGTGTGAAAATTACAGGGTGTAAAGGAAAAAATATAGTCGCTAAGATCCAAGAGAAAATTGGGATCATGTGTAATAGTGATTGCTTTTATTTCAATTTGGGAGATTTGTTTTCGAATCGATAAGTCTCTATCGCAATTTCTTTTATGAATATTCTACGGGGTAGATATAAGTGACATAGCAGTCTCAAATTCAGTTAACCATTAAGGGGCACCTATTAAAGATATTTAATTACTTATGTTCGAGAAAAGATCAAAGAATCAATGGAAATCACAAAAAAAAACACACACACACACACACACACACACACACACATATATATATATATATATATATATATATATAATTTTCATTGTACGAAACATTCAATGAAAAAACGTATATATATATATTTATTTATATATATATATATATATATATATATATATATATATGAGTGTGTGTGTGTGTGTGTATGTGTGTGTGCGCGCCTGCGTGTGAGTTTCTCATTGAAGTTGAGCTACAAGGAACATTTTATAGAACTTCTAATCAGTTTTTCTAATGTACATATAAGTTTCCTTTAGCAGTCCTATCCCTCTTCTCTCTCTCCCTCTCTCTCTCTCTCTCTGCTTTATAAAAATAAAAGAAATTGCGTCAGAAGATACTCAGATCTCTAGCAAATATCTATATAGATGATACAACAATGTGTGAGCGCACCGACAATATCTCTATGGACGGAGTTTGACCACTGATCTCTCCTTAGAACTAGTTCTGACAATTCACTGGGACGAAGAAATTACTTAGAGCATCCATTACCTCCAAAAACAAAGCAGAAACCTCCCACCATCACCGAGCAGATCTGAACATACAGCTACCATGACGAACTGATTACTCTCCAGGAGTTCCCTCATCTTCAACATTTATTGAAACTCAATTTCACTCCAAAGCTTAAGTGGTAATCATGTATACAAACCAACGGTAAATAATGGAGAAATGGTGGATTCCGTCTACTGCTGTATTATGTTTTTAACTCCATTTGGTATGAACTATGTTTAAATTGCTAGAAAATGGAGTAATGCTTCCATGTCTGAATTGGAGCTGGGCACTCCTCATTTTCAAGCCTTGTAACTTCTTGGGAACCTATTTTCTTCTATAAATAGCGTAACGTAAATTAATAAATCAGTCTTCAGTATACCTTCGACAAGGCTGTAAAAAAAATCAGTATTAGTCAATGTTTAATCTGCTCAAATTAACTGTGTACTATTTTTATTTTTTGTACATTATTTCCCAATTCTGAAATGTTTTCATGAACCAATTTAGACAGTTTACATCACGAAAATTCTCAAGCGACATATAAATAGATCTTAGTAATAAAAACCGTAGTTACACTGATATTAATCGGCTGACAAGCCTACCTGCTGCTAATGTTGCGCGATGCACACATAAAGTAAATTGTGAATTTTGCTGTGATAATTTAACATAAAATTTTCGTACGAACTTTGTTTGAAAGGATCTTCATAAAGTGTTTTTTGTTCTGTTTACAAGAAAACACAAACTATTCTCAGTAATAAAATCATTTAAATTTGAAATGGGTGTTTGAAGATTATTTCTTTTCTTACATTTTCATACACTTTTCCCTCTATTTCTGCAAATTCCTAGAGTCTCTAATCCACTCCGAATATATAAAACCTCTCATTATGTCGGACCTTCTTTCAGGTAAACACTAGGGATTTGCTTTTCTACGTCAACCACCGAAGTGCTAGCGGTTAGCACTGAAATTGAATAACAAGCTTTAAATAAAAACGGCTAATCACGGGCTGTTGCTTTAGGTATCACAAAAGTGTTTGACACGGTTTTTGCATGCTGTCCTCATTGAAAGGCTGAAGGGCTACGGAGTTGATGGAATAATATTTGACAGGGTTCAATCTTTCTTAAGAATTTTTTCAACGAGAGCCATATTGAACATTGCATTTCTAGATCGTTTAAAATTAATGCTCTTCTCTTGGAAGTACGTTGTTTCTTATCTTTGTCGTCGAGCTTCCTGATATCGTCAGGTTCCAACTCGGTATTTGAGGTTATAAATTATTATTAATAAATCCGATTTTTTCGATAAATTAAATATCGTAGCTGATTTGGAAAATGACTTCAAATAAATTGTAAACAGGCGTTAGAAATGGCTTCTAAAGGTTAACGCTTCCAAAAGAAAATGAATAAACTTTATCAAAAATAAACAATTATTTGCCCTCCATCATCCAGGAGATAAAAAATCCTTGAGCTTCTTTGTTTCACGTTGTCCACTGATGTGAAGTGGGGTGATTATATTGAATCAATTGCTGTGTTTCCTAAATGTTTACACTCTAGTTTGGGTAAAATTGGTTGACTGCTTAGTCCCCGGCAATTTTTCTCGACAGAATCCATTTTGTGCGTTTCAGAATAAACCATGCATTGGACAGTGTGGTCCGAAAGTCTTGTCACTCCATACCAGTATCGTCCTCTTCGAAGGATCAGATTTGCCGAATATTCCATGCTTTTGCCAGAATGCACATGATCATGCGTCCGTACTCATGCAAGCAGCTTCTCTTACAAACTGTAGGAGCTCGTTTCAACTATCTGAGATAGAGAATTATACTTTATGGGTGACAATACTTTAGGACCAGTCTGTATATTTCTGCCATATTTGATCTTGCTATATATCTTGATATATTCGACAAAATCCAAAGACGAGTCTGTAATTATGTTGGTTATAGCCATCCATCTCGGTCTCAGTAACTTTCTCATCGCCGTGACGTGAAATCCCACAGTCTTTTCAATAAGTATTTTCATGGCATTAGTTATAATTATTTTTCCTATGTACCTCCACCCTAGGAATTTTATAATGGTTATTATATTGGCAACATCTATTATTTTGCAATAGCCAGATTTAACCGGTGTGTTCAATTCAAATAGCTATTTTTCTCGTCTTTTTAACTTTCTTCCGTTCTCTTGCTTCCATGTCAACTACGAGCGTACAAGATTTAGATACGACGTTAATTGTCATCTTCTGCTTGTCTGAAACCTGTTCTTTTATCATCCTTTCCCCCAACAAATGTCTTCTCATTTTCTACAACTTACACTAAACATTTTCGTCTTAGTGGCAATATTGTCCATATTGTGTAGAAATGATTAAAAAAATATATGCATTCTGTCTAGGGACAAAATTGCAAACGGGATATAGCTAATTATAGGGCAGATACGAGAAATTATTCAAGGTACAAATCATCGTCAACCCTAATTTTCTAATAGATTAGATATTTTAAACTGATACGTTAAGACGGGCACAAAAGAGTACCGCGAACCAGTTTAGCAATACACGAGTCACGTGTGATGCTTTATTCAATACCTGGATTAGAGCTAGCTGAAATATATATATATATATATATATATATATATATATTTTATCATGAATGTTTTTCCAGCGAAAACTATAAAAAGTAAATATGTTCAGACACTTAAATACAGTTCAATGTCCACTGCACAAACATACATACACGGATTTTCACACACACACACACACACACACACACACACACACACACACACACACATATATATATATATATATATATATATATATATATATATATATTATAATTATGTTCACCTGTACAAGTCCATGGAGCCACTCGATGTACAATCTTAAAGAGTATGAGAGAGATTGTGTAGATATATGTGAAAGATAAAGGTAAACACAATTATCTTCTTACTCTTGAACAGGTAGAGATTTTAATCTTTTTAATCAGCAAACAATCATCACCCATCAAAGAAAATAACCCCCTCATTCCATAATTAGAGATCAAAAAATTCTAGAAATATAATCAGTATATCTCTGTTCTTAAACGTGGTTACATGTGTGTAGCCACAGAAACTTCTAAGTAAACATTTTAATATTTTTCTCTTTCTCTCTCTCTGTTTCTCTCTGTCTCTCTCTATATATATATATATATATATATATATATATATATATATATATATATATATATATATATATATATATATAGATAGATAGATAAAAAAAGCATGATATATATATGGATTAAAATGCTCAATATTAGATATAAACGTATGTAATACATATTGAGACATTAATATATTATATACACCAAGAGTCAGCACCACGACGTGGTATAATGGTTAGAAAGCTTGTCTTACTACTTCAATTACAACCGAGTAGTGAGTTCGATCCTCACTGGGTGCCCCATACTTTCGGATTTGTGGCACATCTATGCCGGGATTAGAAAATCACTATATACACCAAGAGATAGATGAAGGAAATAATTTGAGAAACATCCATGTGGAAAAAATACCACATTCACGTATTCACATGAATATAATGATGATCAGTTAAAGTGATTACATGTGTGACGTCACCCCGGGGTCGCTGCGCCAAATGTGACGTCTGCCTGGCCGCGCCCACCGTGCTGTCCAAGTCGCGGCGCCAATTGTGACGTCACCCCGTCTGTCTCCGCGCCGTCGCCGTCCTATCCTGTCCTGTGACGACCAATGGGACTTGGTATTGGTCGCTGCACCAAATGTGACGTTCTAACCTTTTTCTGGTTCGGATGGGAATCTGGTTAGATTCGTTATCATCCTTGTCGTTCCCAGCTCGCCTCCAACGTCTGGTTACCGAAGTAACTGTTTTGACTTCTAGTCTAACCTACCCACGTTGTGATTTGATCTTAGGTAGACGAAATCAATCAGTTTCCGGGCCGTAATGTAAGTCGAGTCCGAACAAGGGTAATACCGCACAAGTATATGTAAAAGAAAATAAAGTAATAACTCGAAAAGTTCAAATGTGTTAAAAAGGAATAACAATATTTTATATCTGGTTTCTGAATACAGGACTGAGTCTTCCTCCCAACCCGCTTATGAATACGTGACACTTTGCGTTTGTTAGGCGAGCCTTAACATCTTAAATTGTTCTTTTAAGAAACTGGTTTTGGTGTATCTTCAGGCGATATTCATAAAATTTGTTTTGGTGGTGTGAGTCCAAGTCGTTCTTCAAAAATAAATTGTTTTTGGTTAGAAGTTGAGGTCGAGAATGCGTGGGTTTTAAGTCAGCTTTCTGCAAGGCGGGTCTTCAGAGCTCTCAGCTCAACAGCAAACTGCAACTGCCTGTCACTTTAAACCCAACTGCCGTCCACTCGCTACGACTCCGCTTATATGGACGCTGACCCAAACCGGGGTGGGCTTGTCGGGGTTTGAGGTTCCTTTATAATTCTAAATCCGCATTAAGAATTTTCTTTGTTTTTGGTCAGGAAAACCCATCACTTACCATTTTTGGAAATCTTTTACTTTCTACATTAAGGGAATGGTCCTCCCAATTTCTTCCTTTCTCATATGGGTATCTCACCCAATACCCTCAGAGGCGTCAACAGGTTTCCCCTCTCTCTCACAGTGGCATCTCACACCAATCCCTTCAGGGGCGTCAACAGGCCTCCCCTCCTTCATCATAGCTCAGCGGCGTAGGTGTTTGCTAATTATCGCTCAAAGAAAAAATATCTTTTATTTTCTTTTCTTTTCTTTTTTTTATTTTCTTATTTGCATTCTGTCGCTAATTAACTGTTCCGATAAAATAGTTTTTTTTTTCATGGCCAGTTCTTGACATGAAACAGGTGCCTTTTTCAAACGACATCTCCGCAGATAGCTAATGGGTCAGTCTTTCTTTCTTTGTAACTTGGGTGGTCCAACGGACATTTTGTTTTTCGCTCAGTGCGTGCTTAATTAATTAATATTATCTCTTAGCACTCTGTCCCATAGGCCACTCGACCAAATTGAAATTTTCATTATCGCCATGGGTAGGCAACTGTCTTTTATTCGGTGCGTCGTCATAAATCAAATCGAGTATCTTACTTTCTTCGCTAATGAAAATAAAATCTTTACCACTTTTCTTTGTTAGAAAAATAGCACCGCTCATTGTCTTTTCGTGATAGCTTCTTATCACCTAATTTAATTCTCGCGTTTTTTTCCCACAACCCTAAATATTGTCACACATGCATATATATATATATATATATATATATATATATATATATATATATATATAAATGGGTGTGTGTGAGTGTGCGTGCGTTTATTCAGTTAAACATATATATATATATATATATATATATATATATATATATATATATATATATATATATATATATATATTCAGTAATATATATATATATATATATATATATATATTCCGTAAAAAACAATTGATGAGGGCTAATGGATTAGAGAAATTCACGCATCTACCCATTTGTTGTACAGTTTATACACAGATTATTTACCAAAAATAAATCACTTGTATGAATATAAAAAAATAAATTAAATGGTAAATCGCTGATCTGTAATATAATTACCGTATATCCACGCAAAATTTTGAAACCTAATTTTGAAGATAATTTGAGAACTTTGGTCAACGTACTCGTTAGTGACAGCAGTACATATGCTAATTTTGTATACAATGTATGATGCAACCCCTTTAAGATTAGCTTCAAAATTAGGTCTTAAAATGTCGTATAATACTTAATTGTATACGGTATATAATTTCGTATTAAAAAACACCCCACACCCCCGTGTGCACACACACACACACACACACACACACATATATATATATATATATATATATATATATATATATATATATATATATATATATATATATATATATTTGTAAGACTTTTACACTTTGTCATACATTTTCCCCAATATCGTACGTGATATATAAAAATATATATATCTGTATACAAAAGCTCTCCCTTCTCCTTCTCTCTCTCTCTCTCTCTCTCTCTATATATATATATATATATATATATATATATATATATATATGTATATATAAATATACATATATATATATATATATATGTGTGTGTGTGTTTGTGTGTGTTTTGTGTGTGAGTTTATATACGTATTTATAAATATTCAGCGATTATTACCTTGTGTACTTGTCATAATCTATACATTTATGTATTAAAAACTTCTGTCCTTTTTCTATTAGGCAATTACCCAAATGAGACATTCTTTGAAAATGTCTCCAAGTTCCATGCATCATCCATTAAAACATCAACCTCAATACAATTGTAATTTTATGCAGAGGCAATTGAACCAGATATTTATTCATTCACGTTATTTTTCTCTTTTATGATAAAGTTCATAGCATAATGGTGTCCATGTCTCGAAGCCAACTTTTGCACAGAGGACCTTTGCTGGATCATCTAATTGTAATACTTTTTTTTTTTATAAACGATTCAATATGCAGACCTACTCCACTGCAACTTGGATAATACTCAGTTTAAAATAAAGTTTGTGTGAAATGCTCATGGAGAAAGCAATTACTTTGCAGTAAATATTCGACATTCATTGATACCATTATTGTTAGTTGAAAGTTTCCAATGACAACAGTTCGTTTTATTAAATCAGATTTCTCAAGCCTAGTATCTTTTATTGCCCTTCCTTGAGTTCTTTTCTAGGAGTTTCTTTCTTAAACGTTTTTAGAATAGCAACGAAAGTAAACATGATTATACCGCTAGTGTCTTCTCTATGTATCTGCCGTCTATATTAGACGTCAATTTTATTTGACGTCTGTCAAGTGAAGATGTTGTTGTTATTCGATAAATTTATTTGGTATTAGTTAAGTTTATTCACTAGAAAAATATATTGTTAATATTTATGTATTAAAATGTATTGTGGGTAATTTGAATATAAATATGTACATTTATACATTTTAGATAGGTACCTCTACGGAATCGCTAAAAAATAGAGCATAGTCTGATGAAAAAGACGCCAAAATTTACGAAAACAAAATTTTATCGTCAAAATGCTTATGTTTTTATGAAGAGGATAGACCAAATTTTTTTAAAATTATTTTTCAAAATTTTTCCATCTTTTTCGAATATTCTAAATTTTGATTTAAAAAACCTTGTTTATCTTTTTTTGCTATAAGGAATACTAAATAACATAGCTAATTTTTAGCGCGTTTTTTTGGTATTATACCTATTAATTTGGAAAATCTTGTAAAAATAAAAATGATTGTCAGATGTTAATGAAACTTTCAGAAAATATTCAGAAATGATCGAAATTATTATGAATATGTTTTTTTTTATTAAAGTCATGGCAGAAATGTTTTTTTATTTTTATTAACACCCCCCAATATCTAATTTTATGAAAAACTCAAAAAATTCCATACCATCGGTTTTTACTGATTACAATATTTAAAGCACAAGGCTTTGAAGAATGTAAATCATGTTTTTTTGGGTTTTTTTTAATGAACCCATTACCTGAAAATCAGCTCTGAATTGTAACATACAAAACTCAATAAAAACAAATATACTATTTAATCTCAAACGCTTTTATTTGTTTTTATTTGTTCGTATGAATATGGACAATATTTTCTGAAAGCAAAAAATTTTTTCAATGAAAATTGAATTTTTACTACAATTATTTCTCATTTCTTTAATTTTAAATCAAAATTTTAACACTTTTTCATTAAATTTTTTAAAAAATTATAAAAATAAATAACAGCACCATCCACCTTTGTACTTCTCTTTCTTAGCTCGTCATTGTCTAGGGATTTGAAAATTGTATAATTTGGACCAATCCGATGATCCCCACTTATGAAGAAATGTAATTATGTTTTTGATAAAAAGCGCTTAAATGGTTCGTCATGAAAAAGTACGGAAGGTCACAAACGTCACGTGGCTTGAGTATAAGCGTAGATTTCATTATGTATAGTATTTATTATCTCTATAGATAGTATCAACAAAGTTATGTTTTAAGTTCCAGTAATAATAAAATAACAAAATAAAGGAAATTGGATTGCTAATTTTTTGTTTTTTATTATCTACTAATTACGGGGTAGTACATAAGCTGATTCACGTAAAAAAAAAAACGTTACGTCCCGGATCACGTATTATCCGTATGATAACGCGAACCTCACGTTAGCTGTCGATATGTGATGACAGGCATCACTCAGCACTTGAAAATGACAACACAGTTCAGATCGCCTACATTTTTTATTTCGAACAATTTTTTATTCGAAAAAAAGTAAGTAAAAGCTTCTTTCGAGATATTTTAAATAATCTTTAAATTTGCTAATTTTAGTCAAATAAATTTTGAAAACGTAGAATTGATTTTTGGAATAATTATAAACAAGGATTTTAACTTGTTTACAAAATTAGAAAAAAAAAATGGCTGATAGCTACTTTTTTTTAAGTAATTTTGATGACAGAAATAAACAACTTTTTTAAATAAAATTTCGGACCTGATAAGAATGAGTAAAAATTTTTAAAAATAATCAAAAAATACTTTGGTGTTTCTTCTTAAGAATGATATATATATTTAAGCCGATAAAAATTTATTACATCGTTTTTTTTCATGCTATATTTTTTTTGTAGCAATTTTGTGGAGATACCTATTTTTAGAGATGTATGCATTGTCATTTTCAGATAAAAATCTATTGTTAATCATCTTGATAATAAAATGTATTGTTAGTCATTTTGATATAAAAATGTAATGTTGGCAATTTTATTATAAATATGCATTTTTAGTCATTTTTCCTATAAAATATATATTCTTGTTAATTTTACTATAATTATGTACTGTAGATATTTGTTTGGTGGTTTACTATTTGTCCAGAGCTGGGAGACTAACAAGTGTTACAACCCCGATTCCGGGTGGACCAGAGAACAATAGCACTCAAAACCTACTATCCCCCGATCAGAAACCTTGCTGCCGGACATAGTTTATCGTCATGACAAGGACAGCCGAATGAGAAAATGTTCAAATACCATGTTAAGCATTTCGTCGCACGGATACAAATGCATTTTCTTATAATGATAATTCAACGTTTGCTAAAGTTAAGACAGTATTTTGAATGAACCATAAATTCTGCCCATATTTTTAAAAAAATTGCTTCACTTCTTGTGTTTTCATGTTGGTAGAGTTTCCTTTTTTCTCAGTCATATTTTCAGTGTATTTGATTAAATATATTGACCCTGTAAACAAATCTGTTGCAATATTGGGTCACAATCAAATCACACTACGTGCTGTCGTGTTTTGCTTTACAAGAAGGATTTTGCGGGATTGGGTTGCTTGCGTCACGCTCGTTCAACCGTGTTTGTTTGTGCAAGACC
>CAHIKZ030004965.1:1087500-1097500 GCA_903632075.3 Acanthosepion pharaonis | reverse complement strand
ATAATCTTGTTGTTCCTACGAGGGAAATGTGTATATTTAAAACAGAAAAAGGTGAAAAAAGTTTAATTATGATGTGATTTTTTTTTTCATATTTTATTTTGCATATTTCTCGTGTTTCAGGTTTTGTGAGTTTCTTCAGGTGAAGAATACTTAGTTAAACATATTATTTAAAAGAATGATTGTTTTCTTCCTATATTAAATCAAGTAACAATTGACTTTTGTGTGTAGTAGTAGTCATCCGTCATCTGAATCTGTCTTGGCTTATCCGAAAAATGACCTTCTTGTTGAGGAGTAATAAAATAATTAAACTTCCTTCTCTCTGTGTGTGTGTGTGTGTGAGTGCGCGCGTGCGTGTGTGTGTGTGTGTGTGTGTGTGTGAATATTTATTCTTTCTCCGTACATATATGTTGTATCATTTTAAAGAAAAAAAAAATATATATCGAAAATAAAAATATATGTAAAAAAAAAACTATATAGATACAATATAACGTCACAGGCAGATTGTTCCGCTGATTTCACAGCCCATCAGTGTGGCTAGGCATCCGGTTGCCTCTAGCTAGCATCGAAACCCGACTGAATTGGCGTCAGTCGGAGATGCTAATCATTAAGCCGTCGGCGTACGGTAGGAAAGAAGGTGGATGTTTTACGTATTTATTTTTAGAAACACGCCCAGTGACCGACAGTGATTCAATTCGCATCTGCGAATAGTCTCGCTATATAGCTATAATAGTGACTGTTTACCAACGCACACCTCGCTCCCAGAAAGCTCAATTGAAATTGATATATCAGGAGCCAAGATAACGTTATCCACAGACAGACTGTTTCGCTGTTTCACAGCTCATCAGTGTGGCTAGATATCCGGTTGCCTCTAGCTAGGATCGAAACCCGACTGAATTGGTGTCAGTATATATATATATATATATATATATATATATATATATATATATATATATATATATATATATATATATATATATATATATATATATATATATATATATATATATATATATATATCGGAAAGGAAAATATATGTATAAAAAAGAAAAAATCAGAAAATATATATGATTTCCATTGAGCTCTCTGGATCTTATCTTCCTTAGGTTTACCCATACGGATTACCTAGTTTTTTATAAATATAATATATATATATATATATATATATATATATATATATATATATATATATATATATATATATATATATATATATATATATATATATATATATATATGAAAATATATCAAAATAATTTTCGTAATTTGTTTAAGTTAAAATACGCTTCGGAAGATGTGAAATTTCGTGGGAAATTTATAGTGTAAAACCCTAATTTAAATTTGCTAACCACAGGCTTCCCTGTAACTAAATGGTATAGCACGTCAGGCTATATTTATAAAAATAATGTAAATGTATTTTTCCTTAGTAAGTTCTTTTCTCTCCTGATCAGGCTGGGAATTATTAATTTGAAACAACCAGACCGGTCAAAATTTAAACTATAAGGTAACATAAATGTGCGATGCTTGTAAGGTGTTTCTTTATGATATCCTGTAAGTTTCATAGATGTAAATCATTGTATATTTTATACAATATATTGTGTATATATCTGTTTCTGTTCTGTTACTGTATACATAACCCTATCAGATTTTGTGGGTAGAAAATCCATAAACATGGCTGATGCGCCGATATTTTATTTAATCGCTGGCTATTTTATTGCACGGTCTTTTATCTTCCCGAAGAAATGATATCGTCTTCAACCGTTAGGCTTTCACTCAGGTTTTCTCATCCCTATATTGTAAGTATTCTTTAGAGCTTTCCTTCATTAAGCTTTTTGATAAGATTTAAGAATTTAATGTCCTATCACTCAGAGTAAATATAACTTGAGACGACAGTCTGTCCTGGACGAAGAGTTTTGATTCGATTTCTGACAATAATATTTTCGAAATTCAAATTCTTAGGCATAATTCAATTTATATTTGAGATCAAATATTGCTAAATTTACGCAGTTTTTAAGCAAATGCATATGGCGTCTTGAACAGTCGGGCTGGCAGCAAATCTTTCGACATATAAAATGTATTTGTTACATGGAACAGATTAATTCTGTTGAGGAAAATTATTAGAAAAATTATACGCGAGCAGCACCAATAACTTATTGTGCTGAGAGCATATTAAATGAATTAATTTCATCGTGCAATACTGGTATTCTAGATGGTATACCAAATCTGTATAATCCCAAATATTTTGCTTTCATTTGAACACACCAACAAATGAATGTAATTTTCGTATTTTGGATTTTAATTTAAAATTGTAACTAATGGATTCAATTAATTGACCGTATATGAAGACTAAATTATAATTCAGGATACTTAATTTCAGTGAAAATAAAAAGATTCCTTTTTGTGATTTACATATGGTTATACACCAAACTAAAAAAAAGTGTAAAATCATTCTGGTGAATTATTTACGCTATTTACATTGTTCGGAGTGTTGTCCTAATCTTTGTTGTCATATTCACTACGTTTCGGTCGTTGTACGCTCCGGCTTTCTTCATATGATTGGAATTACGGATCGAACCCTTTATTTCGTCTACCGGGGTTGACTGTACTAGTTCTATGTGTCATTCATCTTCCAGATATCTCTTTCTCTGTTATATCTATACTACTACTACTACTACTACTACTACTACTACTACTACTACTAATAATAATAATAATAATAATAATAATTATTATTATATTAAGTAAAGGGTACGGTCCGAATTTCCCATCACCTGAAGAAGGTTGGAGCGTACTACGGCCGAAACGTCGTGAATATGACAACAAAGATTAGGACAACACTCCGAACAATGTAAATAGTATAAATAGATATAATACCTCATCACAGAAATATAGACAGATATTTTCTAGGAAATATGATATTTTACTAAATATAAAATTTTCATTGGAAATAAATAAACTAACATATTCTCATTAACATATTTTTAAAATCAGTTATTTTTTACACAATAGCTTTTTTCGTCGAGGTTAAGTTTGTTTGTGGTCAAGATATATAAAACTATTTTTTTATGTGTTTGCTTCCTTCAAGTATGTTCAATAGAAAATGGAGATATTTATAGAAAAGACAAGGAATCTATGTTACGGTGGTGATAAAGCGAATGAAGCCGAAATATGTCAGAACTGTTAACATGGCAGATACTTCCTTGTATGTTATCAAGAATCTCTAAATACATGGCTGAAGTACCAGGCCAGACCAAGCTTTTTTCGAGTCCTTTGATGTTTTGTATTGGAATAATTCTCTTTTGCGCAAGTCTTTGAATTGTTCTTCCAAATATATCAGTGGAAGTTGCAGAGGGTTAGATTTATCATATAAATCTAGACTTGTTAGGCATTTTGGTACTCCAAACCAGCGTCTGATATAAGGGTTTATTTTCTTAGTAATTATCGCAAAACGGAGTTATTTAATTAGATTACTAATAGCCACAATATCCTTTGCAAAATCTCATGTTGACAGATTCAGCTTTTGAAGCGGCCTGGTAACAATGACTTTTTTTTTCCATGTGTCCATGTCATTTTCCGCCATTTTTATTGTTTCGCTATCTCTCAAACATTGGTTGATGTCTTTTCCAAGGCTTTTAATAGGCTTATCAGTCAACTTTGGAATGGAGCTTATTTTGAATATGTGTTTGAATTCATGCCGAATCCATTACATTCAGTTACGTGAAAGCGAAAGGTATGAATCCTCTTCTTCTCCCCAACCCCAGCTATGGGTAAAAAGAAGGACAGACCGGGATCTGTAGCTTTGGATGGTAACTAGTCTACTGCAGAAAGAAATGGCAACCTACTTCGGGAAAAAAACCTGCTACGCCAGTCATATATGGAAAGATACATGATCGCCTAAGCGTGTATCACGCATGGCGTATAATTGACTGAATGTATATTTTCAAATTTGCCCCTTATGATGGTTATTGACCTTGATTTTTCAGACTCGAATTTATATTGCTATTTTATCTCGACCCCCTCAGTAGCCATCGGCCGCCTGTTAGTATTGATGTTATCACAGTGAGATCTACATATGCTCTTATGCGGGGTGATTTTGGCATTTAAAGATAATAAGCCTCTACACGACTTTTCGGCTGTTTTGCTTTTCTGTTGGATTCCTGGCAAGATTTAATAGTATGATAGAAATAGTATATCCATTCATGATAACATTTTCTAGAATTTGCCATTCTGAATACAAGCTATTTTTCGTAACTCTTATTTAAATTCTCTATAATAGACCATGATTCTATCTATAATATTAGCTGGGACGTGGTGTCTGCAGGGTTGTAGTTTCTGTTTTGTATAACCAACGAACGACCGCTGGTCAAAGATTAACTGTGAATCTAAAGAACTAAAAATTGATTGCTCTTATTAGAAAACATCGGCTCTATAAAAAAATAGATTAATTAATCTTAAGTTTGTTGTTTAATAAATATTTTCCCTATTCTTAAATATCCATTTTAAGGAGAGAAATATTGTTGATCATATACTGAATTGATCTTCTAAAGTTTCCTGACAAATAAAAATAAAAAAAATCTTAAGAAAGAATCCAGCGCGTCGCATATGACGTCGCTGATTAGTTAATATCTATGAATATAGAAATTCAAATTTGAAGCCAGTAGTCTACAAACTTGGGTTAGTTTTTGTGTTTCA
Source organism: Acanthosepion pharaonis (assembly GCA_903632075.3). NCBI lineage: Eukaryota > Metazoa > Mollusca > Cephalopoda > Sepiida > Sepiidae > Acanthosepion > Acanthosepion pharaonis. The sequence continues at coordinate 1,092,811 of CAHIKZ030004965.1, read as the reverse complement.
TATATTTCTATTGCCTTTTTCTACAATTCTGTAACGGGGTACCACATGCTGAGGATACCGTGGACAGAAATTTTAATCGACTTGGTAAAGAGTTATCTTATGGCCAATTGATACAAAAAGAAGTATTTAGTATCAGAAAGGGACATATGAAATTCTTCGAACCTATAATGTATCACTCACAGAGCATATCAAAGTGAAAAGTGGCACTGGAAGCCAGCGGACTACATACTTGCGGTTATGTAAATCGTTATTTAACTGGGTGTTATGAGAATAGCAAAAATACAAACATTTAAAACATTTATAAGAGCTACAAAAGACATTGAACGATTACATTCTTCCGATTCTTTTTCGATTTTTTCCAATAATATTCAAAGACTTTCACGACTATTCAAAGAGAACAAGTAATGGTAGGTGTAAATAAAAATAACCAGTTCATGTTTATGGTAACGAAAAAAGCAAATTGAGTAAAATTTCCTACACCCTTGTGCAAATTAATTGAAACAAAACAAATAAATACGTTATTCTTTTCTTATTTGTCATATTTTTTCAATGAAACATGCGCAGTGCTCATGTTAGTACTTCGTATGTCCATTCCACGAAGCCGTTCCTTGCAGATTCACCGCGGATTCTCGATTGGATTTAAATCAGAAGAGTTTACGGTCCAGTCTATAATATTTGCTCACTGGTAAGGCTTGCCAGTGAGTTCGTGCAGCGTTACACTTTTCGTACGCTTCGTTGGAGTAACGTCCATCGCAGACAATGGCTGCAGGACAACTAATCGACAGTCGAGAGAATAGTGTCTGAGAGTGATAAAAAAACTGATGCAATCGCTGACGACGCAATATTTTTTAAGCCCAAACAAATTTCATCAGATTCCTATTACTGCACACTACTGAAAATGAACTAATCTGAGTAGAAATAGAAATCGAGTACACACTGTCACTCCAGTGGGTCTAAAACTGACAGTATGTTGAAATAAAGGAAACTAAAACGGTTGTTTCAATTAATTTTCATTTGTGGTATATTAAGTTATTTCTTCTCTTTTTCTTTTCTTTTTGTTACAAGGGACCATTCATTATCGTCGTTAGAGCATGAATTCTATGTCTAATACTAGTTTCCAAAATCTTTTCACAGTCATGATATGAATTGTTCACATATTTTTACTACGGAAATAATACCTATCATTGGAAATTTTATACCTCAGTTTCAGTTTTCAATCTTTCCAGATTAAATCCGATTTACGCATTATTCTGTATTTGTAATTTCCATCCGTGTTCATTGTGCTGCTTGAGTTGTTCTAATTATGCTGTCACTTATTGATTACATTTGTCTAAGACAATGGATATTCGTTGATTACGAATTAATTATCTGTCTTGTATGAAAATAGTGTTAATTTTAACGTTTAACAAATGTGTCTTTCTTTCACTAATTAACGTAGAACGGAGAGTTGAAACTTTTGTTATACGAGTCAAAATAATATCGTCTAAGTGTCCGTCTGGACTTCCTTCTGTTCTGTGCTTATCAGATTTTCCGAGATCTCATTCCTCGTTATGTATCATAGATACCGGAATTGACCTTTCCTGTTTGCTTGTTCTAACTTTCTCTAAAAGTTCGTTGTTGCTCACATGTTTGTTTCAAGATATGCTTAGAACCATTTTGTAGACCCAGGTTTCTGTTGCTTGAAGTTTCCTCTTCATCATAGATAGTTGAATATTTGGTTAAATCAGCGAAAAGCAATATCGCCTAAATGATTAAACGATTTGATTTCACGTTATTAGAATGTTAGCGGTTCTAATCTTCACATAGTCGATTTGTCGAGGTAATTTCTTGTTGGTTCATACCTGGGCAGATTATTCCAGCATCCGGGAAATTTGGGAAATGTATGAAAATCATACCACAATGTGACACATGATTTGTTAAAAAATTGAGACGAAAATGTTCAGAAGCTGTCGATCGTTGGGTTGTCATAAACCAGTTTTTATCTCAAGCTACAGATTTAATATACCGTTATTCTTCTACCTGATTCACTAGATTATACGCTCTCTCCAAGAAATTATCTTCAGTTCATAATTATAAGAAAAAAAAAACTCATAGTTCCAACGAATGATTTATTTTATGGAAATATTTCGACTAACAGTTACCAGTTTTGGTCATTCCTTAATTTGAGTAAAAACAGTTGAAAGGAATTAGAAACGCTTAAGAATTCAAATCAAGAAAAAAAACCGAGTTGATGACATTTAGAAAGTAAGGGCAAGCTGTGATTTAAAAAAAAAGAAGGAATTTTATTTTTACTCTACAAACTGCTATTTTTTTGTCATATCATATTTTTCTTTGAAGCAGAGAGGTTCAAACAGAATGGAGTTGTGTTGCATCTATCTAAGAGTAGAGTAAAAACAAAATTCCCTTTTTTACGCGTCAACTTGCACTTACTATGTAAATGTTATCAACTTGTTTTTTTTTCCTCTTGATTTGAATTCTTAATTATTTCTAGTTTCTTTACACTGTTTTACTCTAAGGAGTGACAAAGACTTGCAACTCAATTGCTCGTCGAAATATTTCCACAAAAAATAAATCATTCGTTGGAACCACAAGATTTTCTTTTAATTATGCAACTACCAACAGAGACAAGCATCCTAACTTTTATCTTCAGTTCAGCATAATTGCCCTATGATTAGCTTGAGTGCTAAAGTAACAACATTGTGCCAGACCAGGCCAGTCCAGCCAAGGCCATTCTAGGCAAGGCCAGTCCAGGCCAGACCAGTCCAGGCCAGACCAGTTCAGCCAAGGCCAGGCAAGGCCAGGTCAGGACAGGCAAGGTCAGGCCAGGCAAGGCCATGCCAGGCCAGGTTAGGCCATGCCAGTCCAGGCAAGGCCAGTCAAGGCAAGGCCAGTCCAGGCAAGGCCAGTCCAGGCAAGGCCAGGCAAGGCCAGGTCAGGCCAGGCAAGGTCAGGCCAGGCAAGGCCAGGTCAGGCAAGGCCAGGTCAGGCCAGGCAAGGTCAGGCCAGGCAAGGCCAGGTCAGGCCACGCCAGTCCAGGCAAGGCCAGGCCAGGCAAGGCCAGTCTAGCCAAGGCCAGACAAGGCCAGGCCAGGCAAGGTCAGGCCAGGCAAGGTCAGGCCAGGCAAGGCCAGGTCAGGCAAGGCCAGGTCAGACCAGGCAAGGTCAGGCCAGGCAAGGGCCAGGTCAGGCCACGCCAGTCCAGGCAAGGCCAGGCCAGGCCAGGGCCAGTCTAGCCAAGGCCAGACAAGGCCAGGCCAGGCAAGGTCAGGCCAGGCAAGGCCAGGCCAGGCCAGGCAAGGTCAGGCCAGGCAAGGCCAAGCCAGGCCAGGCCAGGCCAGTCCAGGCAAGGCCTGGCCAGACCAGTCAAGGCCAGACATTAACGGGGATCAGCTGGCCACGTAGAAGACGGATATACAGAATAAAATGAGTAGCTAACTATAAAATAATGGGGACAGTCAAATGCATAGAAAAATATTTAATTCGTATAACATTTGAATATACAGTGTGCTCATAAATTCTCTTTAAAATGTAATGAACACTAAGATATGTGGAAATTGTTACAAAATGATGAGCAGATGTTGTAGGGTTTTTTTAACTAATTTAATACACCCCTATATGGGCACTATTAGTTGCACGAAGTACATCAAAACGTTACTTGATTTCTTGCCACGTTTGCTCTACTATAGCCTCATCAATGCTGGCAATGTAATCAGTGATCTTATGCTTCATATGTCTCATATTGTTGTTCGATACATGTTATCTTTAACATAGACCATAGAGAGATGTCCAGGGAAGTTATATCTGTTGAATGAGGGGGGTTAGAAAATTTAGACATCACTTTAAATCCGTCAGTCTGGAAATGTTAGGGGTTCATTAAACAGTAACTCTTTCATAAACAGGAGAGCTAAAATACACAAATGTAAAATGGTTAAAAGATTTGATAACTACTGAGTATATAAAACAAAGCTGATTAGTAGGTCTTATGAGTTGCCTTTGTGATATATATTCTTTTCATTGTAAAGAGACTTTATGGACACCGTGTAGTTTGTCCTGAAGTTGGTACTACGATCAGATGTTCAGTAAACATTTTATGAAATCTCATTTTTCTACCTTTTTATTTGTTTTGATTTATTTTTCTCCATGTGCATTTTTTTTATATAATCAAAAGTAATGGTATTGGCGCTATAAGTTAATACTTTAACATCTTCAAAATGTTTTCCCATTTCCCCCAAAAGACAAATTATCAAACATTGGCAAGTCATCTCCTCAACCTAGTTTACAAAACTGCTGTAAACATTTAAAAAAGAATTTAAACTAGTTCTTATTAATATCTCTCTACTTACGTCAATCCTGAAGAACAAATCATATTCGTTATTTCTTTGCAAATTCACTTTTTATGTTCTTCGAGTCTTCTACAATTGCAAACAAAAAGCCTTTGATATAACGCCATCATCTTTTCACCACTTTGCCCTTTCATTTGAAAAGTGTAAAAAGAGTTTTTACTTTGAAATAGTCTTAACATTTCTTAAAAGGAAATTTTTAAAAATATTACCATATTTCTCATTGTTTTCTTTGAAATCATTTAACTTTGTAATTCGCGTTGATTTCTACTTTCAAGTTGTAAAAAAAAAAGCATCTGAACATTTCGTTATCAATTTCTTTTCTGACGTTTCAATAAGTTTTTGATATGCCTGGAGGCATTTTCGTAGAAACTTTCATCGCTACACAAACAAGCAGACTCACACACATGCACAACATATGCTTAAATATATATATTTAAACTTGGTTGACATAAAATATGTATTCATAGTAAGAGTTTCATGAGTTAGGCGACCATAAGTCAATATAAATTTTTAATTTTCATGTAATTTTTAAATATAGCAAAAAGCCTCTCCCAATACTCTCCCACCTATAATAAGTAGGAGTAGTAAGAGTAACGACGAGTCGCTCAGTGGGTCGGTCTGAGTTCAGTCTGAAGTCGGACGACCGGCTGACCGGTTGAACTCTCTGCCTTCGGGCGGGGAGCAACCCGAACGAGGCTACGCCGAAGGGCGGAGTCTATTTCGGGGAGGTAAACCAACACTGAACCCGTTTATACGGGTTTAAAAAGGGCATATTTTTGGCCGAGCCAACGGGCTCGGAGATGCCATGTTTAACCGGCCTTGTGCCACATGATGCCCTTGTGGGGGGTGACTGACTATCGCTCAGTGGGTCAGTCAGTGGATGCCGGACGACCGTTAGTCGGATACTAAAGTATCAGCGACCGCAACTAGATTACTGCGTCATTACCTATTATATCAAGTTCCTAACG
>CAHIKZ030004965.1:885000-1082500 GCA_903632075.3 Acanthosepion pharaonis | reverse complement strand
CTGAATATTTGAGGATGGGGAGTAATCATTGTTGATACGGGGACAAGTTTCTCATTTTTGTTGTAATCATCACTGTTTTAAGCGTTGGTTCAATAATTTTTTGACATCGTAGCAGTGAGTTTCAATCTCTGGGTTTGGACATCTTTATTTGCACTCAGGCGAAAATGGAACGAGCTGTAACTGAGCAGTCATTAGAAAGAAACTAAACGAGTTATCCCTTTATTAGTACATTGAGAACAATCTATCTAACTGTTTTTTAATTGATATCACCCCATGCAGGGTAGTAAGGCCATTAAGAAACAAAAAATTCCAGGGGGTGGGGAAATTAGGAATGGACACATTGATACTGGACGGGAAAAGGAAAGAATACTCAGGTGGGCAGTAGATAACGATCGATTAACAGTGCATTTAAGTTTTTGCAGATTAAAGTTGGTTGGAAAGCATGAAGACTGAAGTGAGTTCCACAAGCAAGAGGTGCGAAAAAATTAACTACTGGCATAGAATTTACGGTTACACCTAGCTAATTAAACTGTGTAATGGTGATATCTCTTCGTCAGTCTAGTACGGCGGTTAAATTCCAAGAGTCTAGGTACCATACCGATGAGTACATCCGAAAAATTACCATGAAAGTATGATATATTTTGTTACTCCAGCTCAGAAAGTTAAAAGGTTAGAGAGGGCTAAGATCACTAATACAAATAATACATAAATATATATTTGAACTTTATTTCAATATTTCATGAACTTCCGATCTTTGCCTATGAGTAATTCCTGAGACACATGTCATTTTCGTTTATGGTCGATTTCATCACGATACGTTAAGATTACAGAGTAAGTATATATTCGAACTGCTCAAATAATAATTCAATAGAGTTATAAAAATCTCGGAGAATTCCTGTAAGATATATTTAATCATTTCTAAAATACAGCGGTTCTAATTTTAATCTAGCAATTTTGCTGGTACACTATATATATATATATATATATATATATATATATATATATATATATATATATATATATACCTCTCTGTGTGCGTTATAATTACGTTTCTTTAAATGTGATCCTATTGCGACACTGAAATTACTATATTTCGAAAATTGACTTAATTTCAATATTAAACTTAAAACTTAGAGCACAGTTTCATTCCTAAGCGATGTTTACAGACAATCTTGAGTCAAGTTTCGAAAGATAGTAATTTCGGTGTCGGGGTGCAAATCATACTTAAAAAAAATAATTATAATTTAACCTCTATTTCTCTATCGAGCGTTGTTTTATAAAAATAAAAAAATAAAAATAATAAAGGGCTTTGGATCATTAATCTAACTGTTCTTTCCTTATATCAAATCAAAACATACACACACACACACACACACACATATATATATATATATATATATATATATATATATATATATATATATATATATACATAAAGTAGCGAGCGTAAAGATCAGAACGATGTTAGGAAAAATTCTAAATAAGAAATAACTTTTTTCTTTTAAAGCTTCAAAGAACATTTTATCAAGGCAAAATAACGATTGTTATCTTTATGCTCGCTACTATATATATATATATATATATATATATATATATATATATATATATATATATATGTATGTATGTATGTATGCAATATTCACTGCTCAGCCTACAAAAACGTGTTCTTGCAATCTAAATTATGTTTCTGCTTTAAATTACATACAAAGTGTTGACAAACCGTAAAAAAACAATCAATTTATTTTGACGCTATATATTGTTTGTGCTCCATTGAATATCAATGCATCTATTGAATAACAAAATTTATATCATTAATATATTCAAATTACTGTACATAATCCTCGAGATACATAATAAAATCTTACGCCACAAACAAAAAATTCAGGTTTATATATATATATATATATATATATATATATATATATATATATATATATATATATATATATATATATACATTTATTCATATATATATATATATACATGTATATATATATATATATATATATATATATATATATATATATATATATATATATATATATATATATATATCAGGTTTAAATGCAAAATTGTCCAAATCGTGTGGTAGCATTGTCCAACCTAATTGCCCAACCCAAAAATGATTAATATATAAAAAAATCACTAAACAGTGTTTCTTTTACCAGATTTTATGATAAGACGTTTCCCCAACTTAACACCACTTGTCGTAAGAACCACTCAAAAACTCGTAAATCTATTCAGCTAGAAAAGAAAAGGTTGAAATCACTTTGTCTCAGTACCACGTTGTATTCCCAACTGAGCAACGGTGGGAGGAAAAAGATCATTCAGGACTTCAGGAATGGTACCAGCATTTATACTCTGACTTTTATCGTCATAGTCCTTTCAAGAAACAGCACGACACCGATTAATAATTTTAAAAAGAGGGATCAACAGAGCGGAAAACTGGATAGGCAGATCAGAACATGAATACGGATCATCATTACAACTTAGAGATAAATACATTCTTATAGTACAAAGTATAGTTTTAATAGTGTTATTAAAACCTGGGAGAATTCCAATAAGATATAATTAATCATCTCTAAGATGCAACCGTTTAAAATTTAATATAATTGGACAATTATGCTGTCACACGATTTGGACAATTTTGCTCTCAAACTCGGTATATATATATATATATATATATATATATATAATCGCAGGCAGTACGCTTTCGCTGTATGACAGCTCCTAATTTTTTTATTTCTCATTATATTCATATTAATATAAACATTTTTGTAGTGGGTGCACTTATTTGACTTGTAAGACTTCTAAGACTTGACCGTCTGTTATTAATTTCACTGTTCAAGTAAAAAAGATACCACAACAAATACGTTTACCAACTAAAAATAAATGTCTTTATTGAAAAGGAAATTATACATGTATTTTTTTTATTTTCAATCATTGGTTGTTAATTTCTTTTATAAAATTAGTGGCCCGTGTTGTCAGATATGACGGCAAATTTTAGAAAGTTTTTTATAGTGAGATGCAATAAAAGAAAAAAATCTTGAAACAACTCATTGATCTTCAATAAAGTGGAGACAAAGAATGTAAAAAAGGTACCAATGAACCGCTTAATATTTATGATTCATTGATTTATCCTGGTATTATATATATCGCATTTTGCTCAATAATTTTTCAAGTTAAAAAATATCTGTTTATCATTACATTGAACTTGAAATATATGTGGGAAGAAAATGATTACCAATAACAGGACCAAGCCGGTAATCAAAAAGGCTATTTCTAGGCCAAGGTGATGAAAAACTATCACTTTACAGATAAAGATATCTGAGTACCTCACATGAAAAGCTTGAAAAAATATGACTGCAATGAAACAAACCAACTCAGAGAACGTATCTTGTAAAGTTACTTTTTAATTAAACGGTTCATTTTGCTTGGAGCTGATCTTGTCTAATTGCTGATATATATTTTGTTTGAATAGATTATTAAAGCGACTAAGTCCAGTAATCACTCATAAATTTACATGATTTATCTCCCTTCTCACTACAAATGGGACAGGAAATATACATTATTACATATTGATAATTATTATATGGTTTGATATTTTAACGCCATATTAAACACTGTCATAATGTATATCACTCTTCAAACTAATCAAGGATAAAGACTGATAGCTTCAGATTGCTTTTCCATATATAATAACTGCTTTTTTTAAAATGTTATTTCCTTTCAGAAGATATTTAACAATGATGACATGCTACATTTTCCGTTCCTTTATTATCTAGCAGACTATTAGTTTTTGAGAATTCTATTTCTCTTCTCACGTCCTCATTTTGAACTTTGCGTTCAGATACAGAAGAACAAAGGGGGTCGTTTTGATCGGCTTAAACCAGCGCGGGAAATTTGGATGTAGAAAAGGATTTCAGGGAGTTAAGTCTTACACGTCATACAATGTTAACGTGCTTTTTTTACGTGTCTGGGAACTTCCTCCCCAGTGGGGGTGATAGAGAGATCTCACTGTCTAGTTACAATTATACACATCGACGTGGTGTATAAAACTAGATAAGTTTAAAATTGCTTTGTTGAAGTTCTTTTTAATCTACGAACTAGAAAGCAATGAGCTATAATCTGGCCGAGAGAGAAGACATTATTGTCGCGTCGACCATATCAACCAAGACCAACCCAGAAAAGTCTGCAATGCAGCATATGAATTACAATGGTAATAATAACCGCACAACTAGTACAACTGTCGGTATAACTCATGCCATTTGTCTAATAAAACAATTAACTCAGGAAAATCTGTTTCTCAAGCCCAGTAAATGTTATTGCTATTTTTTGTTTTATTGATAAGACTTTCCTTCCTGACCATTTGTTAGATGTAGCGTGTAAAACTAACAGTTTGATCATGTCATTTTCCCTCTGATTTACATGTGATATCCAATTTAGTTGTTGCAGTGGATCGTTCTGAAGGGATGTAGTTTCTATTATTTAATACAGTTATTTGTTTGGGATTATATAGCATCAATCCACAATTCTTGACGAATGGTTGTCATCACTAAGTCATCAAGTATTGTTACGTGAGAAGTCATTTTTAATCCCTGATTAAAAATCTTGTATGTAGATAAGATAGAGATTTCTGGACGGATTGTTCGATATGCATGACTTGAATATGAAAGTCTCTATCCCGACTGTCCTGGGTGTGACGATAAACTACATCGGTAAGGCGAGAAACTACTTCCAACAGCAAGGGCGCTGAACGGGAGGTTTTGACTAGCGTGGAATCACCTCTTAATTGCTAGTGTTCTTATGTCCACCCTGACCTGGGGTGGTATTAAACCCAAACTGGGGTCAAAACAGAAAGTTTAAAAATAGGTTTTAATACCAGAACTCTTCATATAAAGTCATTACCATCATTACATATTTGGAAAACGAAATATTACCAGCAATGCATTTTTGGAAAAATATTATCAGCAATACATTTTTAAAAATAAAAAAAAATATTACCATCGATACATTTACAAAAAAAAAAAAGATTACCATCTATAAAAATTTTGTCGACATCAAATAACCCATTGAGGTTGATATGCCATAAAAAAACCAAACCAAACCAAACCAAACTCTATCTAAAGACGATATTTAAGTACATGAGTAATTTTTTAGGTAAATGATTCTGTTTTTTAGCTTCTTGCGATGTTAGACAAACTAACCACACTTAACTTATTCTATGTGCAATTACCTTATCTCTTATAGTAACTTTGTTATAACTGAACACTTTACTGTCATTCAACTAAATCCATATAGAGATTTTATGATAGTTTCATGTGTTACTGTGAAAGATAATTGATTGTTTTTTTCTTCTTGATTTCTCCAAGGTTAGGAATTTTTTAACTGTCTTTCCGCTACACTCATTGTCATTCATGTTTGAAATCCTCAGTCTTCTTTGCTATTTTAACCTATAGTGGGAGAAGAAATCGTTTCATCCCCTAAACAACGTAATTAGTACGAAAACGGTCGAAAAAGTCTAGCCGGTGATTTGAACTCAGATTTCGGATTACACATTACACATTTTGCACCGGTATATGTTCCGAAAACACTGTTTTAAAAGTAGGTCCAAAAGGTAAAATAAACGGAATAAAGACATTCAATTGTTATGCAGATTTTAATACAGCAATAAACGTAAAACTATTTTATGGTTTTCATTCGAAAGTGAAAATTGTTTTCTGTTTAGTGTCACATAAAAACGCAATAAATAATATTTTTTTTCTATTTTGTGGGACGAACGAGAAAATGAAAAAATATATTTGTTATTATTCAGGTGCTTTTATTATTATTATTGATCATTCATCATTGATTTCTGCTATGGACACACTACCTACCAAGTCTGCGGAAAGACCCTAAGGCAGGTCGTGGTGTGTTGTTATATACATTTCATAAAAGTTGCTAGCGTTACATAGACAAAGTTCTCCTTAGTGTGTGTGCTGTACTTAATAAGACAATTTTCTGTATGTCTCTTAAGCTGGGGTTTCCAGGATTCTTTCAATGTGTTGTTTTGTTCCATTTTTTATAATTCCAAGTGCACCTATTACCACTGGTATTATTCTTGTTTTCAATTTCCACATTTTTTCTATTTCAATTTCCAGGTCTTTTGTATTTTGATAGTTTTTCAAATTCCTTGGTTGCTATGTTACAATCCGCTGGACAAGCCATATCAATTAGTAGGCAAGTTTTTTCTTTCTGGTTTTTGACAATTCCGGCCTATTTGTTCAATTTTCTGTCTGTGTGGATGGTATAATCCCATAGAATGGTGACATCTTCTATTTCTGTAACCGGCGCTGGCCGATGTTCATATTTTGCTTACACATTTTCCAAAGTGTTTGCACATTGTCCAGTGTAAGTATTGCCCCACTCTATCGTGACGATTTTTATATTCATTTGGGGCAAGTATAAAGATTAGATGGTCTATTGTTTCTTGTATTTGTCACAGAACCTGCATTTTGGATCCACATTATTATGTATGATATTTGCCTGAAAATTCCTAGTGAAAATTATTATTATTATTATTATTATTATTATTATTATTATTATTATTATTATTATTGTAGTTGTTGTTGTTCTTGCTGTTGTTATTATTATTATTATTGCTGATATCCTTATTATTATCATCATCCTCATCTTTCACGTGGTGTTTACTTTGCACCAGATAGATTGTATTATGAGTGTTCTCCACCAGTGGGACGACCTCAAACAGAAATCAGCTTTTAGCAGGATATTTTCCGTGTCAGTTCAACTTATAGAATTTGCTTGGAAATAACTATTCGCCTCCACCATGACGACATGACCCCTTCATGGAAACCAGCGTTGAATGGACAGAAAACACTATACTGTTAGTCTGACTAGGTTCGAGAATGTCAATCTCACTTGCGAACATTTGTCTCTTGGAAACTTCTATACGTCGGGTACTGATGATTAATAGTAACAATTATAACCGACCAGTAGATACCTATTACCGATTTAGGTAACTGTTTATTGGATCAAATATTTACGACCTATACTTACTTATTACGGAATGCCTGAAATGATTATGAACGCGATTTTATCTGATCAGAATCGGCTTGCCCACTTAGGTAAATGTTTATAGAACCAAATATAGTAATAAAATTTATTTCTATATTAAATAACATTATATGACATAAAATGGGCCAACCAACCTACTATTTAAGAAGTTGTAGAAAGAAAGTATCCGATTAGTTATTTAACTAATGGTTAATCTTAAAAAAAAAATACATTGCAGAAATGTAACGCTCCGTACAAAAGGTAACTTGTGTTGGAAACAATAAGAAACATAATAACATTACTGTAAACCCACAAGGAAATAATCCATTTAGGATTTCTTTGTGATACTTACATATGTCAGTATATAATGATATTTAACATGTTTCGGTTGGCATCGCAGGTGTCTTGAAATATAGGTCATCCCAATTTCTTCTGACCGTAATGATGTAATTATTAAACAGTTCTCCATATGAGACATATATTGTCATTTTCACAATTCATAGCAATGATAAAAATATATATCCAGGATATGTGAATATTCGTTCAAATAAGACGTTAAATATAGATTCAGTTAATTAAATGACATCCATCTTAAATTTGTACCCATGGCTGGCCTCGCTTTTCCGTGTATGCCTGTCTGCTTAGACATCTTATACTTTCTTGCTCAGGCACAGTTGTATTTGTTCAGCAGCCACAGATTAAACCTATGGTACATAACGTAACTATGTTTAGCGGTCTTTAGTCATAGTTACTAGTTGCTATAGTAAATAATCGGGTGTGATAACAGGTTTGAATAAAGCATGTATGCCCGGATTCTCGATCACGATGATTTGCGATTTAGTGCTAGTACCAATATGGCTGATTTGAAAACAGTTTCTACTAATCAATTTCACTCAAAGTTTGAGTCAACACGTGCCATAGTTTTCAAGATCATTCCAACGCCCTTGGTCGGTATCATAAAGCCGTCTCACTTATCAAAACGATTATGGCGTGAATTGCACCCAGACAGCACGGTAAGAGCAGTAACGATTTAACATTCATTCACTTGCCCACATATTTCAGAAGTGTTTTATATTTTTATTTCAGTCTTTGATGGATTAGGTATTTATTCGGATTAGCTTTCCTATTTTAATTTTTAGGAGTATGTTATATCATGTGTACAAATGGAGAACAGCATCTTATAAAATGTGCTGTAGACTGTACTATGGAAATATAAGCCGCTCAACAGAGAGAAATAAATAATCTAGCAAATTCTAAGACTTCTTAACACTACAGACTTTTAAAAAAGATCGAATAACTTAACGCCCGAAGCATAGCAATTAATATACTTTAGGAATGGAGATTCAATTTTAAATAATTCATTGTAAACTAGATATAATTCATCTAAGAAGTTAAGATATTTCCCATCTGGGACAGATTTTACATTCAATAAAAATGTTGTCAAATTAAATCTATGCTGAATAAATAACACAAACACTGAATTATTCACCAGAAAGATTTTAACTGCAAATTGCATCTTCCTTTACCTTCTGCAATAAACTCACTTTTAAAAGAAAAAAAGCATGGATGAAGATATTTTCAGTTGAATAAAGAGAACAAAAAGAAAAATACGAAGAGTTTCTATCCTAAATGTCGAATAATTAGTTTTCGTCCGCATGGATTTTGAAAATTACATTTTGACAGAAATTTTATTCCAAGCTGAAAATATTTATTTCATATTGAAGCCAAATCATTATCAACATGCTGTATAAACACTTCCCGATTTATTTTGAAATGTAGCTAAAATTTATTCATTTTTTAATTATTTAAAACATTGATGCAATTAAGAAAATATATAAATCGAAAATAATACAATTACTTTTCCGTATATACACATCCCATTCCGATGCAACCCTCCACACCCATATATATATATATATATATATATATATATATATATATATATATATATATATATATATATATATATATCTATATAAAGTGTTAGATGAGTTTAATGGTGATTACAAAGGTACGGCTACCCAAAAACTCACTCTGTCCGTTCTGTTGGTGACGGCATCGGGCTCAACACGGATGTCTACATCGTCGCTTGAAGAGGCAGTGCTACCCTGGCTCAAGAGTGTGGTAGTTGAAAGAGACTGTGTCACGTCTCTGCACTCTACACCATAGCACACAAGCAGAAAAAAAAACAGTCATGGCAAACAGACAATTATGCGACCACATCATCCTTAGATCTAGACACCTAACGCCACACACTGCCATCCCTTTGATTATTATATGTGGGGCACGTCCAGTAGTTGTGCAGGAGGTTCCGAAATCGTCTGGAGGCCGTGGTTGAAGCGAATGGCTATTTTATTGAAAAAAAATTAAACTATTTAATATTTCAAGATAATTTTGTGTAACTTTTGAAAATATATCTGTTAAAATGAGATGTCAGTGTCAGTTTAATTTTGGCACAAATTAACCTTTTAATGTCGGGACCTTTTCTTGGACAAACCTTATTTTTAGTTTACATAAATGATCAAGTTTACGGTTAATCATTATCTATCAGGCATATCCTTGCAACCTTCACTTTATTCACTGATGTTTAAGCATTATATTTTGGGAACATATATGCATATTTGTGTGTGTCTATGTGTAGAACATAGTAAATTAGACGGAACGGAATGGGTATGCACAGTTTTTGTTTTATTGAATTTCTATGTGTATCGTGTTCAGAGTACTTTCGACAATCCCTTTTTATTTTCAAGGTAAGAATGTAAAAGAAAAAAACTATAGATAGCCAAATGTAAATTTATGTCGTTACCCATTAATTTTTTTTTTCTCTCGTGTTATAACTGCGTACTTTTTCATTCACGCTGCAATAATGACCATCCAGTTGAATTAGGTATTTTTACTACTTGCCTACCATGATTGAAACACATTTTTGATACAGTATGGCTTTCCGTTGTTCCATGATTTGTCAGAGCTTTTTTACGACTGTACTGTTGAAGTGTTATCCAAAAACTGGCGGAACGTAAAAGGAGCAACGCGATTTCATTTTTTTTATAAACAACAGACCACAATCTCTGAAGCGAAAGAGTACGTGTGTACAGCATTAACTTTTTGCAAAGTAGTTTTTTGTGAAAATTATTGTTAGTAAACACAACAGTGAAAGCTAGTTATTGCTGTAGATGTCGATAGATATTCATATATATATATATATATATATATATATATATATATATATATATATATATATATATATATACGCACATAGAAAAGTGAGTCCAAAAGCAAAAGCTCTTATTCACATCCACGGAAAATGCGGAAGATATCGAAAACAGAATACAATTTTAGATTGGCTATGCCTTTTCGCCAGTGGTAAAGAATAGACTGGATGACTGGCTCGTAAAAACACGCAACAACTTCAACGACACAATATTCCACACATATCGTTGCCAATATTACTCTATAATATTTCCTGTCGTCTCTGTCCACAGCAAATCATTGGTTTCTTTAACCGTTATGCAAGATTCAGTGTATATGAACGGTACCATTTTCTTCATTGCATGACATTATGATTCATCTCTGCTTTCTGAAAACGCTTTTATGTTAGACGCCATTTTCCCAGATTGTAACTCAGCTGATGTAGGAAATACGTAAAAAAAAATTAACAACGAAGTGGCTCCTCAACTGTTGCCTTTCTAGCAATATTCTCGTTTGATATTGTAGGACAAAATATATAAAGGATGAACATATAAACGCGCGCGTACACACTCACACACGCAAATACTCGCGTACATATTATAATGACAAAATTACGCAGGTGTAGGCTTTGAGAAAGATTTATTCAACAGAAAAAAAAAAAAGGTTCGCCCAGTGTCCTTTTATAGTCCCTTAAGCAGAAATAGCTCTCTCAAAGATGAGAGTAACGAAACAAGGGGAGACCAACACATTTATACATACACACACACTCAAACACACACACACAAACGCAAACAAACATATCGTCATTGGGCTAATCTCAATTTTAATTTCTTCTTTCCTGGTCGCTTCCTTTATGACGATGGCGTTGATACCTCAATAGGCGCCCAGCTTTCAGCAGCATATATGAAACGATACATGCAATATCTTGTTATGAAACTGCAAAGGATTACTTCTAATTTTATAGCATGTCTGTCATGCGTAGCCATCTTCATCCAGCTTTCAGCAGCATATATGAAACGATACATGCAATATCTTGTTATGAAACTGCAAAGGATTACTTCTAATTTTATAGCATGTCTGTCATGCGTAGCCATCTTCATCCGCTTGCTTAACGGCTTAGAGGTGAAATCTCCGACTGACGCCAATTCAGCCGGGTTTCGATTCTAGCTAGAAGCAACAGGACCTCTAGCCACACTGATGAGCTGTGATACAACGAAACAGTCTATCTGTGGATGTCTCTCTCTCTCACTCTCTCTCTCTCTCTCTCTCTCTATATATATATATATATATATATATATATATATATATATATATATATATATACACACACACACACCAGGTGTAACAGCGAAATTGATAATTCCACAAAATTTTTAATATCTAAAAAATATAAACCTAAGTTTCTTTTTCCAGTTTTCAGATAAGATGTTTAGCCAACTTGATACCATCTATCGTGATAATCACTGAAAGACAATGTAGTTCTTCATTTAAAATGGGAACACGTTAATATTATTCTATGTCAGACCCAGTGTTTTCCTTACTAAACAACGGTGAGAGAAAAAGATAATTCGAGACTTCAGTAAGTTTATAAAGATTCATATTCTAGCTTCCATCACCAAAGTCCATTCAAGAAACATCAAGAGAACGGTGATTTAAAAAGTATTTAAAAGAGGAAACGGTAGATAGGAAATTTGGATCAAGGGATCTCAGCAACAAGAGGAATAGTCATTTCAACTCAGAACTCAATATCTCAATTAGAAAAGTTGCAACTCCATTTATAAGATATTTGACATCTATCTATCTATCTATCTATCTATCTATATATATATATATATATATATATATATATATATATTTAAAATTTATTTCAATACGTCATAAGCTTCGCATTTTTAGCTATGATGAGCATGTCATTTTCGTTTATGATCAATTTCATCACGATACTTCTGTTAAGATTAAGGAGTAATTATACATTCGTATTGCTCAGTGTTTTTACTTATCGTTATAAAACCCTCGGAGATTGATATCATTAATCATCAGTTCTCAGATAAAAAATTTACAGAGCTTAATCTACTTATTGGAAAAAATTCCCTATTCGCTGTGAGATCCGATATTTTGAATTAGTTCATTTGAAACCACGTTGCGAAATATATATATATATATATATATATATATATATATATATATATATATATGGATGGGTGTGGGTAAAAACAAATAGCTTTTTTGCATAAGAGCTGCTTTATTTAGACAAGTGCAACAGTGCGTGTGACACTGTTACATTCGTCTTCGTTAATTCTCTCACTGAATAAATCTGTCTGGGCGCGTATCTCATTGTAACGGTTAACAACGCTGAAACTATTTTGCAAAATACATACTGGATTCTCAATGGATGTTATTGTGCACAATTGTGCAGATTCTATGCGGCATTTATTATCCAACGCGTAATCTTCACGGTTAATACAATCACATATTTTTTTTATTATTTTAAAAATTTTAATTTAGGTTTTTTATTTGATTTTGGCATGGGTGTTTTTTTTTCAGGATTTTATTATTATGTTTTTCTTTATGATTCTTTCTAGATTTTCAGTGGAGCTGTAACTTAAGTTTAAGATGTTTTTTTTATTAAAGTCGTCATAAGTTTTCTATCAATGGGAAAGTGTTTTTCAATTAACGCTAGTAATTTTTGCCCTGGCTTATTGTTAACAATTTGGTTGAACGGGATTGTTGTATAACTAATGAGATTTCTTTTTTCTGTTTTTCGTATGGTTTGTACTATTATTTTCTATAATTGATATCAGCATTTTTGTATCCATTATTTTTAGTGCTATGTTGCAAAAATTACTGTGTTTTTGGAATATGTCATCTTTTGCGCAGTTCATGCTGATTCTTTTCTCTATTGATGAGGGTATATGCTTAATAGTGGATGGTGAATGTTCATATATATATATATATATATATATATATATATATATATATATATATATATATATATATATATATAGTCGACTCTCCTGTCGACGTATGATGGGTCAAGCAGATAAGTTTCCAGGAAACCGACAGCCCGACAACGGCACATGAGATTTGATTATAGTGGCGAAGGCTTTGTGCAGGACCATCCACACTTTTTGAAGGGACGAATACAGAGACCCGGTGCACTACGTGCCACAAGGCACCCAAACGATCCTCGGCAGGTTTTGAATTCAGATTTGTCCTTCTTCTGGACCAGCTGCCATCCAAGGCTGTAGAATCCATATATATATATATATATATATATATATATATATATATATATATATCAAAAATTATACCATAAATATATTATGAAATCACTACTAAAATAGCCATTTTGTTACAATACTTCTGATGCTTTATCAATTGATGATGCTGAATGTATAAAAATCTCTTCCGTATACGTCGATCCAATACTGATATATGTACATATATATATATATATATATATATATATATATATATATAAACACATTCTTAGTAGTACAGAATTTGATTATTGCTGTAAAACAGTTAAACTTAATAGTATTTTTATTTATTAAAATAAAAGAAAACTGATGGTAAAAAATGAAATAAGAAAATATCCAACTCTTTAATGTTTTTCATGGGAAAAATATAAAATACGTCTAAATAAGCGAATGGTTGATGAGAGGATAGAGAAGGGGATAAAGGGGGATAGTAATAGAAACTAATGATAGCAAGCCCCAGCAAACAATCACGCTGTTTACAGAGAGACGGTCTCCCCGACTTCATATGCAGTGACCCTAGTACATTAAGGTGAAATAAAGAGCGTGACTGGGACAAATCAGTAACAAATCAGCAATGAATACAGCCGCACACTTGGTGTTCTTAATTATTTCATTTGAAACCAATGTGACATATATATATATATATATATATATATATATATATATATATATATATATATATATATATATGCTAACTTTTAAATAACAAAATCTGAATTATATTGTTCTTTATTTTCTTTATAGGACATTTTACAGTTTGACAAAGATTACTTGTTCCTGACAAAACAAGCAGGCTAACAAATTTTGGTCAGAACAGAAAGATCTTCAATAGAAACAGATATTTGTATTCTTGTTAGCTTTTTGCTGGAAGGAACAAAGTCTCACGAAACGTAAAAGTAGTCAGACGATGGCCGCTTTTGATGTCAGAATAGAATAACAGTTGGCTTGCGGCTTTTAACTTGCTTCTTTCAAAAGATCAAGAGTCGACACAATCGTCGTAAATAATCTTAGTAAAACAGCGTCCACCACACGCGTCGTTCGTTGTCAGCTGAACAAGGAGGTAAAAGAGATATGTCTTACATCTAATCGAAAACACAGAGAGAGTCTAGAAAAAAATATTGACAAATTTTAGAATGAAGTAACTGTTAATTTTGGTGGATTCAAATAATATCACTGTTTTTTTTTAATGATTGATTTTAATTTTCTCTTTTCAGTATTGAAGTTCAGACATGAGCAAAATGGCGAAAGTGTGGATAATTGTTGATTAACACGTGTGTGTGTCTGCGTGTGTGTGTAATTATTTATATGATGGAAATATATTTTAGTGGTACATTATATTTAAAGGTAAAAGTGCTCAATATCAGGTAAATAGCGCATGTAAATATAAAAGTTGACGCCAAGGGCAACACCTAGCGAAGCCAGATGGCTTGAAGATATTTGCTTATATGAGTGGATCGTTAATATGCTTTGTCCCCATTAATATGAAAATGTTGTGTGCAATGAAGTAGAGCGGATACAGATAGCCTGAAGTCAGTCGAAGATCGGTGCCGACCTTTGTGTCGACTCCTATATTATATGCACACACACACACACACATACATACACACACACATACACACACATTACATTTTTATTATCATAAATTAGAATAAAAATATTTTATATCGCTACACAATAAAATAGTAGATATCTAATTAGTAGATAAATAATTACTTGATAAGTAATTAGATAACTAATTAGTAACATACTATCTCCTGAAGAAGTACCATTTTAATACTGAAACATGGATTTTTTTGTGTAGCGATGTAAAATTGTTTTATTGTAATTTGTTTTGCCTTTGTATTGAGAACTTAATAAAAATAAATTCTATGAGCTGGGGATTTTTACTCGATCCGTTCTTTCACTCATTTGTATATATATATATATATATATATATATATATATATATGAAGAAAAATAGTTTTATGGTGTGATATATTTATGGGATAAAGTGCAAATTATCAGATACAACATATGTAAATATAAATCTTAAAGTGACCAATGAAGTCAACACTCAGAGGCGACAGGCTGTTTCATGCTAGGCGGAATCATCAGGCCGCCTGACGAGTGCGCCTTGTATGAAACATTCTGTCGCCTCTGAGTCTTGACTTCAATGTTCCTTTTATATATATATATATATATATTGAGGAATTAAGTCAAAATGTTAAAAGTTTATTTGTGAGGCGATTTATCCGTTAGGACTTCCTCGGACTGTTTTTTTTTTCAAATGTTGTGACTACACATACACATATTAATTGTAAATTCATGCTATTGTCATGCTTCTAAAATATCATAGCTATTCCGATCCTTCCACAAATGCTGGTTTTGTAAACTTTTTTCTTCAATTCCTCCTAAATAATACTTCATCCGTAAACAAGGCTTAAGAAACAAACAACAGATCGGCATTTTGTGCGATAAACTATCGGCAAAAGCATTCCCGGGATGAGTGATCACAAGACGAAAGACCCTGCACACGTCGCAAATAATACGGATACAAAGCTGTTCTTAAAGTACCCTCTATGAGGTACTATGAGATGTGACATGCCAGGGCTACTTCACGTGTGCTGATACCTGGATGGACTCCGACAGCCTATAGAATGATTACTTCGTGGTCAGGCTTACGAGCGGATATTGATCTTTCTCGATGCACAGATTGTGGTTCCATTGATCTGTCTCAATAAATCGACGACAAATATCATCAATGATTGGATGAAACGTCTGCCTTTGGTCTGGAAAAGTAATCTGAGTCAACCATGCAGCCTCGCGGCAATTAGCACTCGCAAGGCCGTATGTAAAATCTTCTCTGCCTCTCCACGGTATGTATTCCATGCCATTATTAAACGGAACATTTTCCAGTTAAGTCACTACTACACGCGTTAAACGTTGAAAACAAACTAGCCACAAATTTCCACAAATGGAAATGTAAACACATCACCATAGTAACACAACTTCATCTACCATAACGTTCCTTTAAACTTAATAACACAAAAACGAAGGATTTGTGCACATATATTTATATAGAATTTTGTCCATATCTTGAACTGAGGAGCCCACCCTAAAATTATTTTTGATACGCCTATAAGTATTTTTGATAGACCATATATACTTATATATATATATATATATATATATATATATATATATATATATATATATATATATATATATAAAAAAAGGCTTAAACACTAATATTCCATGGTCATAATTTATTCCATTGGAATCGTAAATACGATCCAAATCATCAGACCTACAAATTCAAAATGAAAACAGAAAAAACAACTCCGGAAATCAAAAACGAATTTAGAGAAAGAGTAAGTATGAGGAGGAGGGACAGAGAGAATTCTAGGAGATGTGGGTGGGGTGGGGGAATTTTAAAAAAAAATTGAATTTTTACTACAATTATTTCTCATTTCTTTAATTTTAAATCGAAATTTTAACACTTTTTCATTAAATTTTTTAAAAAATTATAAAAATAAATAACAGCACCATCCACCTTTGTACTTCTCTTTCTTAGCTCGTCATTGTCTAGGGATTTGAAAATTGTATAATTTGGACCAATCCGATGATCCCCACTTATGAAGAAATGTAATTATGTTTTGATAAAAAAGCGCTTAAATGGTTTGTCATGAAAAAGTACGGAAGGTCACAAACGTCACGTGGCTTGAGTTTAAGCGTAGATTTCATTATTTATAGTATTTATTATCTCTATTGATAGTATCAACAAAGTTATGTTTTAAGTTCCAGTAATAATAAAATAACAAAATAAAGGAAATTGGAATGCTAATTTTTTGTTTTTTATTATCTACTAATTACGGGATAGTACATAAGCTGATTCACGTAAAAAAAAAAAAACGTTACGTCTGTGACGTCACTTGGTCCAGGGTCGAATCCTTTGGTCACGGCGCCAACTGTGACGTCGCTCCTCCTGGTCGCAGCGTCGACTCTGTCGTTCGATCTCGTTCGCGGCTCCAACTGTGACGTGACGTTTTTGCCGCGGCGTCAGCTGTTCGCTCCTCGCTGCTCCAAGTGTGACGTTCCAACCCTTTGGTTAGATGATTACCAGCCTCGCCGTTCCCAACTCGCTTCCAACACCTGGTTACTAGGGTAACTGTACTGATCTCCGGTCTGCCTACCCACGTTGTGATTAGATCTTAGACAGACGGGATCAAACAGGGATTGGGGCCGTATGCCAGTTGAGTTCGACGGGGGTGGCAATACACAAGTAAAAGAAAAACTCACGAGGCCAAAAATTACTGATAAAAAAAGGTAACAACCTTTTATATCTAATGTTCGTTACATAAAAATTATTCTTACTTCCCGACCCGCACCAAGCTTCTATCATACAACTTAAAGACTTCGAGTTGCCTATTCTCTAGAATTTTGTATGTCGGAGTGTGGTTTGTTTTCGACACTGGGCGCTAATCTCTACCAGTCGTTCACGGCTGATTCTTCTCTGCGGCTTGAGTTGGACGAGCTTACTCTTCTGCTTGTCTGGCCTGCAGCTCTTTTGCTTGTCTGGCCTGCAACTCTTCTGCTTGTCTGGCCTGCAGCTCTTCTGCCTGTCTGGCCTGCAGCTCTTCTTCCTGTTTGGCCTGCAATTCTTCTGCTTGTCTGGCTTGCAGCACTTCTGCTTGTCTGGCCTGCAGCTCTTCTTCCTGTCTGGCCTGCAATTCTTCTGCTTGTCTGGCCTGCAGCTCTTCTTCCTGTCTGGCCTGCAATTCTTCTGCTTGTCTGGCCTGCAGCTCTTCTTGCCTATCTGCTCTTCTTCAAAGCCTATCTGGCCTGCAATTCTTCGGCTTGTCTGGCCTGCAATTCTGCTCCAACTTCTCATCGGCTTTCGAGCAATTTCCTTCTCTTCGACTTGGCTAGACGAATTTCTTCATTCCGGATCCTCTTGCCCGCAAAGGTGCGAGTGAACCGGGCCTGCCGCCCGCGTTCCAACTGCTCTGGCCGTCTACCCCACAACTCTGTGATTTCTGTCAATTGGGGTCCTGCTTTTATTGACGCCGCAACAAACTGGGGTGGGTCTGTCGGCGCCAGGGTTTTCTTAATAATTCCAAAAGTCGCATTAGTTCTGATTTCCCATTATCGCTCTTATTTTCACCCCTACTTCCTCACAGTGCCTCTGGGGGGGGGAGCGCATACACATCTCTCCCGGTCTCTCGTATGTCAGGTGACCGTTTTCGACCAATGGGTCTTGGTCGAGCGTCCTTTCTCCTCTTTCTCGCATATCACGTGACCGCTTTCGGCTAATGAGATTCTGGTTGGGCGTCTCCCGTCCTTCGTGACGTCTCCAATCGGGCGTGGTCTATCCCGGCTTTGTTCTGGGAAAGAGACACCTTGCTAAAAAAAACAAAATCCAATTTGGCCTTTTTTCGCACGTATGAAAATGACAATCTCGGCCTTTCTCACCTTTGGTTTTTGTCAAAACAGCCCGCCGCTAATTAGATATGACTTCAGGAAGAATTTTTCTCGTCTCGCTGGCGCTTTCTGTGAGCTAAAACAATTGTTTTCACCTCTCTCCCTCGCTCGGGGCATGTTAACAAAATCTTAATTATCTAAATTGAAAATATTCTCCACTCATCATCGTGGGGGTTCCAATTTTCAACAGGTCAGGATCTGTATACAATTCCAGCGGTCACCTTCTCATCCCAAAAGACACCCTTCTCCGATTAATATTTCGTTTTCCATTGTTCTAAAAATCCTATTTCTCCAAATTGATAATGAGCTTCTACACAAAAGTAGGCCAGATGTTTTGACCGATATTTTTATCAATCGTACGTATGTTCATACACTTTTACCAAGTCTGTTTTCTTTCTTCCTTTTAATTACCTTTAATTCTATTCTTCCAAATAACAATTTCCATTGTTTTGAAATTCATTCAAGGCGCGTTGGCCTAGATATCTCTTGACACCTATTTTCGCTAATGACCGGCTTTTTGCATTACCCATCTCCCTCTTTTTTTCTTTCTTTTCCTTTTTCTTTTTTTTTTTTTTTTTTTTTTTTCCCTTAGGATCGCCTAAATACAATTAGAGAATTATTCTCAAAACTCAATTATTCTTCGTCTAAATAACTAAACAACTGGTTAATAAACCGAATAAAATAAAATCATATTTCTATGAATATTTCTTTTTAGTTTTTCTAATAATGCAGGGTGCCACACGTCACGTATCACGTATTATCCGTATGATAACGCGAACCTCACGTTAGCTGTCGATATGTGATGACAGGCATCACTGAGCACTTGAAAAATGACAACACAGTTCAGATCGCCTACTTTTTATTTCGAACAATTTTTTATTCGAAAAATTAAGTAAAAGCTTCTTTCAAAATATTTTAAATAATCTTTAAATTTGCTAATTTTAGTCAAATAAATTTTGAAAAACGTAGAATTGATTTTTGGAATAATTATAAACAAGGATTTTAACTTGTTTACAAAATTAGAAAAAAAAAATGGCTGATAGCTACTTTTTTTAAGTAATTTTGATGACAGAAATAAACAACTTTTTAAATAAAATTTCGGACCTGATAAGAATGAGTAAAAATTTTTAAAATAATCAAAAAATACTTTTACAAATTTATTACATCGTTTTTTTCATGCTATATTTTTTGTAGCAATTTTGTGATATATATTTTTAACTGATAGTCAACAATAGTATCTACCATGTAATCAAGGATGCAATATTTTTCAAGGCCAAATGAATTTCAGTAACATTGTAAAATTTTATTACTGCACACCACGGCAAATGACTTAATCTGAAAAAAAAATAGAAATCGATTACACCCTGCCACCAAAGAAAAACTAAATGCTATTTTAATTTTCATAATAAATAATTAAAATAGAAATAACACCTATATGGAACAAAGAAATAAACTTGATTATAGTGTACATGTAAAACAAATTAAATGATAAATAATGTTCACAGAATGTCATATTTGTTTTTTTTTAATTTGAATTAATTGGTTTCTATATTTAAATAGTTTACATCCCAATTTATAAATTAACAGATAATTCAAAAGAACAATAAACCTTGCATGCAGGAAACTATATTAAAAACAATCGTTTCTGTTTACATGATTAGTCCTGGGTATGTGGATAAACTACACCCGACAACAAAACCTCGGATTGAGAGATTGGTGGTTATGAGGACCGTGGAACCACCTCTCAATTTCTGTTATTCTCACTTTGACCCGGTGTGGTAGAACCTGTTAAAGTCCCAGGTATTGGCAATAATGAAGTTTCAAACAAAAACAAATCATTATGAAAGTATAACATAAATATATATATTTTTTACCAACAATGCATATTTAAAAATACACACATGCTAACCAATTGTCGCAACTTCATCCAAATTCGCTTAAAATACTAGTAAACAAGCAGCATAAAACAGCTTTCATAATGTAAAGACATATAATACCCTAATGTTTTTTTTAAAATCGAACTGTATTCCAAAATATAACTTCAACAAAACAAAATATGACATAAGTTGCATCACCTCTTCTATTAACTATGTCTATTTGAGTTTCTACCATGTATAAATTGTGAAATCAGAGTAACATTGTATATTTGCTTACTTCTAAGCACCAAAGAAAATAATATTTCTGCATTAAATGACCAAAATATTTGATATGGCGCTAAATAAATAAATGAAAATAATGTTCACTAGATGATGGTGTGAGTCTTCAAATAATTGCTTCTGTGCCCAATTCATGTAGCAATTCCTTTAAATGGTTAGCAACATGTATTATTCCAAATTCCCCCCATACAGTGAATTTCTTAATCTTATCTATATGGTTATAGCTTTGAAAATGTCCTCTCATATTAGACTTGAGTAACTCATAATGTGCATATGATTTTCTAAATTTCTTATTCCTCTTTTATTACTAAAACAGTTGTCTGTGTTTGTTTATTGACATTTTATTTGATATAGGGAGATCATTGTAACTGAGATCTACTTACCACCGGGCAGGGTGACTCCCTGACCAGTCCGTCACGGTTTCATATATTGTCTGCAAGTTATTTCATCTGTTTCTAAGTTTCTCATGTATACGGAATTGCTTTCATAGTATATTCCAGTTACTGTTTCAGCATATAAGAAGTAAAGTCTCATTATCTATGTATTATTAGTAAATGCTTCAAGTCATTCGTAATAAACTTTATATCATATTCCTTTTTATTATTATATTTTCTATATGGACGTATTTTTAGTTTGTTCCCTAATCACCTCGGTAATCAAGTCATATATGCTGATAATCTGGCTGTTCATTTCTCAGAGCTGATGGAAGAGTTTAGCATATATATATATATATATATATATATATATATATATATATATATATATATATATATATATATATATAGATAAATAAAAAAAAAGAACACTTTAGGTAAATAATCCGGAGCTCTTTAGTTGTTATGTTTTTATTAAAAAAAAAAACAAAAAAAGGGCTCCATGCAGAAGTAGAGCTTAAATTATAATTATTTTTTTAAAATATGATTCCTTCGGTACAAAAGAGTTCTCATGTTTCTAAAACCATAGCCGAAAACCTCAATATAATTATTAAAATTAAATTGAGCTAAAGTATCAATCCCTGTTTCATTCTCAAGCAAAAATTTAGGAAACTTTTCGCTTGAGAATGAAACAGGGCTTGATACTTAATTTAATTTTAATAATTATATTGAAGTTTCCAGCTCTGGTTTTTTTTGAAACATGAGAACTCTTTTTTAACGAAGAATCATACTTTTTTTTTTAAATAATCATATATATATATATATATATATATATATATATATATATATATATATATATATAAACACTTAAACTCTATTCTTAGTGCATACTCGTATTAGAGTTGTGTATTAGAGTAGGTGCTCAATTTTTATTTATTAAACAGTATATTTGTTTATTTTGATATACCAGCCTCAATGTTCGAGCAATCTTATGCAACAAAAAATTGCGGTCTTCGTCAGGAATCGAACCTGCATCCTTCAATGAACATCGTGCGCCAGCTAGACAGAAATAAATAAATAAATAAATAAATTGTTTAATTTAAAAAAACAAACGGAGCGCCTACTCAGGAAATATATCCGTTTAAAGGTCGAAATTTGCTTTCGCCTGACGTATTTCTCTTCACAGCCAAGACGGTAAATGATGTAGGGGAAAACTGTAATACTATCTGCCCTTATGGTCACAGATTCCCTTTTCAATGGGCGCTTTTTTCGATTAATCATATTTCTCGAATATTCAGGTCGTTAGACGAAAATAAATATGTTTAAAACAAAAATGAGAGTCGGCTCAAATAAGAGCACTCATAAAAAATAATAACGTTTTAATTATAATTCACTATATATATATATATATATATATATATATATATATATATATATATATAAGTGCGTAGGTATGCAGAAAATAGAAAAGAACACGTTGGGTGCATAATCCGGGGTTCCTTAGTGTTTTTGTTTTTATTTTTAAGAAGACAGTGCTCCATACAGAAGTAGAGCTTATATTATAATAATATTTTTGTTTAAAAATATGATTCCTTCGCTACATAAGAGTTCTCATGTTTCAAAAACGAGAGCCGAAATCATCCAAATAATTATTAAAATTAAGTTGGATTGTGGTGTTTAGTCCCGTTTCATCTTCAAGCGAAATTTTAGGAATTTAGATTCCTAAAATTTCGTTTTTGAAACATGAGAACTCTTATGTAGCGAATGAATCATATATATATATATATATATATATATATATATATATATATATATATATATATATATATAAATTAAATTAAAACGGACCATTTTAAGGTTCCATGTAATAAATTATTTCACTATTATTTTTATTAAATAATTTATTTTTATTAAATAAGTTAATATTAGACAAAGTATATATGGGATGTATCCATCTATTCCATTTAATTAAAAAATATTCCCATCTGTTGCTAAAATAATCGATAAAGAAGACTTTATTTCTTTTCTGTAATAAAATGACATTCATTTTTAATGTAAAATTAAGCATAAGATGCAATCAGACAAATCCAATTACTTATTAATCATAATATCGTAATCTGCTTTCCTCTTTGAATTTACAATCATATTTGTCGATAAATCGTGGTTTATAAATGAAACATTTCATGTCACTTGATATTAAGCTGTGTTAAATAATGTGCATATGTACGGTTTTCAAATTAAATTTATTTGATAATCATTATATAAAGGAATAGGTTGAGTCTTAAATAATTTCCATTTGTAATGAATAATAAACATAATAACTACTAAACATACGTCGCTTTTAAAAATAAGTTTGGAATAAAGAAAAAATATGTTAGACTGGTTGCACGGCATGACCCCGTACTTGAAAACATTATTCACCTCGCTGACAATTCTAGCCGGAATACTGCGAGAGAAAAAAAATTAGATGAATTAGGACTTGTTTATTCTGTTTTACTACACCCGGCATATTTATTTGACATAGCGCTAACTGATTATTCCTGTTTTCAAGACATGATTTTTGGACGAGGAAAACATTATCTGATGGAAAACAGATTCAGGAGTTCTTCAAAAACTTTTTTTGCATTAAAATCTGCGAAATCTTACTCAACATTTATCGAATACCTCAGATAATAGAAAATATTCAATTGAACAAGTTATAATTTGACTTTTGTCTTGGAAGATTAAAAGAGCGACAAAAAAGAATTTTTTTAACTCATCTACGATTTCTTGATGTAGCTACAAACAGATTAATTATTCCTAATGAATAGCAATTTTACCGATTCTCACACTACTGTATAGAAGTAGGCAAACTTAAATATACCGATACTAATTTTAGTAATTTAAAGAAAGTAGAATATATTTTCAAAACCTACATCATTAAAGTTCTAAGATATTCATACTTTTAAAATCCATTTTAGCTATGAACACTGAAACATTAAAAAATATTTTTTTCTTTGTGATCAGTGCTTTTAAATAAATATAAATCATAACGAATGGATGTTGTATAATTCTCGGTTCGACAAACAAACCTAATGTTTGCTAAGATTGTAAGCAGTGGATCAGGTCTATGATTTTTAACTCTCGTAAATTCGGTTAAACACTTGCAATTCAAATTCAACACTTGTTTAATAAAAAATACCACATTTACTCTGCTCATGCGGTTTTTTGAAAACTCATCTACGATATTTCATTATTTATTATATTCGCCAGAGAATATTATATCATTACTTTTCATTTCATATATATTTTTCTATACGTGACTTGTATTTGCCTTCGATTATGTTTGTCGTTTTCATATCTAATCATCGGAACTTAATTGATTATAGATCTTGTAGCAATATTCCAATTTGAAAATTAAGTATTATTGGGTTTTTCCCCACTAAAATACATATTGTTTTATAATTAAGACAACAGAAGGAATATTTCTACATGATAAAACATTAACCTACTCAACCAGAGTACACTGAGAAATTCTATAATGCATGTTTGTAAAAGAGTGATAATGATTATAAGATGTTAACGTAATCGAAGCAATACACGAATTTATACATAAGCTCATCATGTCTTGTTTCGATTAGGAATCATTTGAAATTACTCATATCTATAGAATCTTTGTTTTATATAATTCATTCAGACAGCTGTTTTCTTCAACCCTGCCATAGATAGTTATAGGCTTGGGAATGATACACAGTGGTTTATTTTTTTTACTCCAAAGTTCTGAATTCAGACTAGTTCTTTTTCTTGACTGGCTGCCAGAAAGGGCACTAAAGGGTATCACTTAATAGATACCATTTCTTTATTATCTGGGATTTGACATGATTTATGGAGTATTGGATTCCCGTTGTCTTCTCGCTGGATTTCCCATCAGCGTATTCTTTCTCTAAAACCGGCTACCACACAAGGCTGGATCATCCAGTTTAACATTGTATAAAGTGTAGCTGAATGAAAGAGATGAATGAAAGCCGTTCTCAAGAGAATTTATGTCAAGTGAAATCACATGCCAGAATTGAAACCCTACTCGCTGATACCACTTCTTGAGCGAATAACGCTTATACTTACAGTACTCCCCTATATTTATGAAGGCATTTACTTAAATCATTAGAAAGTAATAAAGTTATTTTTTCATTGCTTTACAGTTTCGATTCAGGACGAGGGCAATAATGAGTGACTATCCCCTATCTATTGAAACCCTTTGCAACGTTTAGCACATTCCCGAACATTTCCACTATACATTTACATAAGATTGTAAAGTAGTTTAACCACTTCTATCACCAGCAGGTTTTTTTTCCTTCACTTTATATTGTAAGTGACAAATTCGACAGTGTCCTTTTCCTCATTGATTTTAATTGTTTAAATATGCTTCCTTCCTTTTTGTTTGCATTTCACTTAAAACATACTCGTTACACATATCTTCAGTCCAGGTTATTCTTAGTAATTTTATGGGGGAGAACTTTTCTAATACCTCCAGGTCTGTGAGCAGAATGCCCAGCATAAATGCCAAACAAGTGGATTCACAATTCATAAGAGTTCAACACTAATTTCTTTTTTTCTAACTAAAATTTCCTTTTGCTAAGTATTGTTCAATTTTCAGATGTCAGTGTTGCATTTTGAATTTGCATTTTACTTAGCTTTGGCAATGCGTTTTTGGATTTCGGTATTTCAAATTTCATACTCAAATACATCCCACATATTTAAACATCTGTATTTCTTTGAGATTGATGTCGCCAAAGTGTAGTTCTCGTTTAGAGCTTTTTTACTTTTGAAATGACTTATTAATTTCTTCTTCCATCAGATGACAGCCTATTTCTTTTTTCTTATTTTTCTCAGTTAATGAGAAATGAATGGAAATATAACATCTGTCAACAAAAGGTTCGTTGTAATATCAATATAGAAGAGATTGTGATGCGAAAACATATTATTAAGTCGCAGTCACATCTAGATTTATTCATGCAAAACTGAAACGCTCGATTCTGTGCAGAGGAAAAAAAATGTAAGTTGATATAGACGACATCTAGAGAATTCTATCAAAAAGCCATTATCCCCTGGCTTCAGGGTTTTTCTGCCATCAGTCCACAACTTCTCACGGGAATTTACCAATGCCGCGGGTGCCAATATAATGAGATTTAAGCCAGAGGATTTATCGGTAAGAAACATTGATGCTTACCTCGCGAAATGTCACGCACACTATTCAACGTAACCACAGCATAGGAAGATATCATTGTTTGAATATTGTCGGCAAAAACTGTCAAAAAGATTTTAAGCAAGTATTAAAAATGTTAAACTTAAACAAGAAAAGAATTTATAATGAAAAAGAGGGGGGGTGAATATTATTATCGAAATGCAACCCGATTAGCAAAAAAATGTGAATAAATAGGTTTCTTGGTCTTCATCAGAGCTAAGCTCGAGGAAAAAATTCAAACTGATTATATATATATATATATATATATATATATATATATATATATATATATATATATATATATATATATATATATATATATATATATATATATATATATATATATATATCATACTTATTATAAAACCCAGGTTGTGTGTGTGTGTCTGTTTCGTTTATATATTGGATCGGATTTCCTACATTTTATAACCGATTTCAACAAAACTTCACAGGACTACGTAAAATTACCTTGGGGTGGTTCTGACAGCGCCAAAAATTGGGAAAACACAATTGTTTTTGCATGAAATCAATTTGAAAACACGATTATGAGGCATCGCTGTCGCGAGAATGAAAGGGAGACAACTCAAATCTTGTTATACTTATAAAATCGAGGTTGTCTTTGAGTGTGTGTCCTCGTTCGTTTATATATGGGATCGGATTTCCTACATTTTTCAACCGATTTCAACAAAACTTCACTTTTTGGGGGCAGGTAGTGTTTCTTATTGTCTTGCACACTTTTTTTATTATTTTTACATTCAGAATGCTTTAAAAACTCCATTTACAAGACAATTGTTTATAATAAAATTCTATTCAATCGGTAGACTCATAACGATTGAAAACAATGTTTTTGTTTGAGTTTGGGTTTGACCAATTTATAAAAAAAAAAATAATATACAAAAAAAACTAATTAAGATATGCGTGTCCTTCAACCTTAAACAATAATCTTTGTCAATTTTATTTTTCAGTCTTTATGATTGTCGATACTTGATCTATCTCTTGCTGTTACATCCCCGGGCAACGCCAGGCTCTACTGCTAGTATATATATATATATATAACAGAAGATGCTTCTGTATGTTTGTGTGTGTGTGTGAGTATATATCTGTGTCTCTGTGCGTATGCTATTTCTGCACGTCCACATTTCTCGGCCAATTTTGGTGAAATGTTACACGCATGTTACAAATGTACAAAATTGGGTGAAGACAAACTTTTCAATCTCCAGCCACCCGACTCACTGGGTTTATTAGAAAAATCGATAACACTGAATGTGGGTAAGATTTTTACTTAACCAAGGCCAATTTCCATGCGAACAATTTTACAAAAACAAGGCAAATTTACACGCGAACAATTTTACAAACATCAAGGCAAATTTTCACGCGAATTTTTTTTCCTGGATGAGCTGATGTTCTTTGCCCTTAATGCAAAACATATGCCATGTTACGAGGTTTATGTAGAGTACTTGATAGTTTTTTCTGCGATATTGGCTTCACACAAATTTTAAAAAACTTTCTTACTACTTTAAATGAATAATTGAATGACTTCCTCAATTTTAACTGATTTTCTTCAAACGTGTCTCAGAAAATTTGTCATCATGCGCGAAATAAGTCAGTGTGTTTTTAGTCCTGCTTGCTTCCCAGGTTATAATGAAAAACGAAGAGAAAGTGTTCAAAAACCAGCTTTTCGACTATAACTCCCAGGTTCTTCATCGGACGCTTTCCAAATTTGCCATGTAAATTTTATATGAAACAGATTGTCTTGACTAAATGTTTCGTCTAGATTATTTTAGTTAAGTGGATATAATCTTCTACAAACTAGACCCAAAATCGTCTTTTGCCATTTAGCCAATTATTCATAGTATTCCATTTTAAATTTACATGGAAAGATTGTTTGAGAAGGATTATTGAAGCGTTAAAATGGAATTTTTCCCGAAGATCCTCTTATTAGTTCCAGATTTAGAGTAAACGTTCTAATTAGAGTGTGGTGGGGGCGTTGAATCAAGCTTTGACGCTTCATCCCTGTTTTTGTTTGATTATTAGATTTGTGGACAATGCGATACTAATTGAAAGGCATTACGGCCATAGGAAAGTTACTATCTAAAACACTGAAATAATATAACCCCGCGCAACGACTACTCAAAAAGGTTTTATCGATGGAATTCATTGATTAAGAACAATCAAACATTTGCGAAATAAATACCGCACAAAAGATGAGTGGGAGTAGATTAGCATACCAACGGCTGATTCATGCAAGCTGGGACGCAGACAGATATATCTAGACAAGAATGAGTGGGTATAGAAGGGAGTGTTGGTATACAATTGCAGCCATGTACACCCGGTCAACCACGGGTACTTCGGCTAGCTACTTTTAATTCCGGAATATATTATTTCTACTTACAGAGAGATGGCGGAACGGACTTAATATAAACCGATTCTAACTCATTCAAATTAAACTTGGAATTGGCCTTGCTCAGTACTGAAAAAATGTATTGACTATTGTTGTTTTCTTTTCAAATGTTCAGACATGACCTTTGTGCATGTGCATGTGCAACTTGTTAGAAGAAATATATACATACATGTATAGTGTATTCCCAAAGGAAGAATATATATATATATATATATATATATATATATGAAAACGTTTATAAATGTAACATATTTCGCTTTTATCTATGCCTTATCAGAAGATAAAATATGGAAGGAAAAAATAAAACCTATTTAGAAACCATCTCACGAAATCTAAAGAAAAACTTCCTCTACAGAAGCATAAAATTATACAAGTGTGAAAAATATTTACTGACTTCTTTTTCTTCATTTCAATTAGAACTTTTGCAGACAAAATTTCGGCTTACCGATGTGATCTCCAAGGGTTCTTGCTTGCCTGTTCTTAGAATCCCACCCATTTCAATCCATCATATCTAAATGTAATGGATTGCGGAGAAATCAAATACGGAGTAATGGAATATGGCTTGGATTGAGGAATCGAAGAGCCGAGTTCGAATTCCAGTCAAATTTCTTACATTCACTTACTGACTTGGGAAAGGTATGAATCCATCACTTCCCATCCTAACTTTCAGTGAATAGCATGATATACTGAGAACTATCTTTGAGTGAATAGTGGGACACTTTGGGTTCTATAGCCTTGATGACAACCATTCTGGGTGACGGGAGATACCAGGCCTTGTCACATGTGTGGCAAGGAGAAGGAACACTCTGAATTGAAGCTAACCTGGAAAATCAACAACCCAATTCTATCCGGTATTATCTGGCATCCTTCCGACCTTATTTTTCTTCCCATACGTCACATGGGATTGTAGAAGTAGAAAGAGAGGGTTGCTTTGGTTCACTGAATTTCACTGCAACCATACCAACCTGTTCAAAATACACAGATGTGCTAGAATGGGTCATCATCGATTCTAGACGGGTTCCTTCAATTAAAATAATACCTAGATGTTCCAGTTACGAAAGACACATAGATTACGTCTTGCTAATATATCTTCATAATAAAAATGGACAAAACATCAAAAACAGGCATAATAACCTAAAAGCAATCAATGAATTCGCACAGGAGCACGGAGTAAACAAACTTATATCTTTTCTTGCCATCCTCTTAATTGTAAACAAGAACAAATCAGATTTTAAAGTTTACCGCAAACGCCCAGATGAAAATGATTTAATCAATTTCTATTCCCACCACATACAAAAAATAAAATCATAGTTATTTTTTTTTTTACCTCGGCGCCCCTAGAATACGCAGCAGAGAACATCTCGATGAAGAGAACTACGTTGAAACAAACGTTTAGTCTTCTTCACTAACATCTTTCTATATTCAACGCTAAAAACAGAGGAAAGAGAGTCCACACGTCCAAAAAAAGTGGAGACCAACACCAACAGAGTCACCTGCGATAATAGAAACACAGACTTCATAATTCTTCTGTCCAACAATCTATCAACACAATTTGAGAACAAACTACTTATCACAATAGTAAGATAATTGCTACCGTCTCCAAAAATGTTGGAGATAGAGCTTGTAAGAAAAACAGATACAACACCCTATCAGATGCTGGAATTTATGATGTAAAGTCCGTTAAGTTAGAAAGGCTACAGAGGTAAAATATCAAAAAATATAAAGGCCCGGAAATGAAACTTCCCGTTTATAATCTTCTTCCGGTTATCAAACATGGGATGTGGATAAATGGAAGAAAGTGTTGTTTTCAAACGAGAATAAAATCACTCTTAATGGGCCAGACGTATTTCAGCTATACTGGCATGCAAATGATGTCCCAAAAGAAATTTTCTCAAGATGACACAATGGATGTTTATCAATTATGGTCTGGGTTTCATTTTCGTACAATGGAACTCTTGAGTTACAGGAGGTAAAAAAAGCTTCTAGTTATATTGACATGTTAAGAAAGGCATTGCTAATTCATGAAGGCCCTCATCTATGTGGAGAAAAGTGGATTTTCCAACAGGACAATGCTGCAATCCAGAACGCTTTCAGGATCGAAAACGAATCGAGAATGTTTAGGGATAGATGACAAAGTATGCTTTGAAATTGTGGATGGACTTCGTGCTGCAGTTTATGCATCCTGGCCGAGCATTCAAGCACCTTCATGCAGAAGTTAATAATGAGTATGCCAAAGTGTATTTTCGAAGTAATTCGCAGAAATGGAGGATATGCTGAGAATTAAATTGTTGTTGCGAATTCTTTGTTCTGTATTTGCTATTTTTATTTACATGGTTTTATCGTTATGACCAACCAAATCCATTTTCAATGTTTGTTTAAATTAATCGATTAAAAGCTTAAAATATTCATTTGTTTGTTGGTAAACTACATTTTCTAATTAAATGTAGATAATTCACATATATATTTGGATTAAAGTAACAGTATTTTATATATTTTTAAGCTTTTTGCACCTGCAACATGTAAGAAGAAATATATACATACATGTATAGTGTATTCCCAAAAGAAGAATATATATATATATATCTATATATATATATATATATATATATATGTGTGTGTGTGTGTGTGTGTGTGTGTGTGTGTGTGTGTGTGCGATGCGTCTAAATAAATTGAACTCCAGTTATTTTTGTAAAACTGGTCTGAAGAGATGCACATCTGAACTTCATGAAACAAGTTATCCCCGAAACGAATGGATTTGTAAGGATTCTGTATTCATTATTATATTGCTCTCTTCTTATATTGAGCTCTGTTTCGATTTATATTCTCCTTGAAATTATCCTTACTAATAATCAAGCGATAATAATTATATATATATATATATATATATATATATATATATATATATATATATTATTAAAATTAACTAGTTTAAACTGTTGTTTTTTCGCTACACAGTAATAATCACGTTTCAATAATGGAAGCTAAATCTTCAAATTTTATTTTGTAATTAAATTAAAAACATTAGTTCCATGTTATACAAAAGTGAATTTTGGAGTAACTTATTTTTTCAAAAAATTACTGAGTTTCAAAGGCACAGATTTTGACCAGGGATGTATGTATGTTTAATTTAAATAATCTCACCCCGAATCATAAAAAAAGAGCATATGAAATTGCAGATATACGTCCTAATAACATTTTAAGCGCTCTGGTTGTTAATCATAATAATTCGTCCAGAATATCAATACATTACTTGCCTGTTTTTTTTGCTTTTTTTTTCAAGTAAGAAAAGGATTAATAAGAAGAAAATACATTTAGTCCGTGCTAAACTCAGACATCTACACAATATTACTAAGACAAGGAACAGACATATATCGCCGATCCACGTAAAATCTATACTAGCCCAATGCTCTATACAAACTAATAGTGAATAAAATATCTACTCAAAGTGAGATGACTTCAAATGTATTATATATATATATATATATATATATATATATATATATATATATATATATATATAACGAATATATATAAATTATATCGTAAGCATGTTATGATATCACTACAAAAACAGTAACTTTTTCAACACTTCTTGTGTCTTGTCAAGGATGATGTTGATTTCAATCCCTTTTAATAGGGAAAACATTTTTACATAATATATGACGGCCAATCAGAATACAAGTATGTGAAAATTAAAAAGAAAAATACAGTGAATTCTAAATACAAACTGTTAGTTGATCAAATTTAATGTTAGATTAAACTAGGAATCAATATAAAATAGTTAATTTTAATTTCACGTTAAAATTAAAAATAAAATATACAAATTTCAAATTCTAAATTAAACCGAACTTTAGGTTTAAATTTTACACATTCATTCAAAAATGGATCGGATAAAAGAATATATATATATATATATATATATATATATATATATATATATATATATATATATATATTATTATTATTATTATCATCATTATTATTAGCTAGGTGCTAATTTATCCGGTAAATTTAACGTTGATGAGAAAAGTATCAATGAAAGCCACAAATATTAGGCACGGGTGAGTTAAATTATACAGATGATACACAAACACATTCGAATCTTAATGCACCGACAACTAAACATATATGCACGCAAATATTGGAACACAGGAAATAGAAGAAGAAAACGAAAGAAAGAAGAAATAAAGAATGAAAATCAAAAATGGGAAAAGAGAAAAAGAAAAAAATCAACATAAAAAAGGAAAGGAAAATTAAAAAAAATAAGAGAGAATAAAACAAAACAAAAGAACAAACAAAGAAAAGCGTAAAAAATAATGACATCAAAAACAAGCGTATAGAAGTAAAACCAAATATAAACATTGTCACACCCGGACACATGCACAAATAAAGAAAATCTCACCAAGATTCATATACAAATACAATAATAAAACGACACAAAAAAAACATCAAACTATTACATACATGAACAAAAATATAGGTAAAAATGTGTGGAGGGGGGCTTAATAAAGTAAAATAAAGGTAATAAGGATTAGTTGTGTGTAATTAAACAAATGTCTAACAGAATATAAACAATAATTTAAAATATAAGCTTTCAGATATAGAAAAACAATCACCTCACAGAATTGCATATTTCATGAAAAAGCGTTCTCATACATTAAGTTAGATTAAAGGTCCACGTAGTTGAAACTTTATTAGTAAATGTTCTTTACCAGAAATTGGCAATGGAAGTCGGATTATTGACACCGTATTATTCTTTAATAATAATTTCGTTGTTCTAAGCCATAGTCTCAAACTAATACCAATATTAATATTAGATAATTAATCACATGCCTCAAAATTCGGTCAACTTAACGATGTTGTAATAATCGAATTCATTTCACAATATATATATATATATATATATATATATATATATAATTATTTATTTAAAAATGATAACATATGTTATAAAATCACTACAAAATAGCAATTTTGTTTCAACACCTCTGGTGTTTTACCCTTTATTCTACATTTCACATTATAACTTTTATAAGACACCAGAGGTGTTGAAACGAAATTACTATTTTTGTAATGATTTTATAACATATTTATGTTATAATTTTCAAATAAATAATTATATTTGCTCTACTCTGTATTGAGCACTCTTTTAAGAATATTAATTAGTGGTTATTGGAATTTACCCCGTATACACCAATACTTGTGTATATATATATATATATATATATATATATATATATATATATATATATATATATATATATTTATTTATTTAAAATTATAGCATAAGTCTGTTATAAAAATCACTACATCCTAGCCATTTTGTTTCAACACCTCTGGTGTCTTACTCTTTATTCTACATTTAACATCATAACTTGATAAGACACCATAGGTGTTGAAACAAAATGGCTATTTTTGTAGTGATTTTATATATATTTATGTTATAATTTTTAAATAAATAATTATGTTTGGCTTAGTCTGTATTGAGAACTCTTTTAAGAATAGTAATTGTTGGTCATTGGAATTTATTTCATATACACAATTCTTTACTTATATATATATATATATATATATATATATATATATATATATATATATATATATATATATAGATAAATCTCGACTTATACAAAGATACGTAAACTATGATAGCTGCTTTTCAAATGATATGTATATCGAGCTCAAACCAGTTTGTGTTTTCTTTTTTCTTATATTTTCCTTCCTCTGGGATTTTTCTCTGTGTTGATGCGATTTGAGGCGTTTTTGTGCGCCGTCTGGAAAATTTTCCAATCAAAAGGTTTCTTTATAGACCGCTCTTGGATATTTTTGATAGTCTTATGAAAATAATTTGAAAAAATACCTAAGACTTTGATGTTATGTTTAAGTAACTGTAACCACGAAAACAGAGGCAACATGAACTTGTTTATCAAGTATAGCTCGGTGTAAGAGCGCTGTACGAGAAACAACTAAAGCTTTTATGATGAAACACCATCTTAAAAAACCTGTAAAGAGATACGGGAAAAGAAACATTTAAAGTGAATAATTCTTCATTGTCACAATATTTTCATTTCTAACCTACATATGATTACAGATATTAGGGCGAGTAAGTTATTATTGTGAGACCGTAACATACCTACAACATGGACTCTTGCAGGACTATATAAAGTATGCGACATAACACTCTACAGAGAGTAGAAGAGGAGAAGAGAGAGTATTCTAATACCGTAGTATCAGCCGCGTACGACTACCAATATTGGACACTAGCACATAGTAAGCTCCGCTTACACTTACACTATCTTTGTAACTTTTTGTTTAATATATCTTTCTTACCTCTAATCCGTGTTCCGTGTTTTCCTTCCGTGTTCCCGACTTTTGGGCCACATCAGTTATTTTGTTAAAAATATAATGATATAGACAGATCTAGATATCCTTAAGCATGGGCCTCTCTCGTTATCAAGTTAACACTTCTTTTAGTATTATATAGATGCATGGGGCACCTAGTGAGTACCAAACTAGCTACTAAGTCGTAAATGATCAAGCGGGGCCAACTTACTAACCATTACACTACTGCCCTCAGTATATGAACATTATTTTGAAATAAGCAAAAATGTAATTGTTCAGCCATGTTTTTGTAAGTAAATATCACGGTTAGTTTTCTTCCAGTCACATTACATCTTTATAGCTCTCAAGCCTTGAATTAGGTTAAAATTTGTAATAAAATAGTTCCCCTGACTTTTTTAAGGTTTAAGTTGAATCAGAAAATCTTGACTCTAATTACATCTCTCTTTCTTCCCTAAATATAATGGCTAACACATCAAAATTGTTAAAATCGTGTAACGGCATAATTATCGATCCTTGAAAATGTTTAATATATAAAATCGCACTAAATAAATAAAGTTTATTTTCCAGAGTTTCAGATAAGCCGTTTAACCATCTTTTGTATTTCGTATTTCACTAATAATATATATATATATATATATATATATATATATATATATATATATATCCAATCCAAAAAGAAGAGCAGGTTAAAACTGTTTTGTGTCAGCCGCAATGTTTTCCCATCTAAGCAATGGTAAGAGGTAAAAGATCATCATTTATTCTTTTCCTCCGTTCGATTTTTGAATAAATTTGTAATATTTTAAGTCTAAAGTTTGGTTTAATTTAGAATTTGAAATTTGTAAATTTATTCTTAATTTTACTGTGAAATTAAAAGAAATTATTTCCTATTGATTCCTAGTTTAACCTAACATCAAATTTGATCAACTAACAGTTTATATTTAGAATTCACTGTCAGAATTTTGAATTTTCATATACTTGTATTCTGACTGTTCGTCATATGTTATGTAACAATGTTTTCCCTATTAAAGGGATTTGAAATGAACACCATCACTTGACAAGACACTAGAAGTGTTGAAAAAAAGTGGCTATTTTTGTAGTGATATCATAACATGCTTATGATCATTAAGTAATGCATATAACATATGGTTTAGTTGCCATGTTGTGTAATAGATAAAGGTTCAGCCTGAGCAATAGGCAACCCGAAGTTCATTCCACTAATTTACGATCAAATATCCTTGGAAATAGTATGAATCCATCCCTTCTCCCTCGAGCTATAGGTACAATAGAATAACAGATTTGACTTTGTAGCATTGTTTGGCAAGCAGCCTACCTCAGAAATAAGCAGCAGCCTAGGACGGGATACTTGTCTGTTTTGTCATGAATCGAAATAACATGTGCTACTAACATAACATATCACCTAAGCGTGTATCACATATAACACTCGCGACTGACTGACTTAATAGCAACAAATAAGCCGATGAACAAACACAAATAACTATAAAAATTAGCTATTTAAAATATTAATAATATTTTTCATAACTATTAATGTTTTTAATAATAGTATCGCCATATGAAATCTCAAATCAATTATGTATCCTTTGTAGTCAACAGGTGCACGAAGATAGGATGATTGACGTTTTCTCAGGTAAGAATGTAGACATTCATTGGAAGACGTTGAATAAAAAAACATATCGAAACATTCTTTTATATTTGATGAGGATAAAACAAAATTTAATAAGGATTTAATTTAATAACGTCGCGTTTCCAAAGTGCGTATGCTGACTTTGTTTTTTTTAAAGTTAGAATGAGAGAAAAATAAAAATGTATGTGAGGAAAAATGCCTTGAAAATCTTTGGATATGTCCAAGTCATGATGCAGATTAAATAGTTTTATCTTATCAACACACAATATTCAAACTCAAGATAGGGGCTCTGCTCCTGCTTGTTTTATTTTATCTATATCTACATTAAAGGTGTTTGACGTTTGGCTTTTAAATCAGGGAGTGTATATATATATATATATATATATATATATGTGTGTGTGTGTATGTGTGTGTGTGCGTACATACCTACACATCCAATCAGGAATATACGTATTATAGCCTTTTTGCATTCTTCAACATACATATACGAATATGAATCTGCACATTTGTATTACTATGCATACATACAAAGAGACAAATAGGCATATGCACATCATATATATATATATATATATATATATATATATATATATTTCGCTTGAAGATGGAACGGAGCCCTTTTAATTTCAACTCAATTTAATTTAAAGGATTATATTGAAGTTTTCGGCTCTTGTTTTGAAACATGAGACCTCTTATGTAGCGATTTGGAATCATATTTTTAAATAAATAATTATATTTATGCTCTACTTTTGTATCGAGCACTATTTTTTTTTAAAATAATAACAAAAAATACTAAGGAACTTTGGACTATTCACCTAACC
The DNA here is from genome assembly GCA_903632075.3 of Acanthosepion pharaonis. Classification (NCBI taxonomy): domain Eukaryota; kingdom Metazoa; phylum Mollusca; class Cephalopoda; order Sepiida; family Sepiidae; genus Acanthosepion; species Acanthosepion pharaonis. The sequence goes on along the minus strand of CAHIKZ030004965.1, from coordinate 1,044,581 downwards.
AGTTCCTTCCTATTTTCTATATATATTTATATATATATATATATATATATATATATATATATATATATATATATATATATATATGGGATATCGATGTGGTGTAATGGTTAGCATAGACTGAGTACTGAGGTCGATCTTCAGTAAGAGCCCCATACATTCGGCCTTGGGCCACATCTGAGCTACGCTTGGAAAATAAATTTGAGCACCTCGATGTGGTTTAATGGTTAGCACGCTTGTCTCGCTAGAAAAATTGCGACTGAGTAGTGAGTTCGATCCTCATTGGGTGCCGCATGCTTTCGGCCTTGTGCCACATCTAAGCTACGCTTGGAAAATCTCTGTATATATATTTGCCTATTTTAGTTTGTGACATGTATCATTTTTCCTGATATTAAAGATCGCATTGAGATATGCTTTTTGTTCGCTTGCTTGCATTCATATGCATGGTAAGTCTTCAAATTCTGCTCTAAACGTCTCGCTGTATAGGTTGACCAATTGTAGTAAATGAATGCATCCATGTGACACGCCACTTACTATTTTTGTGCATTGATTTTTTCTAACAGAATTTACGACTTTCTGGAATATCTAACATGAAAATCAGTTATTTCATAAGTAGCTCATTGTGTTGTATCTCATCCAACATTTTGTGTCACGTATGACACAGAGATTTACGTCACATGCTGTCCTTGGCGTCATTTCTTCAGGCCTCAACGCCACATCATAAACTGCATCATTGAAAGAAAATTTATATTTTTTATTTCACTTTACCACCAGAGCAAAAATTAAGGATGTTCCAATAACTTAAATCGATTTTAAATGTAAATTAATTTTAAATTTATAATGATAATTTATTTTCGGATTTGGCGGACATTTGGGCGATATTATTTTTCACTCATAATTGCCATGACTTAAATAACGTGACCAAATACAAAAATAAATAAATTTTCACCAATAATACTGATATATTTAATGCTGACTTTGACACATCTATATGAAATACCCTTATATATAACCCGTCTTAATTACTGCCCTATAATATCTTTAGTTGTAACATCGTTTAGAGAAGAAGCAAGCGGGTGATAATCAAAAGAATGAATGTCAAATCCGTTGTTGGCTAGCCTCAATAAGCAATAAGGCTCTGCGAAGAATGAGGATTCTTCGAATTACGTGCATGTTTCTCCCGGTCATCGCGGTTTTTTTTATTTATATCAAATACGTAAACAAAAGCAACCTATCTCTGTAAGAATATCACACCCAAGGAGTTTCTAACCAGTAGTTTGCAATTCTAGTCCAGTTTTCGTCTTCTGTCATAAAGCATACTGTGTATAAACCTATTTCATGTAGTACGCGGTACCTAAATTTTTGTGCGAAAGCATTTTGTTTTTCATATAGCTGTTATATAAAACGGCCCCAGGTTCCGAGAAATACAAGCAGATCTACGATAGTCAAATGAACTTTAAGAATGTCTACTAGGTAGGTTATGGCCTCCACAAGTGTATGAATTTTAACCCTTCTAGTGAAAATTACCTGTGTATAGTGCGACCCGCAATTTTAGCCGTATAACCTTCTCGCGTATATACGGTAAAAGGCATTGTCTGAAACAGGTGTTTTTATATTTCTCACTCTGATATCATTCTGATCGCATGCTTAAATATATATGTCTGCGTTGGTGTATGTATATATATGTGTGTGTGTGTCTGTCTGTGTAAAAGAATTAACATTAGAAAACCTAATAATAATGACATATCAAAATATCACTTTCATATGTACTGTGATTTTTGATTGTATGTGTAAAGAAGTTATATAATATTTCTATAAAATAAAGAAGTTTTATAAAGGAATCCTTGAAAATAAAATAAAAATCTCATTAATTCATTAAATTTGTAAAACTTTTATTACTGTATAAATTTATTTTATATCCTTTTTGTAATTATAATTGTGTTAATCTAAGAATTACACAGTAAATATAATTAACAAAATTATTAAGAAAACGAAGGGGTAATGATTAATTAATCATGTAATTATTCTTATTAATCGAATTTAGAATGCAAAAATACTTCCTGTCTGTAATTAAATCCGAACTTGAACTGTATAGGGCACTGAACATCAGTGCGTAAAACAATAGCCAAGGCTTTTCCTCTCTCATCTTGACACTGGCACGCATTTTCCCTGTGTTTCCAATGAAGTAGTGATTAAACCTACTTAATAATAGTGGTTAGACATTCTTACTTAGTTGATACGATCAAAACCTCCATGTATCAAATTAGAAATTGTTGCGGATGCTTGAAATTTGCCCCCTGTTTATGAATTGAGGGGAACTGAAAATTATAATCAGTGGCTTGGCCGTCTTGGAGGTTTTCCGCACTTTTCACTCGTAAAGATCTATTTCTTATTAATTTAATTATATTTTCATATGGTATGATACAATAATAATAATAATAATAATAATAATAATAATAATAAGAAGAAGAAGAAGAAGAAGAAGAAGAAGAAGAAGAAGAAGAAGAAGAAGAAGACGAAGAAGAAGAAAAGAAGAAGAAGAAGAAGACGAAGAAGTAGAACAATCAAAGCTAACCTCCCAGACATTTTTATTAGAGATTGCACACAAAAAAGTGTCACTTTATTGATATGGCACTCCGTGCAGAATAGAATGTATCTTTGAAGATCTTCAAAAAGAAATCAAACTACAATGACCTTGAAATCGAAATCTCAAAAATGTGGCATAGGGCAACATCAACAATCCCCGTTGTAGTTGTATCCCTCGGATTGGTTGCACAAGATTCCAGTAGACTAATTGAAGGGATTCCTGGAATCCCATGCATTAGAGAAATACAAAAAATTGTTCTCACGAGTACAGTCCACACCTTACCAAGGGCTTTGTCTATGTCAAATATTTTTTCCAGTGGAAAATGACATGATGTCATTTCTAATCCGAGGTCCCTGGACGGGAGCCGGAAAGAAATCAAAAAGGAAAGGAAATAAAATAACAACAACAACAATAATAATAATAATAATAATAATAATAATAATAAATCTCAAAAATGTGTCACATGGGAACATCAACAATCTCTGTTGTAGTTGGAGCCCTAGGACTGGTTGGAAAAGATTCCAGTAGACTAATTGAAGGGATTCCTGGAAGTCCACGCCTCAAAGAGATACAAAAAATGTTCTGACAAGTACAGCCCATATTTTACGAAGGGCATTATCTATGTAATATATATATATATATATATATATATATATATATATATATATATTGTCAGTGAAATATTTCATGATGCCATTTCTAAATTTAGGTCACTGGGCGGGACCCGGAAAGAAATGTGTAAACGCCAGAGATCAAAGGAAATAATAATAATAAAAAATAATAATAATGAGAGCATTATTAGCAGAGACAGAATGCAAATATTTGCACACTGATAGACATGAACGTAACAAGTGACAACAACCTCTCTGCAAATTTTTTCTTTTTATACATCTAAGCAAATACAAGGACAGATATTATAATAGAATAAACTATGGCACTAAAGTCTGTAACACTTTATGCAGCGGTTGGAGCTTTTCATCTGATAAAGAAAGCAAACCGCGAAGAAACCAACAGAATGACTGAAAATCTCAAAAAACAAAAAAAACAAAATAAATTCTAACAGAGGAAATAACGTCCTAAGTTCTTTTTCCATTTAAAGGTTTTGTCAATATCTCTATTTTGTTTAATTAAGTGAAAAAATCAAAAAAAAAGTCATAATATCATAATAATAATAACAATTAAATGTAATCGCCCAGACGTAGTAATTAAAGAATACAAAAACAAAATATGCTTTCTTATTGACATAGAAGTCCCTGTAGTTTGTAATATATCTCTGAAGATCAAACTACGATGATTGTGAAGAGAAAAAACTCACATCAATATTTCTAGTGGGAGTGTACTGATTAGAAAATTTACCAGCAGACTCATTAAAGTGATTCCTGGTAGTCCCAGCTCCTGAAATGCTTTTGCTATATTCTTGCAACATTACATAGACCATGCAAACATTTTTTGAAAACGCCTGAAATTGTTGCCAGAACCTTACCTTTTACCATTACAAATATGCTGCCTTGTATTATCGCATCACCAGAAGCTAGATAATAAATCCAGGGAAAACATTTAGTGGATCTATATTTAAAAATATACGAAAAGAAATTTTATACTTTCTGTACTTATTGTAAAACGAAGTAAAAGTTATCTGATCATCATTTGATCAATGAGATTTCTTTTTCAACTACAGTGTTTCGCAAAGCTGCGATAACCATGTGACAGCTTTTGGGAAGAGGTGGTTGCCGTATATTGGTTAATACATCGAGGATTCAAACCACATAAAATATCTGTAAACCTAGGTCTTGACTTATATGGCGAGTATAAAATTCAAGCCTTTACCAAAATATTTGGTAATAATAAGAAGAAGACAAGAAAATAAGATATTTGGGAGACGGTATATGTCACCTTCAATATCAAATATTTCTTGTCATTTGCCTTAATATCTGCTATTTTCTGATACATTGTCTATCTCTATCCATGAGTGGAGCTGGGAAGGAAGATTAATAGATGATTGTCGAGTAGATGGCTGTTTGTTTAAGTTTTGAGCGATGAAGCAGCAAAGACAACATGCACATCATACCTACATAATTGAGAACACCCACCGGTGAGGAACCACAAAGATATTCTTAACTATGTCCTTCTTGGCACATTATACGCTACTTCAAAAAGGGAAATAAAGAAACTGCCACTAAAGCGTACATATTTGGTTGTGATGCATATGCCTTGTATGCAGTTAACGGACTGAGTGTCATTTTGGAGAAATTGGGCTTTATATATTTGTACAAGAGCCTCATTTTGTTAGCGTCATGCTCACTTAAATAACATGAACATCATTATTATTATTAATAATAATAATAATACTAATAATTATAAGAATAAGAATAAGAACAAGAACAACAGGAAGAATAATAATAGGCAAATGCGGTTATTAATAGTTTAGCAGACTATTATTTGTAGGGGAAATAGTATCTCTGCCTGCTCTTCCTGAGATTGATCTTTGCGCTCCGATGGAGGACAAAACAAGGAAGTCGGTTCCGATTGGCTGGATGAGCGTGAGAATGGTAGAAATATACAAAGGGTTTTGAGTGAGTGGAGTCTTACACGTCAATGAATGTAGATGTGATGTCGTTCGTATCAGAAATGGCTCCCCTGTTGGGAGATTATCCCAAATGGATAGATAGGCATGTACATATCGACGTCAGTAATAAGATAGTTAAGTAAAATTCCCTGTGTTGAAGATTTTTTTTTTATCTCTGAATTCAAAACAACTAGCGATCACCGGCCAAGAAAGAAGAATGCAACTTTATGATCGAATTGACTTCGTCGCCGAGGACTTCCCCAGAACGAGGGAGATTTTATAAGAAATAGAAAGACCTATAGGAATAAATAAAAATAATGAGGCAATTAAAAATAAAAACTGTTCCTGACATGACATAGAATGGCACACACTAAAAAATCAATAAAATGCCTAATCCACCATCTCTCCAGGAATTTCCCCAACATTTTTCTAACGTGTACAGTCTATATTCTGCAAATGTTTTTATTTTCATTTTAGTTGTATTCTGTATAATTACGTGAAAAGAACTAAAAAATCACACTATTTGTTTGCTTTAGGCCACTTGCTATGACCTAGCAGGTCTAAAAGAAACATTTCATAATAATAATAATAATAATAATAATATGTCTTCTCGTAGATATAGCAGTGGCATGTATATGACAATGATTCTGACAAAATAAGCAACTACTAGGAACTGAAATTGAAATAAAATATAACATTAAAATTACGACGATATGTATAACAATTGTAGAGCCAGGTCCGATCACAAAAGTTTCGGATAGCAGTAATTGTTTATAAGAGATTAAATAATTACATTGTGAGCAATATTTCATTTATTCATCAGAATAGTATTAATATGAAGAAAATATAAAATCTACACATCAGAATTTTTTGCAAACATATATATATATATATATATATATATATATATAAATATATATATATATATATATATATATATATATATATATATTTTAAAAGAAAGAACTGTAAGATATATAATCCGGAGTTCTTATTAATAATTTTACTTTTACAAAACAATGCTCAATGGAAATGTACAGAGCATAAATCTTATAAATTAACTCATTTAAAAATATGAATATGGTTCCATCACTACACAGGAATTGCCAAGTTTCAAAATCAGAAACTAAAAAAAACAAATTCAATTCATAAATTATCACGCTTCCACTCCTTGTCACAATGATTGAATTTCTCCGTATCCTTGGAAACAAATATTATGAATGTATGTGCTTATAAAACACAGTGAATTTCAAAATAATTTATTTCAAACTTCGCTTAAAAAATGTAACAGAACTAGGGCATATAATTTAATTATATAATTGAATTTGAAGTTTTTATTTTCTGCTTTTGAAACATGGTAATTCCTGAGTAGTGATAAAACAGTGTTTTTTAGTCAGTTAATTCATAATATATATATATATATATATATATATAAGCCTATATATATATATATATATATATATATATATATATATATATATAATTTATTAATCTATATATATATATTATGTATTAATTTATATATATATATATAAGCATATATATGTATATATATATATATATATATTATTTATTAATCTATATATATATTATTATTAATTTATATATATATATATGTGTGTGTGTGTGTGTGTGTGTGTGTGTGTGTGTGTTTGTATGTTTTACTAACATGCCTTATCCAACGTCTCCATAATTACTTGAAAAGAGAATGTAATAAACAGGATGCCATTTAAAGGATGAGACCGAAGATTTTATTCTTGCTGCACATGACCAATGCTTTTTAACTAGAAATTACTAAGTGCTCAGACTGAAAAATTGTGGTAGCCATAAATGCAGTTTCTGTAATAAATATCAAGAGACAATTGAGCCTCTTGTAACCGGTTTCACGCTATTGGCATCCACTGAATATAAAACATGGCATGATAGAATGGATCAATGACTGCACTGGAAAATCTACAACTTTTACGGATAGGAATCTGAAAGAAATCGGAACAATTTGATGGGACTTTAAAATAAACACAGAAAGAACAATCAATGCTAATCGCCCAGACATCGTTATTAGAGACCGCAAACAAACAAAAAATATCCTCCGTATTGATAGACCAGAAAGAAATGAGTACACACCAGAAATCACAGGAATTACAACAACAACAACAATGATAACAATAATAATAATAATAGACCATCTTGTATCATGTACAACGGTCTTAGCACCCACTGCATATAAAACGTGATAATCCATATGCAGATTTACGGGAAGGAAGCTATAAGAAACTAATAAGAACATCTGCCAGACCCGGTCACAGAGATAGAACGTGTACCAATTTTATGGGGCTTTACAATACACACAGACAGAATAATCGAAGTTAATCGTCCAGACATCGTGATCAAAGACCACAAAAACAGAATCTGCTTTATTATTGACATGCCCTGGAAATGTGTATACAACAGAAATCAAGGAAATAATAATAATAATAATAATAATAATAATAATAATAATAATGTCTCCTTTTTTGATAGTACTGTTAATTCTCAAAGATCTGAAGTCTCAACACACAAGAACACAGGCCCGAATCTGATCCAGAAATGAATCAAATGAAACCGTTTGTGATCGACATATTAACAGAGATCACCCAATTCAATGTGGAAGTCTTGATCTCTTAGGCGTAAATAATAATATGCCGGGTTTTGGATGTTGATTACAAAAAATTGAAAATATACATAACTATCTCAATCTTATTGGGAATAGAAGAAGCTATAGATACTAAAGTTGAAGGTCTTTTCACTTTTTATTGGGGATAAACAGCTGAATTGCATATAGCCCGGCAAAATTGAAAATCAAAGGATTGGCAAAAGCATTAAACGAAAATAACTAGAAAACTAAGAAGTGTACTGGAATAGTGAACAGTTTTATCATCTTCGCCATTATATGAGTCAAGTGATTTTTTTTTGGATTCAGTGTACTCTGCCTCTTCAGGCCGTGGGAGAACATGACTCACGACAACATTTTGTCCTTTGTGGCTCTTAGTATTTTCTTGTATTTTTCCTAATCCCTGTTCTGCCAAAAAATATGCAAACTCTTTATGTAGGTTTTTCGCTTGTATTCCATCCCTATATTTTCTCTTCAATATTCTTGTGAGTGTCAAATTCTCCAAGCACTCTTTTCTTATGGTGCGCCCTGTAAATTTATTATTACCATTGTTTTTTTTTCGTTTTCATATTCCATCAAAACATACTTTTTACTCACATGTTCAGTCCATGATATTCTCAGCATCCTTCTGTAAAACTACATTTCTCTGACTGTAAATCTCTTCACCTGTGAGAGAAGAATCTAGAAGTCTTTCTTTCTTTTTATGTGTCATGTTCTATCAGGACGTAAGTTATCATGGCTCTCCACCTCCCTCTATCCCTTGAAGCTCACAACAAATTCCTTCCTTCTGCGCCCCCCCCCAGACAACGTTCTGTCATCCACTTGCTTAAGTCCGCCAAGTATATCACGACTTGTTTTCCCTTGTCTCACTTTCCATCTATTCGACTCGTGAGTATCAGATTCTCCAGGCCCTCCTTCCTCATTATATATCCCAGAAACTTCAGCTTTTCCTGATATTAAGTATTAGCCTCCTTCTTGATTACAACCTCTCTAAGATCTCATCTTTACTCACACGCTCGGTCCATGATATCCTTAACATCCTTCTGTAGGACCACATCTCTGTCGCCTCGAGTTTCTTTTTCTTCTTTGGGGAAATCATTCGCTGCCGTAAAGAAGGACAGATATCACAAAACAGTTCATTATTCTTTTCTTTGTTACCAAACATATCCTCCTTTCTCGCAGTACTCTGTCCAGCTTTTGGAATGTGTCCTTGGCCATGCCAATACGCCTACGGATCTCAGTGTCGCATTTACCGTCCTCTGTCAAGACGCTTCCCAGGTATTTAAACTTCTGCGTTTTCTTGATTCTAGTGTTCTCGACCTTTAAATCGCCTCTCGGTCTTATCTTCTTACTGACGAACATGCATTCTGTCTTCTTGTAGTTTATGCTTTGTCCCTTCTTCTCACTATCCGTCGCTACCTTCTGTAGGAGATTTTGTAATTTCATTTAAGTCACTGCCATATAAAATAGAACTGATCTCATATAACAGTTCAGTAATCGTTCTTTTGTTTCTAACAACAATTTCTTGTTTCTTAATACTTTAATAGTAATAAGAATGTGAAATATCTTAATTAAGTAAATCTTCGTTATGAAATTAATATTTTTCGACATATCAATCTATGCCATCCAATATTCCGAGGTGAGTATTAACTGTTTACTCATTTCTAATAAATTTGGCTAATCAAAAGAAATAAATCAGTTTGATTAGTTCATTATGAAGATTTTAATTAAAATTGTTTTTTTTTTATAAACTTCACTGCACAATTTCATTTTAATGATTGATTTAAAAGTAACGGTTTCTTTTTCTCCTCAAGAACTTTACATTAATTAAATATATACTGATATATGTCAGTCCGTGTGTGTGCGCGCAAGTGTTTTTGTGTGCGTGTGCCCGCGTCTGTTTCGTGTTTCTCATTGTGCGTACGTTTGTAAGTTTTTCTTTAAAGATGGACAATAAACAAATATAATTTTGATTTATCTCCGCACCCCTAACAATAAAGTATGGCGCAATAATGATTGTAAAATGGGAGTTCATACAGACACCGTGGGGTAATAGTCCAACCCCAACGGTCAAGGTATAAACCCAGCCATGACAACTAGGATATAGCAACACGTCGATTTTAAAGTGGGACTCCCATATGTAAATGGGATCAGAAGCATAAGTCCCTTCCCGTGTTCATTTCGAATTTTGGGGACAAAAAAGGCGCTAGTTATTAAACCTAGCCCTCAATTTAGGTAGTGCTTACGGGGATGGGTCGGAGAAATGAACGATTTCGAAGTAAATACGGTTTTGTATTTATCTGACCAACAACATCGTTTTAAAATACGGCAAATAGATAATATTCGCGAGTGTCTCACACATACAGGACACCAAAATGCAAAAATAGATTAGTCCCTGAGATCTTGAGTCTCATGACGGAGAGATATTGCCTGGGGTCATGTAGACCTGGGACTGACCTTTCTATAAGGCTTATATAAAAATGTTTTATGATTTTCGTATTATCGTGTAAGTGAATATAATTAACCCAACTGGAACTAGAACTCGGTTCTCTGATTAACAATTCCTAGTCATTATCTATTACACAACCAGTACATTCAAACTTGCAGCATCAGTTATACTTATGACGTCACACATCTAGGTACTGACCAGATTCAACGTAGCTTAATTTCAGTGATCTTACGATTTCTTTTTCTTATTCTTTTCAACATACTAGAAGGGCAGAAATGGTGTCATCAATTTTAGGATGTAGCGGGAACAGAACTTCACGGAAACTCATGCCCACTCGTTGGGTTAGAATTCCACCAGATGCGGGCTTGTCTCTCTAAGAACTTTCGGTGCCAACGGTTCAAAATATTTTCATCCCTTTGCCAAAGTCGTGCCTTTTTGGTGTTATATGCAAATCTTAGAGAAAGGTAATCCCTCATTGTCAGACCTCCACGTCTGCGATGTATTCTGGCCACTCTCTCACCATCCTGGCTCAGCTTCCACTTTCTGTATTAGGACTAATCATAACATTGTTATATTTAAATCAGAATAAAAGCAATTAAGGTATGAATTGAAATAAGCAATAGTGAAATTTTTAACTTGTATTATTGAAAAATCCAAGTGTTACAATTATGAACGGTATTACAAAATGTCACCATAAGAAAATTTCACGACATAGATAAATATCTAAAACAACGAAACGCCTGCCTAGCAGGGCAATTCAAAGATGAAAATCTTTCACAAATTCTTGAGTCACATTAATATCACATTTATTATACACGTGTAGCATGTATAAACGCTATCTTGTGAAATCAGAATCATTTTAACATGTACTTTTTATCCAGTGTGTGTTTTGAGCAGTCAAAGGGAAATTTAACACAGTAATCCGATGGCGCATATTCTATAAAAAAAAAATCAATATGTATTAAGAAATCGCATTTAGCGAGATTAGATCAGAAATAGGATAAGTAGAGGGCGATTTCATTAAATAAATTGGAATATGGAATAGCATATTCATTCGGAGAATGGTGGCGCAACGAGCGATACAGGAGCAGAAGTATGTTTTATTTTCCATGAAATTGAATTCTGTAAATATAGAAACATAAAAAGTATAATAAGACAAAGACAGGTCTTCTCGCTAGATTATACAATACAAAAGTGAGATGATACTGAGAGAATTGGAAGGCATATTACGATTCATTTTTGGTGTCCATAATCATATCGACATGAGATAGGCAGATAACGCAGTGTTGAAAGAAAATACAGAACGGAAACTTTTGTAATACTTACAGAAGTGAGAAAGACAGAATGTGGTCAGAAATAGGACAACCTAATCTGCAAATTACAGATAACAAACTTAAGCAAATACAAAACATTTAGGAAGTGTTTTAACAGAAGACGGGAATGTGACACCGTAAACAGAAAGAGAATTGGAATAGAGAAATATACGTTCTAAAAGCTGAAAAATGTATTAAGACACAGAAAAATTATTAGAAAGAGTACTGAGGTGTTATACAATCATCCTATATAGCAGAAAATACTGAAAAAAAATCTTCACAGATGAAGAAGTAACTTGTGACAAAATAAATGTTGTTCTACAAAAGGATGACGAGGATGTCAATAGACTGAAGATGTAAGAAACGTCTATATTTTAGGGACAATGACAACAAAAAGAACAGTTACACCTAACCAGAATTTTTTATGGGAAATTGAATAAATAATATACTTAGGAACAGAAAGCGAGATTTGAAATTTAGAGGGCACATAATGAGGAACCCAGGCTTTGAAAAGTTGACATTCACAGGACATATCGAATTGAAGCGGGACAGGGGACTATAGTCCATAACCTACTTGAGTGTGTGTAAATCGGTAGGAGTTATAGCAAAAAAAGGGCAACCTTAATAAATACGTACAAAAGACAGGAAATGGGTGAGGGCTATGATCTCTCGCGTTTTGAAGGGTCACATTTCGTATAATAATAATAATAATAATAATAATAATAATAATAATAAAATCGAAATCTCAAAAATGTGTAATCATCAACAATCCCTGCTTTAGTTGGAGCCCTAGGATTGGTTTGAAAGGATTCCAATAAACTCATTGAAGGGGTACCTGGAAGCCCATAGCTTAAAGAAATACGAAACATTGTACTGACGATTACAGATCACACCTTACAAAGAGATTTATCTAGGTAAAATATATATATATTTTAATTGGTCAGTGGCAAATGTCATGATGCCATCTCTAACCTGAGGACTCTGGAAGGACCAGGAAAGAAATGTGTACACACCAGACAAAAAAGGAAATAAAATAATAATAATTACTCTGTGGAGTTTCGGTATGAGTTATGTTACATTTTTGGGATACTTTAATGAAGTTTTTACAAAAATCCACAACGATTTACAGAACTAAAAGCAATAAATTGTGAACTCATGTACTCTTTAATGTTAGCAGAATATATCCACTTCGTTCAAGAAGTTAATCAACATAATACAAATATATTTAATAACAGCGTTTTTATTTAATCTTCTTATAAATTTAGAAAACAAACATTGTTCAATTACCGTTAAATAAAACAAAAGAAAAACAAACTTTGGCAACATTATCAAAAAGATATAAATTCAGAAAATATAAAAAAGACATCAATCTATAGTAATCAATTTAATGTTTCTTTGATTTAACTCAACGACGACCAATTCAACGAAATGCATTTATTAAATGAAATAGTGACGGCTATCAAAAATTCTCAATTATAAAAAAACTGTTTGAAATAAAATGTTTAGTAAATGGGAAATGCTTTCCTTTTCCCTTTGCAATTAGTATTTATTCCTCTTATAATGCAAGGGACGAATATATCCTAAAGTCTACAGATATTAAGTAAAGAACAGTCTCCAGGAAATGTCATATATATATATATATATATATATATATATATATATATATATATATATATATAAAAAAGTGTAAGAGTAAAATTGTGAAACCTTGTAACAAGATTGTTCAATTGTTAAACTAAGATTTAAACGGTTGTATCTCAGGATTGACTGAAGATACCTTACTGGAATTAACTGAGGTTTTTATAACACTATTGAAATCTACTTTGAACAATAAGAATGTATAATTACTCTCTAAGCTTAACAGAAGTATCCTGATGAAATCGATCTTAAACGAAAATAATGACATGTTTATCATTTATTAATCGGAGGCAAATAGAAGAAGCTCATGAGATACTGAAATAACGTTCATATATATATATATATATACCAGGATCATTTTCCAATTTATTCACGATCATCCTCGCTATCTGTCACCTTCTAACGTTTGCCTCAAAATTTCCACGTATGATTTCATTTTCAAGTATTTTTCCCCCTGATCTTTGGATTTTCATAGCTGAAACTCCTGTCTCACGTGCCAAAAGTTTTATGAATTTAGTTGTATCTTTTCTAATTGTTTTCTTTCGCTCTAAGTTGAAATGATGATCCCTCTTAATATTGTCACCACCTGCTCCATTTTCCTCTTCACTGTTCTCCATATTTTAAAATTATTCACCGTTCTCTTGATAGTTCTTTAATAAGGCCAGAATATAAATATTGATAGCATTACTGACAGCCTGAATGATCTTTTTCTTCCTAGCATTGCTCAATTTTTGAAGACAGTGGGTCTAACACAATACAATTTTAACTTGCTCCTTTTTTAGCTCAATAACTCAAAGGGTTTCTCAGCGACTGTTACAAAACGGGTTGTTCCGGCAAAGAATGTCGTATATTTCCTCATCAGAAAACGGTCCATCTTACTATAATCTTGATTTCCTCATTCTATCATCATACCGCAGGTTCGGAATCACCGGACCTTGAATTCCTCATTTATTTGTTGTGTTCTTTCCTGACAGATACACAATTGAGAGATAAATGTATTTTTTCCGAAAGCTGATATTACACTTGGTATTTAATGGCCGCCTAACGGTGAAGGGATATACCGTAACGTGGCGTGCGATAGCCCGTACACATGAGCCAAATATAAAAATTACCAGTTCTCCGAAAATAACGACGTGTATTGAAGGGTGTGCTTCCATAATTTATTTGTTCTTCACCGACCAAAGACAGAAGCACAATTGAAAGTTAAAATGTATTTTGTCCGCTCCGGTGCAGATACTTCACTTAGTATTTATTTGCCGCCCCATGCTGGCAGTATGTGGCACAAGGTCAATTTAAAATGATTAGACCGAGCGCGTGCACCGGATCTAGGTCCAAAAATAGCTCGGCCCAGGTAAATGTCGGTTGTGCTGGCGTCTGTAGCTCTTCAGTGAAATGAGGGAGGTAATGCTGCGGGCATCTCTTTCCCGAGACCGGATATCTCTTCTCCGAGACCAGTCAGCTCTTTCGCGAGACCGGACAACTCTTACCCAAGATCGAGCAACTCTGCCCTGAGACCCGGAAGCTGTTTCCCGGGATCGGCGGTTAGCTCTTCACCGAGACTGGACATCGATTCGAAGACAGAAACACATTTAAGAAATATAATGTAGTTTGTCTGCCGAAAGACAGATACAACACTATGATCAGAGCCCGATGGTCTGTAACTAAAGAAAAGTAACGCTCGAATGACAATGGCTTTTACTCATTGAATGTCGAATATGTCCTTATAATGACTCGGCTTATATTAAATTTGCCATCTCCAATGGCATACAAAAAAAAAAATCAACAGAATGTAGAGAAGATATTAATCACGCAAATTTAAGAGCGTTTTTTTCTTTTCAGATATTTTATGCTTGCATGTAAGGAGTAATAACGAAACATTGTGCTAAAAAGTGTTTCTAAGTATCTCCGAATTTTAGAGACAAATAATTAATTTTTACAACAATATTTTTTCGATTTCCCATTGTTTGGTTTGTGTTCTGTAACGGGAAATCAATGCGAAAATAAATTTCCTGTTAGAGAAAGAACATTCTCGATTGGCCGCAAGACTGCAAATATTTATTTCCTGTCTTACAATTCAGTTTTAATTCTTTGTTACGTGACATCAAATCTTTTGTTGTTCATTTGCCATTTCGGCGTTACCTTGAATTAAATCCTTTTCATAAGACAAAATAAGTCAGCTTCAGATTTAAAAGGTCTTATATAAAACACGGTTAACGTTATCATTGAAATTTTTTAACAGATGGATACTCAGGATATTAGCAGATAACTTATATATATATATATATATATATATATATATATATATATATATATATATATATATATATATATATATATATATATATATATATCGATACATGTGTGTGTGCTTATGTGTGTAATTGCACATGCAAATGAACGTATATATATGTAGGGTTACCATAGGTGTATATGTGGTATATATATGAAAAAAACAAAATCTTTAATATTGCCTTCAAATATTACTCCATCTTAATTCGAAACCAAATCTTTAAGTAAGAAAAAAATACCCATCTAAGAATAATTATACATTACATTCATGAATTAGATTCAACCTGATAAACATGTTACCTTAACTGTCTTTTACAATATTAAAATAGTACTATTGGTCGGGTAAACAAACTGTTATATTTTAAAACTTTGTTTTAATGTGTTCTCTATGAATGTGTTAATAAATACAATATATAACTTATATTAAATCTAAATGACTATCAAACATTAAAATCTATTTGTACGTAAATTGCTAAAACATACCACCCATCTCCTTCCTATGTAAAACCTATTTACAACCTCTTTTTCTTTACTTCCCCCTTCTTTCTTTTCTCTCTTCTCCCCACCCATTTAAATATATCACTTCCGTAAAGTTAACCGTTTAAATAGGTCAAGGTTTGGTCACTCCTCCTCCCCCAACACTAAGTATGATTGAGAGAAATATTAATTAAACCCTCTTAACTTTACCATGTCTCTCTAATCACTCCTTATTACACTCGCTTACACTAACCATCAATTTTCATTTCATTTTTCGTTTAATTTTTTGGAATGATGATCCGGATTCATTTAAAAGGGCTCTGGTGAAATAAATTATTATAATAGTACCTTAAAGTGGTCTGTTTTTCTTTAAATATATATATATATATATATATATATCAATCTTTAAACATTTCATGAATATGAGACACGGTAATTTTGATTCATTTTTTATTAGGTTTTTCTAGTATTCTAATTTTTTTTGTTTGGTGCGGGTAAGGAAGAGTAAAATTTGTTCGTAGTGTCTATTGTCTCAAGGGTTTGCGGCCATATTTTCAAGGGTTTGTTGTTAATTGTTGTCGAAATCTTTTCACGGATGTCTTTTAAGATTTAATTGTACGACGCATATATAGCAGTGTTATCTAGAGATTTGTTATGATTTTTTTAAATAGCACATTGTTTCCGTTGTTAAGAAGAATACTGAAGGTTGTATATGGAGTGCTTCTCTCATAGCGAGATGTTTTCTGTTTCGGAATTTTTGAAGCCTGAATGATCGTGTTATCATGCAGTTTATATATATATATATATATATATATATATATATATATATATTCAGTTGGATAGATGTGAGTTTGTGACCCTGGGTTTCACGCTTTGACGATCGCTAAAGCGTGAAACACAGGGTCAAAAACTCACAAATATCCAACCAAATATCTGATCTTTCTAATAAGTACCGCGCATATAATATATAAATAATTATACATATATATATTTATTTATATTTATATATACTTTTCACACACACACACACACACACACACACACACACACACACACATATATATATATATATATATATATATATATATATATATATATATATATATCGTTTGTGTGTGTGTGTGTAATATTTTGCATATGTGTTTACATATGAGTTACTGTATATATAGAGTGAGATAGGTAAATTGTCGTCATTTTATATTTTTTAATTTGGCCTATAGTTTGTTTTTATTTTGTAGACTGTACTGAATCTTAGCGTCAGTTGATGCCGTCTGTAATGAAATGAAACACCATGATGCAATTCACCCCGCCAGAAGTTTAGAAACGACGTTGTACTGCTTGGCATTCGCACCAGTAGTTCCAATGCTAATATTTCAGAGTGTTAGGGTGTCAATGTGAGGAGAGTTCGGATTATCCAGAAAGATTCGGATGAGTCTAATGATGATTAAGAAAATTCTCTATAATAGTTTTGATAAGAAAATAACTCCCGAATTTTTTATTGTGGGCCTCATACTCAAAACAAAGGCCTACATTTCATGCCTTGAGGAGGTAGTGCTCTCCTTGGTCAAGAGTGTGGCTGCTGGAAGAACTTGTCTGGCAACCGGTCTCCGCACCGTCCTTAAACAAGCAGGGGAACCCAGTCATTCGCGACCACATCACCTATTACATCTGTCAACAGATTGTCCCCAGACTGCAACTCCTTTATTATATGTGGGCGATGTTGAGGGGAGAGCAACAACGCAACGCAGCAGATGAACTGAAAGCCAGGATTATGGAAGCATTCATATACTTAAACAAGGAGAGCCTCAGAAGTTTCTGAAGTCGTCTCGTGTCTGTGGTTGAAGCCAATGACGATTTTATTGTTGGATATGCACTTTAGTATTTCAAGATATTTTTGTGTAATTTTGGTAAATATATCTGTTATGCAAGTGTTATATTCCTTTTTGCATATATTAGACAATTTATCTATCGCCCAGTAGACATTTACGGAAGTAGGTGTAGATTAAACTCACATAAAAAATAAATATGTCGACTCACTATGTCTAGTGGAACTGTTGAAAGGTCTCCTTGGAGTCATATAATGTCCACTTATTTTTTTTCTTAGAATGATAAATATTTAAGACGTGTCAACATTTTTTTACTTCAATTCACGAACAGTTTCTGTGTTCAGGGACGAAATTATTTGCAGCTTCTGACGATATCTCATGCGTGCCCATCGTCATCCTCATCAATTATTTGTAATATTTCTTCAATGCATGGACGCTCATGACTCTCCCCGACTTCCTCTACCTTGTAGCTTTAAGTATTAAGCAACGGTTTACTCTTGACTATCTCTACTTAACCCGGCTTTGCCATTTATTTATATGAACCCATTTATTAAGTCACTGGCTCTGCCGTTCAACTGCTTTTCTATGCATCTTTTGTGTATAAATTTTTCCAAACCTTTCTTTCTTGTAATGTATCCCAGGAATTTCAATGTCTGATTGTACTTATAATTAGCTTTCTCGTTCTCGTGCCATTTAGATGTTCCACGTTTTTCACATGTTCTGTCAATGGACTTTGCACCATTCGCCTGTTGATCCTGTTTTTCAACCCCCAGAAATGAATTTAACGTTAATTAAGATTATAATTTTAATTTTCTTCTAATAAAAATCCAAATGCATTTTTCAGTTATCAAAGGATATTTTTTTAATTGCCTGTAACGAATATAAAGTTTTTAAGTGCGTACAGTAAGTTTGTAAGAGTTCCGACATAAGTAGGTACGCACTGTGATGCAAAAGTATACTATATATATATATATATATATATATATATATATATATATATATATATATAAAACTACGAAGGTTTGCAAGTGTTCATTGCACTTCGAAGGTTTGTAGGTGTTCAATGAATTATGAAGTTTGTAAATGTCAAAGATAGAGTAATGGTTTATAAATATCCATTGCGAAGGTTAATATGCGTCTACTGTATTGTTAATATCTGTAAGTGTTTCCATTGTACTACAAAGGATACGCCAAATTGCAAATGTTTGGAAGTACCTACTGTATTGCAAAGATTTATATGTGTCCACTGTATTTTGAAGGTTAATAAAGAAAAACTGTATTGCGAAGTTTTTATACTGTTTGGTGTACATTGATGATTTGTAGAGAAGGTTTTTAACTGTCCTTTGTGCTGCGATGATTTGTAAGTGTTCATTGCACTGGAATGGTTTGCAAGTTTTTACAGTACTGTGTATTCTTCTAAGTGTTCAGTGTATTGAGAATGTTTTTAAGTGCCTACAGCATAGCAAAGCATTCTGTGTATCCACAGCATTGCGAATGATTTTTATGTGTTTACTGACTTCTGAATATTAACTGATTTCTTTTTTTTTCTTTTTTTTTCTTTTGTTTTATGGCATATGAACCTCAGTGGGTCATTTATTGCCAACAAAATTTTTGAAATAGATACACAGCGATAGTTTGATAAAAAAAGGTCTATATGTATACATATATATTTAAACCATCTTTCAATTACTCATATTTTTTAGTACAATTCCATCTATTGCTGTTTTTTTTTAAACGTATTGCTGGTAAAAAAATTTTTCAAAAATTAATTTATGGTAATAATTTTTTTCAAAGTAGTTCTGGTATTAAATCCTATTTTTACACATTTATAATGCTTTTACCTCAGTTTCAGGGTTAATTATTTACCCATAGCTGGGACCCTAACAGGTACTACCACATTGGATCAGGGTGGACTTAGGAACACTAACAATTAAGAGATGGTTCCACGCTCCTCAAACCCTCATTATCAGAACCCTTGCTGTTGGACGTAGTTTATCCTCTTACCCTGGACGCGGATGTAGTTTATCGTCATACCCAGGACGCCCCTGTGTAGGGGGTCTTAACCTTTCTGAAGAGATGCAGTCAGCGTATTCTACAGCCCCAGCCGATAGGGCGAAGAATATTAACTGACAAAACTTGATAACATCGGATTCAAACAAAATGTTCGTTAGTTACAATGCTTAGTTTTCTACATTGCCCAAAGCCTAGTGATCCCTTTGCTGATCGAAATATCTAAACATTAGTAATTGAAATCCATAGTAGCTTGTTACATATCCAGATACCAGTAATCTTTCTTTTAGTCGTTCAGCGGTAACATGAAACACGTATTTGAGCAAGTATGTGAAATACTGTGTTGTTTGCTCTTGGCTAAGAATCAACTTTTATATTTCGTTTCCCAGGTTTCAGTGCATAACCACGAATACACAGTCCCATTTCTCATCCATTATAAACGATTTTACAAGCACTGAAGCCATTATAGTTCCGGTTATGACAATAAACTACATCCGGTAGAAGACCAATGATCGGGACGTTGGATAATTTGAGGAACGCGGAACCACATTTTAATTGCTGTTGTTCTCAGCTCCATATTGATCTGGGGTGATAATAAGTTTTAGGGCATTAGTTATGACTCCCCAAACAAAAACAAAACTCTATGAATATTTAAATATACATTTCTATAGTAGAATTACCAGTAATACAGATTTAAAACAAAATACATTTTATCTGTAGTTGGAGGCAGAAAATTGCGTTGAAAATGAATTTAGTTGAAGTCATAAAATTGAGTTCGAAATATATAGATAGAGGTTGATAGGTTGTTAAATAAAAAACAACCAAGTAACCACCATGAACAAACTATTTTATAACATTAATCCATATAATGTTCTAAAATATATAAAAAAATCAATCTGTATTCCGAATTATAACTTAAAAAATACAACATATAACACGCATATCAAACTAATAATTATCTCCATACAACCATGTATATGCACAAAAGCTGAACATCATCCACTATGCATTCAATTGTGAAAGCAGAATAACATATATATCTCTTACTTCATAGCTTCCAAGCAAAATTAAATTTTGGCATTCGACCCATATGCATTTGTTATGCTGTTAAAAAAACAAAAAAAACAATACAAACTGAAACCACTGAATCAAGGTGCAAAATACAGGCATTATATCGGACTACAAAATATATCAATTGAGACCACATTAGAAAGATGATAAAGAATAAATAAGAACCCACAAATTAGTTAATGCTTTCCTAGACTACGCTCTGTGTGTTTACAAGTAAATATATAAGCGAGATTAGCTTTCCTAAGCTTTCTTAATTTCAGTCCAGTCTGGTGATGAGAGGAGGAATATGTTAATGACTAGTTATTCCAAGTTTGAATGATAGAATCATCATTCTGTAGCAAGGATTCCTAGAATTAGTATTCAAAATAAACCTTTAAAAAGAACAATAAATGAATCATAAAAATGCAGAAATCGGTAATAAATACTAAAGACAATGTTACTAAATAGCTTCCTCAGACTTAGACTCACATAGTGATCTCATGCATCGTGCGAAGCTCGTTATAAATATATAAAATGTCAGCGATATACAATCGTTTTTTGAGATCAATGATTAAAAATTTTTCGAGCTTATGAATACACAATCCTTCATCTAATCTCGTAGAATACCGCTACATAATCAGAAAGAACTTTACCGAATAACTGAAATCCCATCACTTATGGATTTTCAACACCAACGAAAACTAAAATCAATATCCTGTGTAACTCGAAGAGAAAATAATGATATAATCAAAATGCTGACTTTACACACTGCTTCAAGCAAACGATTAGGAAGGAAGCATCCAATAATACTAATTAATGTTTGTTTTAACGCCTTACAAATGAAACTCCTCTCTTTCAATCATCTGAGAAAAGACTTTTTAACTTTCATCAGCATGGCTGATACAAAGCTGAAGGGAAGTGACTCATTGCGCATTCTCGAACTAACGGTTTCAGCTCAAATAAAGTGAAGAGATATTTTTAATCAATTTCTAAGTTTGCAGCTGAGAAAACTGGTTTAGTAGACAATTTTCTCGGCGGAATCTATCTTTTATAGTTATAAGTCTAACATTCGCCCTGCTTTGAAATTTTATGCAACATTTGGTCTGGTGCTCCTGCGATATACAATTAAAGAGTTTTGCGATATTACAAATCAAAAGAAGAATCTGCAATGTCATTGGTTTGCCATTTCGGAGTTACCCACTCCCCACCCCAACGCCATAACGTAGCTTTCCTCTGATTTTTCTATAAATACATTCATGGTAATTGTTCTGATGAACTTTCCTCTGTAGTACCCTGACTTTATAAATTTAAGCGCAGTACTGGATTGGCAGAAAGGTCTCATCATTTTAGAGTTGAAGTGGCTAGAACTATCCGTAAGTTCTATGCTAAGAGTTTCTTCTGATCACTTTTTGGCAGTGAAACTACGTAGCCGGAACTATTTTGGGTCCGACGATCGTTGTCCTAGCAAGAAGTCAGAGGTCATCGTGACCGAGGTTTTGAAAATACTGGCCATTTTCAGACTGTTGATTACACTAGATAATGTGTGCTCACTCAGAAGCTGTAACTAATATCCGCTTAGCATAGTTTCAATATAACCCCAAGTTTGGCCCTCTGAGTGATGAATAAACACAAATGTGCCTGAGTATGCGTCTGCAAAAGGGACTGCTTAGCCAACATAGCAAACAGGCATACTTAAATACGAGCGGCCGACCATATACGTTGCCTATAAAATAGTTGTATATCTAAAGAGGATTTCCCTCCCGCGGCGATAGAAATGTTATCGCTCTGGTAAACATTGACTGCATTCCCAGCAGATGGTATCGATGTAGGCCATAAGTATCAAACCAGATAAATATTTCTGTTAACTCAGTTTATGCGATTTTCACGTTTTTACTACAATAATAAAATAACAAGAGGCGTTAAGCTTGGATAGGCGTCGAAGTAATGTAAACTAAAAAATGGTGTCTGAAGCACGCTAAAGATAAATATCAATATTAAATCAATAATCTGCGTTTGGGTCATGACTACCTGTTGAAGGTGAAGTTACCTAAAATTACGAACTGAATTCACCGTTGCAGAGAAAAAAAAAGAAACATTTTTTTTGGATAATTTACTTGAACACATACCGAAAAAGAAAGACTTGAAAGATTTGACCCACAATCGCTATATAGAAGACAGTTATGACAGAAACGGAGCCTGTGAAAAAGAATTGCAGTATCCGGAAGAGATAATAAAGAGAAAAAAAAAACAATTATTATAGATAAAAATGAATGAAAGTTGTGGAGAGCCATAGTTACCTATATCTTGCAGAGGCACAGCACATAGAAGAGGGAGAAATAATTATTTTACAATTATGGACGTTACTTCGTAATAAAAACTACAAACGCACTCATTTTAAATTCTAGCTAAAGATACACTGTAAATCAAATTTACACCCTTGTGCAAATTAATTAAAACAGCCGATTTAGTTTCCTTTCACTTAGCATACACCAGTGTTAGGACCACTGGAATGAGAGGGTGTAACTCATTTATATTTTTCCTTAGACTATCTAATTTGCAGTGGTGTGCAGTAATATGAATCTGTTTTCGGGTTTATGATGAAATTTGTTTGGCCATGAAAAATATTTTGTTATCTGTGATTGCATCAGATTTTAATCACGCCAATACACTATTGTTTCGACTGTTGATTAGTTGTCCTAAGGTCATTGTCTGCAATGGATATTAATCCAATGAAGTGTACGAAAATTATAACACTGCACGAACACACTGGCAAGTCTTAGCAGTGAGCAAGTCAAAGTACTATAAACTGGTATGAAACTCTTCTGATTTAAATCCAGCAGAGAATCTGTGGTCATTCTGCAAGGAACGGCTTGTTGAAATGAACACACGAAGTATTAATATGCGCGCTGTGTCACATTTCGTTGGAAAAATTCGAAAAAAAGAAAATAATAATAGAATTATTCGTTTCGTTTCAATTAATTTGCACAAAGGTGTATATACTAAATACCCGTATTAGAAAACGGCATTTAATGCATAATACATTTATAAATGCTGTTTTGTAGCTACTGTCATAAATGGTAGCAATATTCAACAAATTGGGCAACTGGATTAATTACTTTTTCGACATGAGAAATCTAATTTTTATTTATACATTTAACGATAATGTTTCTGGTGAACAGAAACAGAATGGAAGTTACACTTTAAATCGTGACCACATTCACATATGAATTATGAACATATACATTCAATGCACTTAAAAAGTAGCAAGGGAATTGATAATGAAAATACATACTTTTTTTTATAATTTATATTTTACACTCCCAGTGTAGGAAGCAGAATAGAAACAATTAACATCAATTGCAACAACAACAAAAAAATGCATGTTTTTCTGCAAATGCGACATACCAACGTGCAAATTACAAAATAGAGATACCAAAATCAAACAAGTGCAAAAATATGAATACATGAGAAGTGCTTAAATTGAGGACGGGAAGTACGACACTGAAGTCCGAACGCGCATTGAATAGCGAAAGATACCTCCCAAAATTTATGCACAATTTTAGGTAACTGAAAATTTTAGTTACGAACAAAGAAATAAGTAGTGTTACGTCATATGCCTTTTCTGTATGGCTGTGAATGCTAGACAACTTCCTCACAGATGAACAAACATGAAATGTTATTCTGCAGAAGGATGCTCAGAATATCTGGAACATGTGAATAACGACGGAAGTTTCGAAAAAATTGAAACGAGAACGTACACAGGCTTATCATGAGAAAGTGACAAGTAAAATTCCTAGGCTACATAATGTGGAAAGGTGGCTGAGAATATTTCACATTCACATGGCAGATTGATAGCAAGAGTCCTACAAAGGAGAGAACATTCTAGGAAGTCTTGATCGACAAAGATCTGAAAAGACTTGAGACAGAGAAGAAGAAAAAGAGTTGGAGGAGGAAGAAGAGGAGTGAGGGGATCTTCTTGATAACACAATATCATTTTCATTGTATAATGGAATGTCAATGGGATCCTCTGGATAATATAATGGGATCCTCTGGATAATATAACTAATAAAATGTTATTTTTCTTATATACCAGCGTAATTATTGAGGTTTTCTTTTTATATGTTTACACCGAAGGTACAAATTGATTTTTCACTTTTACGACTATTATATATTTATTTATAGATTTCTAGAGAGAAATAATACTAGAATTATTTGCATATATTGAAGCGACGATTGCTATGTAATCGTAACACAATTTGAAACGATTTTCTGCGTATTTGCCTGATTATTCTACCCGTTATTCTCCGCAGATAACTAAACGTTATAATTTCAAGAGGAAACATATAACGTGGTTGGCTCAATAACTTTTCAACTCTTCTTACTTCATGCATCTAGGCCTTCTTAAATTATTAGTAGTTATTTTAACTGTGACACGTCTCATTTTCAGTGGAGGAAGAAAGACAATACACCTGTCGCAATGTTGAACAGAAATCATGATAGATGCTTTCAACGTCTCGTAGACGCATTTTCAAAATTTACAACATAAGACAAATGCATTTGGTACACTATATATTTATATATACTGCTTTTTACCTACTGTCATGAATAGGGAAAATATTCAGTAAATTTGGGAACTTTAGACATAAATCTAATTTTAATTAATACATTTAATTTAATATTGCTGGTAAGAAGAAACTAAGCCTTTTACATCTTTAAATCATTATACGCATTTGACAAATTACGATATATATATATATATATATATATATATATATATATATATATATATATATATATATATATATAATGAAAAGGAAGAACAGTAACATATATAATCCGGTGTTCTTATTGATATTTGTATTTTTACAAAATAGTGCTCAATGTAAATTAACAGAGCATAAATATTATAAATTAACTGATTTAAAATATGTTTTCATAGCTACACAAGAATTACTATGTTTGAAAAACCGAAGCTAAAAACTTTAAATTTAATTAAATGCATTAGTCCTGTTTCAACTTTTTTGTCAAATGCTTTTAACATATATATATATATAGAGAGAGAGAGATAGAGAAATGCATAGACAGACAGCTCGTCAGTGTTGCTGGAGAGCAGATTGCTTCAAGCCGGGAGCGAAACCTGACTGATTTGCTATTAATCGGATACACTACTCCTAAGCAATTTGGCGCAAGATATACGTTAAGGTGAATTTAGGCGTATTTATATTTCGATAAACACGCCATTGATTGAAGAACTCGATCCGTCTTAACGAATAGTCTTGCATCAACAAGAGTAATAGTCACAATTACGAATTCCCTTTCTCCCCAGGAGCTCTACCGAATATTTGAACTACTAAAAAAAACCCATTTATTCGGGAAAATATTAAACAGTCTTCATTCGAATAGAAAGTATTATGAAATAAAAGAAAAAAATCAAAAGGTGTTGCTTTCTCCCTGATAGTGCTCAATGGCGCCAATTCACTCATTCAAAGAGAGAGAGAGAGAGAGAGAGAGAGAGAGAGAGAGATAGAGAAGATCTTATAATATAAGATCTCTCTCTCTCTCTCTCACTCTCTCTCTCTCACTCTCTCTCTCTCTCTCTCTCTCTCTCTCTCTCTCTGCTTTCCTCAGGCGGTGGTCGCTAGTTGTTTTGGTTCGGAGATAAAAGAGATCTACAAATGGAATTTTAAAATTAACTATTATCGTCCACGTATACATCTTAAATATACAATGGGATCTCTCGCTCACCCCTATTAGGGAGCAGATCCAGATAGGATAAGGAAAACGTGTACATTATTCTACGGTTAAGACACGACTGCCGGAAAATATTTCTCTGTCATTCCCACGCTAGTTCAGCCAATGAAAATCGACTTCCTTGTTTAGTGTTGTATCTGACTGCTAAGGTCAAACTGAGGAAGTCAGAGCAGAAATACATTTCTCTAAAAATTAATAGTCCGCTAAACTATGTTTTGTTTGGCTTTCCCATTGGAATTATTGACACTTTTAGGTTATCATAAAGCAACTAAATATACTACCAGGATATGTTATTTGGCGTGTGATAGTCATGGGAATGGGGATCGATTCAGGTCTAATGGTACTTCGAGGATGAAATCTATTGACGGTTTTAATATTAATGAATATTATAGCAAGTAGCTGAAAGAAAAAGTTGAACTATGCCTTATCATGATAATAAAACCATAGATTCCAGAAAGTAGAAAAATCCTCAGTAAAAGGTAGAATTTGAAGACCGAACATTGGAAATCATTGGTAAATGATTCTTTTTACTCTTTTCTAAAGCTGATAAGGCCATTGTTATGAAGACGGAAAGCAATATTAAAAAATTATAAACGTAGTCACACCTAATATTTGTTTAATAAAATTCATTCACACGATTATATTTCTGACTTGCAACATATTAATGTCGTTGTTTACGGAATTTCTCTGTTGTATATTTTGGATATAAAAAATATATAATTTTTTTTAAAATCATTCCCCACCAATCAAGGTGACAGTGACACTAAAACGCAAAGAGGTTACTAAGCATGTCAGAAAATTAGAAAATATTAGCGAGGGGAAAGTACCAGAATAGAACAGTAATCGTGATGACAGAAGATAGAGATTGATGTATTTAACAGTTTGAAGATTGAATGGGACAGTGAGTTAAGCAGATGGAAGAAACTTGCAAAAGCCAAGAAAACAAAAAATTAGAACAAAACTTACTGTTGCGTCTAGATATTTCTATTTCATTGAAAATTATTTGCAAACCTAGCCGTACCCTTAAATTCATACCGTCGAGGTACCAACACAGGAAGACCATCAGAAAAATTGCACTCATAATGTTTATCAAAATGAAAGTAGAAATTTACGTTACGGCGGCGTGAAAGTGAATAAAACCGATATGCCTGGTCAGGACATATAACATTGCAAACTCTTAATAAAACTTTCGATTAATAATATTTCAGTAGAATTAAAATATATATATATATATATATATATATATATATATATATATATATATATTCTTTTGTTTAGAAGTAAATTCAAAGATTCACATCGATTTCATATCGATTTCATACCGTCTGTAGCATGACAAATATATTTCTAAATGTTTATACAGAAGCATATTATATGGAGAGGAAACAATAATCGAATTAAAAATGCTCAATATTCTGTACGTTACTACTGTTTGCATACTTTAGAAAGAAATGGCAACCTACTGCGGGGAAAAATCTGCCTCGTCAGTCATGTATCAAAAGATGCACGATCGCCTAATCGTTTGTCATGCATGGCACATGTCTGACTGAGGTATGTTTGTAAAAATGTAATGTTTAATATCTAAGCGGGCATCGGATAGTAATGTGTATTCCTAATTGTACATGTTTATCTCTCTAGTAAGAGGATTTCTAATCTTTTCACTTTTGTCTGATCAGTCGGCATACTGGAATGGTATTTTAATAATCTGGGGATGTTTTGTGTACGTACTGTATGTATTAGATATAATTATAAATGATAGATCATTCATGAATGACTTAAAAATTTATGCTAATATAATATAAAGTTTTAGGCATATTCTTATATTTGGTAATAATATCATTATTAAGATTTCTGGTTAAAGAATTATGTACTTTTTAATTACGGTGACATTGTTGAAATCCAAATTATGATCAGCTTTTTTCCTGTGTAATACGAGAGAGATTGAAAGTTTATCTAAACGCAAATCAGTCTTCTATTCGTTGATACGTGTTTTTAGATTACGTTATTTAATTGATATATACAAGTATTTTAATTAATGTTGCTTTTATTTTTCTTCCTAATTATATCTCCTATTCTCATGGAGATAGTCCTAACGATTTTAGTGTTAGGGGTGATTATTTTATTTCCGAGATTAGTAGAAAGTGCGTTTGAGTGTAGGAATATAAATTTTGTGTATTTTTATTAGAACAGTTGGTAGTGGTGAAGTGTTTTGGATTTATATATTTTGGCAGCTTTTTTTCTAGCGTTAAGTATGAAATATTCTTTTTTTTTAAAATCATTTCTACCCAAGCATGGCGGAAAATGCCACTAGTACGTTATGTGTTACGGAGTCACTCTTCGTAACACATAACTTACTAGTGGCATTTACTAGTAGCAGGTGAGAGAAAAAAAAATGAAAGCTGAACTAGGTTCAGAAAGATAGAAGACGTTTAATATTTTTTTTTTTAGATTGTAGTTATCAAGAAAGCAAGAAAATAGGTGGGATTTCTATGGCGGAAGTGCGAGAAAAGGAATGGTTGTAGTAGAATTGGCGGTTTTATTTTTATAATTCAAGAGTAAAAGTGTGGAACCTAGATACCAATCTAGAAGTACGCTGAAACTCGCCTTGTGCTGACAATATGGGTAGTGAAGAAATCCAATCCATAGTTATAAAGAGTCACCAACGATATTACATATAGCCGATAGGATTGTTTCTGAAAATGGATCAATTCATATGAGAGAAATGACTTTTAATTATAGTGAGCCAATTGCAAAAGCACGGAAATTCTAACGAATGGAAGAAAATCTGCTTTGATTGATGCCCAATGAATAACAAATGCGAGAGAGTCAAAACAGACGTTAAAACGTAAGAGATGTTTGCTGTTGAAGACATTACAGTGAATATCAACATCTTTCTCCTTGTTGAAAGAAGTAGAAAAAGTCATTTTCTATCAGTTCTATCGCAGATGGTAATGATAATTTGTGTCCATATACACACAAGTAGCCACAAATTGATTTATTCAATAGATCGTATTATTATACTTGTCTTTGTTGTTTAAACAAACTTTAGAGTAAATAAATTATCTAATTTTCCTTTTTTAAAATTTGCATTCAGAAATATTTATTTGTCTTCCAATTACCAACTTTTAAATCTAATTACTGGAAACAAACTGAAGTAGAATTTTATTACAACTAAGAATATATGGAACGTTATTCTAAATATCAAAAGAAATAAAAAATCACAAATCTCTAGGCAATGCGAAAGGTAGGAGTCCATAGGCCAAGATAGTGTTATCACACCAAACATTTGGTTGATATTACGTAATCTAGAAGACTTATGACATAATTTAAATATTTCAGCACATACAACTACGCAATGTGTATTGTATTTACAAATAGTTTTAACAAATATTGCTCGAATATATTTAATTTAATTTTATCTCATCATTAAGTCCCCAAAATTTTCAAACGATAAACAAAATGAGAGAGTGAAAACATTTGCACGCATTTCGACAGAAATCTTAAATCCTGAAATGGCCTGTAAATAGAATTATACATACATATATATATATATATATATATATATATATATATGTATGTATGTGTGTGTGTGTGTGTGTGTGTCTTTTCTTATATTTAATTATTTGTGTGATTTTCCAAAAATGAATAATAAAAAAATTAATATATAAAGAAGAAAATATATATCTATTTATATAAAAAAAAATAGACATGTATTAATTTATATTTTTTTTAAATATAGCTTTTTACATTTAAATTAAAATCTTTAGCTTGCTTATGAATATTTTTGAATATGTTTTAATGTTCTTAACCAACCATTATTTTTAATATAAATTATAACAGTTTTTTTTTCTTTTTACGTTGAATACATATGTGCCAGAATCTTAATTGAACAAGTATCCAAACAGAATTTTGATTTTATACCTAAAACTTTTACTTTCTTTAAATTTGTTTATTTTCGCATGCTATTTTATATAACGATTATGTCCACAATCCGGATGTTAGCTTAGGTCACCACGGGTCATAATGTCAGATAATACAACTGAGACGACACACTATTTCCTCCCCCACCCTTCCTACATAATAATAACTTCACATCTTTATTTTCCCCATTCTCTCAATATGAAATTACTATTCTTAGTTTAAAACCTGGAGTGATTTTCAATTTACATTTGGTTTACGGGTCTGAAGACTTGAAGCCTTTTTTATCGACTTCAATGAAATAAATATCGCCTGTGCATTTTTCAGTGTTTCCCATTATATAATAATTGTTGCTCTGTTTTTACATAGAGCTCTCAAACGGATCTATATCATCTTGGAAATTACATACGTATTAGCAGTACTTTTATTATTAATATATATATATATATATATATATATATATATATATATATATATATATATATATATATATAAGGCTCTGTTTATAATAAACAGAGAATTTACTTAAATATTCGTATCTATAAAAAGAACGTATAAAAGTAAAAAAAATGTCTTATATACATATATATATATATATATATATATATATATATATATATATATATATATATGTGTGTGTGTGTGTGTGTGTGTGTGTGTGTGTGTGTGTTTGTTGTGCGTGTGTGTGTATGGCGTATCAAAATACATTTACAAACATTGAGGGTACGTTTCCTCACATTAAAAAGTTGACAAAAATCCATATATACATTTGTCTGCGAATCCGTTTTGAGTTATTAAGTTTAAAGCTTACCATATACGTTGTCAAATGTACAATCCACTATAAAATCCAAAAAAATACTTTCAAATATATGGTTGCGCGTATATATGGTTACACCTCAGCACACCATCTCATAACAAATGTTCGAAATTTCTTCCCCTTGCTTCTAACCACGCATGCGCCAGTCGGATCGTTGATTTTGCGGACAACTTCAGATACTCCCGCACGATGTCGAATAGTTTCGCAGGACCCTAAGACACTTTGATAAGATTATTTGCATTCATAAACGAACACTTTAAGTTTGACTCAAGGATAAAAATAAAAAAAACGAGCAGACAATGGAACTAGTTCTTTTCCTATCTATCCATCTTTCATGGTAGCTATACCAGTGACATTGCATCACAAACAATATGACTAAAATGATATGAAGCCCTATTATGCATGAACAACACGCGTCTTTGTATTAGCAAGGATACATCTTCTAGCTGGTTTTGAAGTGTGTTCGAAATGAAGTCCCTGTAGAAAGCTCATACAAGACGGTTTGAGAGAATAAATGGATATACCAAGCTCTCCGACAATTCCAGTTGCCTCATTCGTAAACAAGACTGAAGTGACAAACAGCGGATCGGCTGTTTATGCAAGAAACCATCGCCAAATGTTATCCCGTGCTGAGTGATCAGAGGACGAAAAACCTTGAACACGTTTTAAATGATACGGACACATGATTTGCTCTTGAAGTTCCCTCCATGCTGCACTATGAGATGAACCATATGCCAGGGTCATTTGACGTGTGCTTGTAACTGCATTGTCTCTGACAACCGGCGGAATGTGTTTATCATGATCAGGCATAAGAGAGGGTCTTGATCTTCCTCGGTGCATAGTTTATGGTGTCTCTGATCCTATTTCAGCAACGCAACGATGAACAACAGCAAATGTTGTATGATTCGGCTGCCTTATCTCTGGAAACGCAACCTGATACAGCCTATTACCATTAATGAGGTCATATGTAAAAATCATATCTGCCTCTTCATGATATGAATATCATATCTTTGTTAAACGGGAGACTTCTCAGTTAAATTACAACTACATCCGTCAAACGTTGAAAAGAGACTAATAACAACTGTACACGAATGTCAAATGTAAGCTTGTCTTCATCTCAACACAGCGCCACCTACCGTAAACTGTCCTTAATCTTGACTAAAAAAGGATTATCAGACATATTTGTCGGAACTTTTGTTCTTGCTTTGGTGTGAGGAACCCTCCCACCCCAAACCGTGTGTAACAGCAAAATTGTCCAGACCTTGTAACAGTATGCGATAATTGTCCATCCCACAAAATGTTTAGTATCTAAAAACACACTAAACTAATTGTTTTTCGTTTTTATATGTTTTCAGATATTAAATTTAATCACAATGACACCATTCGTCGCAAGAATCACTGAAAATTGCTTTCAGTTCTCCAACTAGAAGGTGAACAAGTTAAAATCGTTTTATGTCAACCCTACTATGTCTTTCCAACGGAGCAAAGGTGAGACGATAAAGATCATTGAAGCCTTCAGTAATGGTGCCGACATTAAAGCCCTGACATCCATATTTCAAAACCATCAAGAGTACCGTGAATTCGTTTAAAAATTTAAGAGCACTAGAGAGAAAAACTGGATTAGGACGCCACAACAGCAAGAAGGGTCATCATTTCAGCTTAGAGCTAAATGGATGGTTATTCTTCAAAACAGAATCAAATAGTGTTTATAAAAACCTCGAAGAATTCCAGTAAAATATCTTTAATCATTTCAAAATCTTATCTGACAATTGGACAATTTTACTGTTACACAATTTGGACAATTTTACCGTTACATACGATATATAATGTAGTGTTAAATAATCAAATATAAATTAATTAACTCTTAGTTTTATTACTTTCCAACTGAATTTTATCTCTTTCGAATCAGTTGCAGTGTGATTTAGACAAAATACGTTTAATTATAATGCATAGAGCTATTTATACGACTAATCTATTCAGTCTTTTATATGAAAACGATCTCTGTATATAAAAAAAGTATAATGGGTTTGAAGAACCACTTTAAATCGAAAAATCTCTATCGATGCACTTTTGTGGCGCTTATTGAAATTAATTCTATGGAAAACATTTACATCCAGGCCAATAATCATAAAGAAACAACCTGAAATTTATACTGATCCTGTTGGGCTATTTGCTTTCATTGTCTACCATTAGCGATCTCATCTAAGTAAAGTCCAGACATTTAAGGTCAGTTTTGGAATACTAATGTCATCTTGTAACGCAGAGGTTTTCATGATATAAATGGTTTGCAAAATAGCAGCATCAACAAGAAAAACAACAAAAGCTTTAGGCTTTATTGGCGCATTACTTGATTCACCCTCACGATAACATTGTTCCTCACAATTATTATTTTTTGAGGGAAAGAGAAAGGCAGAAAATGACAATAATAAAAGCCATGGATAATAAGATTTACTTGGATTACTGTCGATCTATATGAAAAAGTAATGATCAATCGTTAATAAGTCTTTCTTTCCTTTGCTCTCTCCCCCTCTCTCTTTGTTTGTTTGTTTGTTGGTTTCTTTCTTTCTTTCTATCTATCGATCGATCTATACGGTGCATTTAGTTTTTTAGAACTTCAACGGATTAACAGAGGAACTGCTTAATAAGTAATATTTTCAACATTGCCATACATTTCCCTAAAACAGTCTATATAAAAATGTATATATTATTTTCCCATCTATCTATCTATCTATCTATCTATCTATCTATCTATGAGTTGCGTTTGGTTTTTTAGGACTTCAATAGATTAAAGTAAAAAATGCGTAATAACAAAAAAATTCAACATTCTCATATATTTCCCTTAAATTGCCCTTGATATATCAAATATATATATATATATTATTTTGCCATGATTCTCGCTCGTTTGTATATATATATATATATATATATATATATATATATATATATATATATATATATATATATATATATATAAATTGAAGAATTTATATAGTCATGGCAATATTTTATACGCAAGATAGATTAATCGATCTCGTCTCATCAGAACAAACGGTTTCAAAAAGTTTTGGAGTAGATAGCAGTTTTGGGAGTTAAGTGGACAGTTATAATATTTTATATGGTGGCAAAAATTGTCTGAGAGCCATGGCTGGATTCTCCTGTTACCCTATGGACCAAAGCAAGCACTACATCCTAAAGACAATTGATGGCGTCCTCCGTATTATGTCTGGGGCCATGTTCAAAAAATTCGGGATCTCTTTTCCCATCAGAATTTATTTTACGAACCCATTCTTTTGTGGGTTTTCTTTGATGCCTCAGATTTCTTTTTGAAATGTTTTTAAATTAAATTCAACCTTTGTACTGATATCAAGACAGTTTCGTTCCAAATTTCTTGGAATCTTGCAGAGTACATTGTGCCATCAATGCATAATATTTTGCCTGTTGCAGCTCTAACAAAGCACCACCAAATCATAATGCTGACACCGCCAAGTGTCTTTTCGTCATTGATATTGGAGAACTGCGAAAGTTACAGCAGGAAGTGCCTGGCTTCCCGAAATAGATCTGTAATTGGTTTTGCTGTTATTTTTCGCGGACCACAACTTATGGCTTGCGATGTGGTCATACTAAAATATTCCCATTTATAAATAATTTGTTGCACTGTGAATATTGCACTCGAAATTGTTTTGATAGATTTTTGTAGCCCCCCTCTTCAGTATAGGTTTCAACTATGCTTCAGGAAATTCTTTTGATCTTTGCATATATCTTTTTAAATTTAGTCTCTAACCGCAGAATTTTGTATAAATAGTGAGTTATATTGTTTGACTGGAGTATACAAAAGCATAAACAAGTACCATATTGATTTTTACACATGCACGAAAATTTAATTTCACTTGCAAACATGTCAAACAAAAATACGGAGTGTAAATGTAAGGATTCACTTAGTTTTCCACGTCTTAATTCTTAATTACTATTTTTATTCGATCTTGATAAAAATCTTTGAATGTGGTTGTAATTCATTTAATAAAGTTTTTCCCTAGTGAATATATAGTTTAATTAAGATTTGTTGATTATCTGGGAAAAAAGAGACAATTATTTTAAATGTTATCTTACAGGTAACGTACTTTGCACAGTACTATATATACTACCTTTTATGTTATTTACTAGCTTGAGTTTTTTTCTTCTTTGGACTGGAAATTGAAGGCAATTGACGATTTTTTCGCCCTGTTCGGATGTTTCTACTTCTTTTTTTTCAATTTTTCCTCGGATAACAATTTGTTTTGATTATGCCATCCGGTTTTTTGCACCAACCCAGAATAAGTATTTGCATAATACACACACACACACACACACACACACACACACACACACACACACACACACACACACATATATGTTTGTGTGTGTGTGTGTATAGATATATATATATTTACATATATATATATATTTACATATATATATATATATTTATATATATATATATATATATATATATATATATATATATATATATATATATATATATATATATATATGTATGTATACAAACGCTCTTTTGTGTTTTAAATGAGGGATAAGGGAGACATGAATCCCGTTTACACTTGAGTCAAAAAGGAAACATTTTCTCTCTTCGTATGATTCAATGTCATGCAGAGTTCGTATTTTAAATTTTATTCGAAAGCATTCCTGTTTGCATCCGAATCGAAACGCACACATATTTTCTTTGAACTTATCAGAAGGTAGAATGATGTATTATTTAAAAATGAATAAAAAGTTACACAACATAGCTATTTCCTTTTGGTATAAATGTTAATTTATTTCCTGTCTGCACTTGGGTCGAATTGCGCCACATTATGTTTGTATTTGAGCTATTAAGCTTTAATAATAATGTTTGTGACATTTGTGTCAGAAGAATAAATAAGTACTGGAATCAAATGATAAACTTTGATTCTGTTTGGAACAGCTTGTGTCACTATATCACAGCTCATCAGTGTGGTAGACTTGTTATTGCTTCAAGCCAGGATCAAAAATTGGCCGATTTGATATCACTCAGAGACCCTTACCCCCAGATTATCATCACACTGCTGAGAAAAGGGGATATTTTGACGTATGGTATACGGGTTATGTAAACGCCATACTGGCCGCCATAGCGCTCAATTCATACGAAGAGCGATGCATTAAAGCGGCAACCGGTAATAATTCCCTTAACTCCATTGTGTTCAATCAGCGAATGCGAGCATAAATAGTCATCTACAGATGATCTGTTTTGCTGTATCACAGCTCATCAGTGTGGTAGACGTCCGATTGCTTCAAGCCGGGATCAAAAAGCGACGGATTTGACATCAGTTTGAAAACCTTATCCCTTGGCTGTCGGCGTGTTTCGATCTTGTGTCAATAAGTACAGCGAAGTCTGTTTTGTTGCAAGGCGGTCATAATTGATCTTCTAAATTCCGCTAATAGAGTAATATTTAAGTTGTTTTAATTTAATTCCAAATCTTTTGACATTATCGGAATTTCGAAGTACATTCCTTATCTTATATTATTAATACGAGATCATTAAAGAGATTTTCCTTTTGAATATTTAGACATTTTATATATCGTTGTATAAATAAAGTCGATGTATATTATTTTCTGGATGAAGGTGACAGAAATAATCCACTTTAGGATTAGGAGAGTAAATAATCCATCTCCTAAATAGAAACTCCAGGAGATGTATCGAGTTTTTTATTTTTATTTTTTTTATTTATTTATTTAAATATGTCATATAATTATCTCATATCCTGGCCTTTAGAACAATCAACAAACGTGCGAATTACATATCAGATATATAAGATGATCTGAAGTTCGACTTACTCTTATAAAAAAAAATCAATGAAAAATATGACGGGTTTGATAGTTATTTCATTCGAGCTAGAATTTACGTATATACAATAATCAATAGCACGAATTACATACAAAAGGAGTTTATCCATCCAGAATATTGTAGTGAGAATATTTGCCTTTTAGCGAACATGCAGCTGAAAACTAATTAGCAAGCAAAAAAAAACAAAAAAAAAAAACGAATAAATATCTCGCAATCTATCACTCTTTCACTGACAAGAATTTTCTAGAGTTCCCATATTACGGAAGATAAAAGCAGCCAA
Source organism: Acanthosepion pharaonis (assembly GCA_903632075.3). Taxonomy (NCBI): domain Eukaryota; kingdom Metazoa; phylum Mollusca; class Cephalopoda; order Sepiida; family Sepiidae; genus Acanthosepion; species Acanthosepion pharaonis. Next base: position 1,007,106 of record CAHIKZ030004965.1, on the reverse strand, counting down.
CCATATGTTTGAGACCACAATACACTTTTCTTCTGGTTTACGAACGTCTAATTTCATTTTCAGTAATAGGCGCAGATAAGCCAACTTTAGTATATTAGCCCCAAGAAATGTTGAAGAAAATAAATTGTCGACGCATCCGGCTCAGTTCAGTACCGATCAACGACAACCACACAAGATAACGCGACAAGATCACAAATGATAAAATGTTTCACTCTAAAACCATGTTGCATAGATATCGAAGTCATATTACGAGCTGACATTAACAATAAAAAGATACATCCGGCTGCAAATGGAAAATGACAGGAATTTTTAAAAAGAGAAACACACTCCATTACTAATAAAGATGAATATAGTAACCTGGTAAATAAAAGATTGTTTTGATGACATTAAAAAGGACGGGAACTAATTCTTTATTTGTTTTTGTTTCTTCAGTTTAAAGAAGTGTCGCTAAAGCGGATGTCAGTTGCCAAAAAGAAGAGTACAGATTTTAATAAAACTAATACAAGCAAAACATAGTTCTCAGTAGATGTAAATATCAGAATATTAAATCAATGTGGTTAGATAGGAAATATAAAGCAGGAAATGAACAGATTAAATATTAATATTTTAGGTACATGCGAAACGAGGTGGACAACAAATAGAGATTTTTATCAGTTACAAACACAGAAAGATATATACAGGCGGAGATAAAAAAAAATATCCGAGAACAGTAGGAATGCTATAAGAAAAAATATGATGAAATGTGTTCTGGGATACTGTCAACTATCTGAAAGAATTCTTATTGCTAAACTAAAATGAAAGCCTTTCGATATATTCCTAAAAAGATATACATGCACTGACAAAACAAGTTATGGAAGAGGAAATTGAATTTTTTTTTGTCCTAAAGAAGGTCGTGTGAAGTAAGATGTTTAACCAGTTCGGCTTTGATTAGGACCTCAAATACTTTACTGCAAAAAAGGATGATGATTTTAGAGATCAGGGTTTTTTTCCCAGTTGTTAAAAGATGTTAAGGATTTCCAACAAGATGGAAGAAAGGATACATTTACTGTAATGTCAGGAGCCAAACCAGAATCATATTTTTTAAAACGACGATATGTTTCATGTCACATCCGCTTGCTTTGTGTGGTTCTATTTTGCAGTGATGTGAGAAAAGAGTGACAGGGTTATGAGTATATTAGTCACTGTAACATCCGTAATGCAGATGAGTCGAGAGTAAAGTTGGGAGAAAACTTTCGGGGAAAGCACTCTACATTAACTGCTGTAGATGTCAATGCTTGAAGTAGATAGAAGAGACGGGGGAATAATAATTTGCTATTGTTCACCAGACACTTGCAGATCAGCCAGTAACCCCTAGAATCAATCTTGTGGGAGGCTATATATTGTCTCATTCTATCAGCAAATACTGACTGGCTTGCACTCATTTGGGCAGCGACAAAGTGAAGTCTTTTGCAATCAGACCTGTAACCCCAGAAGAAGTGATTGCTGTCGGATATATCGACTGAGCAGGCAGCTGAGAAACATGGAAATGATCATGTTTTCACTTGCTATTTGCAAGGTGAAACGAAAGATTCGATGCTAGCTTTCACACAGGAAGAGATCTCTGTGGCATATTTCTTAGCAGGATGATTAAGAAATATCCCTCCGGCTGATATCGCGAAGGAAGTCACGAAACGATTCCTAATCAGCGCGTTGAGAACAGAAACACATTCTGTTAATGAAGCGTTCGTGAGTGTTGGAGAGCGGAAAGAATTCTTTATAGATATCGCCGGAGTTTCCAAAAGGAGAGAGCTGCGGTAAGATTTCGGAAATGACATGCTCATCAACAGGATGTATAATCCAAAGACGGGGCACAAGAGAAAAAAAAATAAGTCAAAACTGAACGAATACCCCCAGAGAACCATTTAATACAGAGGCATATCGAATGTCCATAAGTATTAGACTCTTAATTGTAATCATCACAGGCTAACTTGAACAGAATTAAAACAGCAAGGAAAGATAGAACTGTAATAGAGATTTTGATAGTGTTAATTGAATTCAATATTGACAAGATTAAAGATATTACATATGAATTATACAACAGTGGTGATATACCGAAAAATCTAAATAGATACACTTAAGCCAGCTGCAAATCAGCCTAATGTGCCATATAAGAAAACGTACAAAACGAATTTTGATGAATGGATCGTGCAGCAGAATCAGACCAGAAATAGGACAAGAAAATTATGGGTTCGTTAAATTAAGAAGCAATGGAACTAGAATTGCGATAGTTACGACCAGATTTATATCAAATAAACAAAATAAAAGCAGAAGGATGTATAAAAATCTTTTGTGTATTATTCAAAAGCGTTTGCTAAAGTACGTCACAAGGATTTGTCGAGGTAGTATATTGCTGCTGGGTTCAAATAAGGCGGTGAACACATATATAAAATATATAAATATCTTTATTGTTCGAGTTGTGGAGAATTGGTAAAGTGAAACGGAGTCACTGATGTTAGCAATGCACGCACAGGAATTGACGGAGACAAATCTTCGGTCAACATCTAGCCAGCCTCTCTGTTCAGATCAATCAAACAAAACAAGTAAATAGTTAATTATCCGGGAAGTGTATTAACAGAGGATGCAAAGTGCTATACTGGAATAAGAAAGCGCATTGGAATAGCAAAAGATGTCTTCCAAAAGTTAAGAAAAGTATTAGGAAATATGAAAATTTAGTTTAGAAAGAAAGAGAGTAATAAACTGTTACGTAATATGTCATCCTGTATGTGAGCAACGACGATGCTTTAGCAAAAATGGATTAAAAAAAAGATATAATTTACCCCAAAAAGAGATTGTTAAATTTCACGGACATATAATGAGGAAAAAAGAATTGGGAAATTTGATACACCCAGTATAAGTTGAAGTCAATAGACAAAGCTAAACAAAGAGATTGTGCTCATGGATGACAGAGCAAGGTTTAGGAAAGACAAGTAAAAGACGCAATTTATTAAGATCAACAAAGGACAAGAAATTGTGGAGAGCCATGATCAATCAATTCCTGAAGAGAAAATCTAATGTGATGAAACTTTTTTTCATTGTGGCGTGAGTTCAAAGAGCAGACGTTTGTTGAAGAGGCGAAACGTTACTATGCGATGAGTAATCAGGTGTCTGTAATTAAATGGTCTGACAATGAACAGAAAACAAATTTATCCTGCGCTAGTCGGTGGGAGGATTCAAACGGAAAATTGCTCACCAGTCAAAATCTGATTAAAATTCTTCACCGAGAATTAGAGGCAAGACGACAAACAAAACGGATAAAAAAAAAAAAAAAACTATAATCGAAAGCATGAAATAAAAACCAGATCCAGCACTCTGCGGTAAAGTTGAATTAAATCTCATGTACAAGATTGTATAGATGTATCAATATTTTACATCTGACATACATTCATATGAAAGGATGTAGTTCAAGTTGACAAGATATACGACAGAAATATTTCTTTTCGTTTTAGTTATTTCATTTCTTATACGTATGGATTAGTTAAACAATAGATACGAAAACCAGGCAAAATGGAAGAACAGAAGATCAGAAGCATATCCGCTACTAATCCGTCAACACATATACTTTTATGAAATAAGTGCATAATTTTACGTTGTAAATTTTACGTTTGGTTCATACATATATATATATAAATGAAGAAATATGGATTAAGGTGAGCTATATTTATGGTTTAACGTGTTCAATATCATAGTGCGTATATAAATATAAAAGTGAACACTGAAGTCAACACTCAGAGGCGACAGACTATTTCATGCTGGAAGCTTGTTTCATGCTGGACGATATCGCCAGGCCGGCCTGACGATTGCGTCCAGCATGAAACAGGCTGTTGCCTCTGAGTGTTGATTTCAATGTTCATTTTCATATCTATCTATCTCTCTCTCTCTCTCTCTCTCTCTTTATATATATATATATATATATATATATATATATATACCCTTGTGCAAATTAATCTAAAGAACCGCTTTACTTTCCTTTCATTCAAATACGGTCAGTTTTAGAACCACGGAAGTAACACGGTGTAATCGACTTCTATTTCTCCTCAAATTAAGGCATTTGCAGTGGTGTGAAGTAATATGAATCTATTTTCGGGATGTATGAGGAAATTATTTTAGCTTTCAAAAATATTGCGTGACATACCTGATTGCATCATATTTTCTTCACGCCCAGACACTATTGTCCCGACTGTCGATTAGCTGTCCTACGACCATTGTCTGCAATGGACGTTACTCCAGTGAAGGGTACAAACATTGTAACGCTGCGGAAGCACAATGGCATGCCTTACCAGTGAGCAAATCAAAGTACTATCGACTGGCTTGAAAACTCTCCTGATTTAAATCAATCGAGAATCTGCAAGGAACGACTTTATGGAATGGACCTACGAAGTATTTACATGTGCAATGGTTCATGTTTCATTGGGAAAATTCGGAATATAAGTAAATAATAACGGAATTATTCTTTTTTTCACAATTACTTTGCATTTAGTTTTGACTGCTGCTATATCCCTAGCGGAATATAGTCTACTACTCTAGATTAAATATTGTTCCCAGTTCAGAATTCCTTGTAGGTTAACCAGATCAAAAATATATTGATAAAATGGAAAATGAGAAAAGAAAACACCAAACCACGTAAATCAATAATTAGTAGAAAATAAAGTTTGGCATTCAAGACCTTGCTGAGTGAGTGATTCATGACACTCAGTTGGTAAACACGGATGTTTCAGACTGTTCACCAGAGTTCCTACAGACGATGCCCTGACAAATGGTTTGACACCGATTAGACAACCTGGGAGAAGGCACAAACATTCCAACAGATAATCTGATAGAAATGTTGAGATCCTGTGTAAAGGCAACTTTCTTCCAAATAGAATCTGGCATAGACTAACAGGAGGGAGGCTTCGCTATGTGCACACCGTTTACACCAATAATATGAAACAAATACATGGAATACTTCACGTAATATGGATTTAGAAACGGCGACACTAAAGTCAACAATATTACTGAGATACGTAGATGAGAGTTTCATTTTCTGGTCGCACAAGGAAACAGTACAAATATAAATAATACCTTCAATTCAGTTCACATTAGAAGAAGAATATCAATAATCATCTAATCATACTAGATGAAATAATAAATCGCACGGATAATCGGTTCATGATAGTTCATATGACAAGATAATCCTCACAAGACAATATATCAATTTCAATTCTCAGATTCCATACAGTGTGAAGAAAGGGATCGTTCGATGCCGGCAATTCCGTGCAAAAAGTCTTAAGAGGCAATAGAGAATCATACCAACAAGTACCAGAAAATTGCTTATTGGAAAAGTTTCAAAACATCTGTGGTCAATGCAATATTAGTACAATATTCAGAAGTAGTTCCTCTTTACGGAGAAATATCTGCCGATTAAAGCCAAACACAGGAAAAAAATAAGTCCAAGAATCGCGTGCAACCGATTCCTTGAAGTTGTGACGGATTATATTTAGGTGAGACGAGCCACTCATTAAAATTAAGGCTTTCAAAACATCTAAAAATCAGTAGAAAAATTGAGACAATGAAAGCAGGGCATAGCTGATTCTGTATGAAGGGAAAAGGTGTAAAGAGCAGCTCATGTAGAATGAAGTAAAAATATCTTATTTTGGAGGCACATTGGAGGATGTTAATCCGATAGATCTTTATCACTTTAAACATTATTTATAATGGATACCTATATTTGAGTAGACGTTGCCAGATTGTGCATAGTTTTATTTTGTAAGATTGCTTCGAATATTATATTTATATATAATATCAGTTATATATATATATATATATATATATATATATATATATATATATATATATATATATATATGTCAGTTGTAATCAAAATAATTTCCAGAGCGAATGTATTAGCACTATCAGGTAAAACTGAATATAAAATTAATTTCACTACTCGATGTTTCCAGAATATAGTGCCCGCTGCTCAGCTGGTTTTATAGTTCATTTAGATGCAGACACGACAAGCCGATACAATATTTTTGAAACACATACTCCGAGTGGAGAAGATAAATTGAGCACAAACTCACACACAAAAATTCGACTTCGTAAAAAAATCGTTCAAACGCGAATTTGTAAACACTGACTGAATTGAGCACTCTGAGTCCACTGGCGTCTTTATTCTAAAATACGTAAAAATTCACATTCTTTTCTGTCGGGAGCTTTCGGGAAAATCTCCGACTGATGCCAAATCAGTTGGGTTTCTATCCTGGTTTGAGGCAATTGGATGTCTTACCACACGGATGAGCTGTGATACAGCGAAACAGTCTGTTTGTTGATGATACACACACACTATATATATATATATATATATATATATATATATATATATATATATATATATATATGAATACGAGCAGGCATCAATTACTAAATAGTAATACTACTAATGATAAATACAGATGTTTTCCTAGCTATTGATTCCACACTGCGTTTCTTGCACGCTTTTTTCTTGACGTACATATATGAAATACCCAAACTATTTAAACAGATTTATTTATTTCTGTATATTTCTCAGATGAGTTATTTTAACTATTTACATTGTACAGGCCATTGTCCTCATATTTATTCTCACGTTTATGTCGTTGCGTGCTACGATACAATAATGATGTAGACAACTATCCGACTAATATAAATTGTGTTAGTGTATTAGGTCTATCGGCCTGCGTATGAAAGCAATCTTAGTAAAGGATAAGTACTCTCTAGCAGTGAGTGGACCTGAGCTTCTCCTTTTGAAGAGACCCCACCGTTTCATTCGATGTTCTTTCCTAACTTACGGAGATCGTTAGTTTCGTAGTTTACTTTCATTGTCTATCTGAAAAACTTTCCCGCCAACTGTGTATTTGTTCAAAATTTTCGAATGTGGTCTGGAACGAAATTTTTTCGGCTCATCAGATTCTACGCTTTAGATTACTAACGTGTATCATGTATAATGTTAATAGCATTTGTATATATATATATTCTATGAAATGAAACAGTTGCATAATATTTGAACACAGTCTGGATAGTGGCCTTCCTCGGTATGACACCCGTGTCGTGGTTAAAACGATGAACCATATCCGCCAGCAAAGCCTTTGATCAGGAGTTTTCGAGGAGCATGGAACCACCTCTTAAATACTGGTGTTCTCAGGTCCACACTGATCCGGTTGTGTTGGGGATTAGTACCTAACTGAGATTGGCAAATAGTCCCCCCCCTCCAACAAACAAAAACTAGTCAGAACAATATAGAATTATAAAACTTGGTTTTACTAACAGCAATATCGTTTTGGAAAAATTATTATCAGCAGTATATTTTTGAAAAAGAAAAATATTACCAGCATTACATTTTTGGAAAAAATATTACCAGCAATACAAATCTTGTCGGCATTAAATAACCCATTGAGGTTTGTCTGCCTTGAAATATATAAAACAAAACCAAAACTTGATAGTCTTATGAAATATTAATGACTGATGTTCACCGCAAATTAAATACGGTATAATTTCATAACTTATCTAATACGACAAATATTATTTTCTTTTACTTTACCATATAGTTATATTATTGTTCAACCAATACAAAAGCAAATCGTCAAATAAAGGAAAGGATTATATTTTTGCAAATTCCTAAACGTAGGAAGTAAGAAGCGCCTATTTTGTGTTAAATTTTAACGGTTGGCCATAGACTTGAAAGGTTTTATGATCGAAGACATTGAGAACGCCCTACCCCTGGGTGTTAGCAACTGTTAGGATCTCAGCTATGGGAAAAAAGTGAAACCCCAAATAAAACAAATAGTATAAAAATATTACCATTTTTAAAGTAAAAATACCAGCAATGACTTTTCATAGACAATTAATTATCAGAAATAAATTTAAAAAATACCATGAAAGACAAATTACCGCCATTATATTTTTGTAAACGAAATTTCTAATACTTCCAAGAAAATGAAATTTCGGCATTAAATGACTCATAAGGAATCGATATGTTCGTTAAACGAACAACAAACATACGCTCAAATTCTGTCCCCTACTGCAGGCATGCATTTACGTAGTAACCATATATTAGGTTCGTAAAAGCGATTCCTCTAATTTAACTACGGAAAATCACAAGAAAATAGTAATTACACAACTTTTGATTGGACAGCAGTCACAACCTGAATTTTCTAATGTAATTATTTAAATATTTATCTTTATTCAATATATTCTATTCTTGACTTAACAGTTACCGTTGCTATTTCAAATGTAGATGTCGAACCGGAAGTGTTCGCTCCCAACAACGGTAATCAACTGAGATATAAGCCAGGCGCTGTGTTCTTATGATTTCCGGAAAGGGTCAAAGTGCTGCTATCCACGGAACACTACACAATCCAGAAAAAAAAATAATTGCAATACGACAGCAGTGACTGTTAACAGTGTCGTCTGTCGCTTCTCCTTCTTCGTCGGAGGTACGTTACCAGGATTTAAAATTTCTCGCATACACGCGACTAGCGATAATCCTAACGCCATCAAGCGAAGACAAATCGACGAGACCTGCGGAATTCAAACTACACTGAGCCAACGGCCCTAGCACTTATACATATAACATTGTCTCGAAGCGGGATTTCTGTCTCGTTTCATTCTGCGTTAATATCACCGCTCAGCCGCTAGTTGATAGCGTGACAAGATTGAAATTAACAGGAATTCTCGCCAGTTACGACTTAACAGGAATCAAAGATGCACTTCCACAAATCAATGTGTATAAAACTATTCCAAACCAGTACCGTACATAATCCAACATTTGAAGAATACAGATATATTTACACATAAAGCCAAACATTACACGAATACTTGAAGTTCCGTTTATTCAACTCTTCAGCGACTGATTCCAGACAGAAAGCAGTGAAGAAAGAATTAAAAACTTGATGCTACATGGTATATGTCGACCATCACTGAACCCGTGATAATCTCTAGTGCAAAGACATATATTTTCGGCTATTTCAGACGATTTTATTCAATATGTTTATAAAGGTTTATCTTTTTTTATACCTTCACATAATACAAGACCCAAGAGCCAATCAAGCTAGATAATCTTCTTGAAAGTCTATTCCACAGAGCAAGTATTCCCATAGAGAAGTTGTGAGCGTGAAAGAGAGAGATAGAGAGAGTGATAGAAGAGAGAGAGAGAGAGTAAGGGGAAGAGAGATAGATTTCAACATCATTCTTACAATAGGATAACGAAGGGAAGGAGTAATATTCCCTTTGTACGTGTCATAGTTGTGAAATGGCGGAAGTATGGGATGTTTTGCGTCTTTTCCATGATAATACGGTTGATTTGTTTCATTATTTAGAATATAATTAATAAGAATTAAATCTCTTAAAATGATATCAAGAGAACTCTTCCTAGGAATTAGGCATGGCTAAGAAATATGTAAATATGACACTGCGATAACCAAATTCTTTGCCTGTATGAATATCTATGATTTCAGATGAATTTTCTATGTAACGGTTCTCGGAAGAAGCTGTCTGATTTTAAATTTTTTCTTACCACCGGGATTATGAAGAGAGTGAATATGATTCGAACCCTGCCATATTTAAAATGTGTGACATGGTAGAATTAAAGAATAGTGTTCCTCTGTATATTTGCTGTGTTTACACAATATGAAAGTATATTCAAAACTAGTCTCGAAGCCGCCATTCCGATGGAAATTAGGCTATATGATACGGAATTCTTGTGGGACTTCGGTCTTTTACCTTCAGCGTCTTAAAAGCTATAATAATTTAGAAATAGTGAAATTATTTTATCTTTATCCGACATTTTAATTCGGCCTAATCTTTCCTCGTATACGCAACTGATTTCCCTAGCTTGTTTACATTTATTTTGCGTGCAATTTTCTTTTAAAATCACCAATATTTATGCTCTCTTCATATAAAGTCACACTTAAAAGATATTAGGGTATCCTACCTATGTAATATTTCGATTAGGTCACAATATGCGTGCTAGAAAATGAAAACTAAAACATATGAGCAACGTACCGTGACCCGCTTAAGTTTTAATTACAGTTTACTTAGACGATATCAATTGCAATTTCGACAAAAATCGAAATTAAAGTGACACTTTTAATAAATAATTGTTTGTTTTTAAACTTTTCATTCTGTTCGATCTTTAAATATAACTTTAAGAGAGGTATTTATTTAATTTTTAATCGTGTGTAATTACTACACACTTCAGGTTTTATTATTCGCCTAGATAGAAAAGCAGACGAAGGGACGGTTTGATTTGGTTTGAATTTTTGTTGTATTGTGAGATTGCCATCTATCGTTAGATTTGAGAGATTTTTTTGTACACCGGGAGAATGTTTGCGTGGTTGATTTTGTTTATCTAAGAAAGCTGCTTTTAGTCTGTCAATAGCGACAGTGTCTAAATTATTACCTTTTTGTGTTAGGAAATATTTGTCTGACCTGTGTAAGAAATTGTATTGGTCCTCATAATTTGCTGAAAGAGTTTTTTTAACTGCGTCTTCACCTACAAAATACAAGCTCGCAGTTTTAAAGATTTATTGGTGTGTATATATGTTTGGTTTAATTTCAATGAAGTGTGAATTGTAATTGCGACATCATATTTTTTAATATTTATATGAAGCACAATATCGGATTAGTGTGTATGTCATCTATTTGTGGGATTCGATTTCAGCCCTCGTAGGATTAGTTCACTATAAGGGATTTATGAATGAGTAAATAAAACACGATAGATAACATCTTAAGACAAATTAATTCTAGAGTATAACAATAATAATTCATATAATAATTCATATATAACAGGCTTCGTCCTGTACATAAACCATAGTAATGATTCATAGATGGCAAAATGTTAGTAAAATAAAATAGAAAAATTAGATTTTATTACATTTCAAGTAATACAAGAGTTTGCAAAAGTACTTAAGTGTTTTTGAGTGATGCTAGTTTCATTTGGTAATATGTCCTGTGACTAAAGAAAAGGAGGTTGAATGTGTGAGAGATGTAAAAAAAGGTGAAAATGATGAGAGAGGAGTGAGGAGTGGGTAGTGGTTGTTGAAGCCGAGATGCCTTTGATGTATCCGCTCACAGTTGTAAGTGTTCGTCTCTCTGTGTTGTCGCTATGTGTCTCCTTTGGAATCCAGTCTTTCTTTTAAACAGTGGTCTATTTATATTGTTAGCGAAGATGAAAGAAGCTCCCGTTAAGTTGTTGATTATTTCAGGCGCTCTCACTTCTTATTGGTCGACATGCATTTATTTAGGATTGTATTTAATCATCGGGAATGTATGCGCGAAGCCTATTGCACAAAGCCAGAAATATGTCATTATGTTTTAAGCTAAGAAAAAGGTAACTTTCTGTTTTTGATTCTAGTCTCACTACATATCTTCCAAAATTTCTCCTGTTAGTGACAACGTTGTACCGAAGTTATTTCCGCTGGAGTGCAACCACGCTTTTCTTTAATAATATTCCTCATAGAAAGCAGTATAAGGCGTAAGTTATTAATCAAATTATATATATATATATATATATATATATATATATATATATATATATAAATAATCTTGTCAACTTGATAAGGGATCAAAGATATCTATGGATAAGTGTTTGAATATTGCGTTTGGGTTGCTGATTGTTCCTATTGGTGTTTTGGATTGAAGTATCTTATTCGTCTGGCATTCTATGTTTGTTGATGTCAGATGTTTAATGTCCGATGCATTATTTGATCAAACAAAACATTCATTTATAAAGTTTACAGTCGAACGCTTATGAAGGTGATGGAATACTCGTTTCCTCAGTGTGGGGAAATGCCTAGTCTAGGGTTGGTTAATGTTGTGTCAAAAGAATGTTTTTTTATGCCTAAAAAGAACTGTATAAGATATGTATTCCTGCCAAATCCAATTTCTTGCGCCACACACAAAACATATTAGAAACATCACATCTCTATACTAAGCGTGAAATTCGAAAATAAAACTACTACTGCGTAAAACTTTAAAGACGAAAAACACATCTATTTTACAATATTGAAAAAAAGTACAATACAAGTTTGCACAAAACTTGTGCGCTTATTAAAGCAGGATAATTTTCTGAGGTAACAAAATGGGAGTTACCATCAGGTATATGGATTTAAAAAGCACGGATTCAAAAACAAAAAGATTACTCATTTTTAAAATGAAAAAAAGAGGAAGCAAATGTTGTACAAAGCAGAGAATACAAAACGCACTCGCCTTCGTTCATAACAGAAAACTCAATAATAGGACGTCTCAGCACAAAGGGATTTCCGTTCTTTCACAGATTGTTATATCTAGAGCTTTTCGTAGTACTTTGCTGGAAAGTTAAACTGAAATGTCTTACAGTGTAAATTCTTCTCAGAAAGACACATAAAGGAATATTTTGACCTGGGGTTTGAACCTACCTTGAATCTGTCGGCTCTTTCTTTACACATGTTGATTCCTGAACCTTAGGCCGAACTAGTCCTCTTGAAGGTCTATGCTTTCTCCCTTGACCCTTAAGTGCTTTGTCAGCGGTTCCTTCTTTCTCTATCTGTTTGTAGGAGTCCATTTTACTGTAAAGCAGTCTTAACGGCTCCCTCTAGTATTTCACAAGAGCTTGAAAATCTCATGGGCCAATATATATGACACCGTTCCCCCTGAATTAAAAAAAAAATGAATCAGCAACAAATCATTTAATTTTAACGATATCAACCGGTTGAGACAAAAAAGCAATACACGCACCGTCTAGCTTTCGGAAAAATACATTTCTCTAAAAAAAACGTGATCAGACAAAAAACAACCTTGACGACTATGCATTTACAATTCTTATATTTTTAAAATAATAAAATAATAATAATTTAAATATCTAATTTCTCTAGGGTTTTATTTGTCTCCACTGCCCGTTCTTAACTGTCGGATCGAAGTAGGTACTGGAAGATTTTAAACTGATTCCACTTTTCCTGGTAAAGTGTCCAAGAAATTCAAACTCAGTGGTGACAAGTGTACACTTATCTTTTGCGAATATCCTATTCCGCTAACGAGATCTGGAATTAAATTCTCGCTAGATCAGTTTTTGAGAATATACACGATCCGCGTTACACTATTGCGAAATCATGTACATGCTGTACAAGATAACGATCAGGAACAGTCGATGCCTTTAATTTAAGGAAGTCCACGCAAGGTCGACATCCCTTATTTTCCGATGTTCGAACGAGGTGTAGGGGTGATGCATAAGGGCTTTTAGATGGGTGAATTATCCTATCCCGTATCATTTTGTTAAATGCGTTTTGGCGAATTCTTATTTGTGTGGAAGTAGTTGTCGTAGGCGTGATAGTACTGGCTCTCCAGCAGATTTTTTTTTATCTGATGTTTTGTGTCATGCTTAATGATGTCAGTGTTTTTAACAGGTGTCGTATTATTCTTTAATTTGGATAAAATATCAAGGAATTCTGTACTATGTAAAGTCGTTGCACTTATTCTGACAGATGTGTATCGTGTACGAATTCTTCTAATATGGATATTAGTTTCACTGTTCAAAAGTAGGCTGTATTTCATATTCGCCGAGAAATGGAAATGGGCCAAAACATCTGACCCAAGAAGGAGTGTTTGTAAGTTGGCTTGTATAAATATCCACATATAAGCTCGGCGGATCCAATCTTTAATGTCAAATTTGTGTGCTGTAGGTATGGCTAGGATTGGTTTTGGTCCACCTGCTAGTGAAATGACGCCGATTGCTGCTCCAGTATCCACTAGGAATTTGTAGCTATTACTTTTGTCAGCTACGTAAAATAAGCGACATTATTTGCGTAAAACTCTCAGCCAATTCGCAATCATCTCGCCGGTTTGTTCGTATCCCTGGTGTCGGTTGGCATTACGACAAGGTTTAGTACATTGTGCTGCGTGTGGTGAAAACAATAAATGCCCCTTAGGTATGTATTTGTTTTTTCAGAGATAGGATTTCTTCGGTGTGGAATATGATCGCGTCTATATGAGGTACATTTGTACCTCCGTTATTGCTGACTTAAAATAGTTGCATTTGTTGCATCAGCCTTTGTTAATCTGCAAATGCTTTATCGATGTGTGTGCTTAGCACTACTGTTGCTTCCTTGTCTTTGATCGAACGACGGAAAAATTTTGTCTGTGGTAACTGCCAATTTGTCGAGCGGTGAATAGTCTGTCGGGGGCGTCAGTATCCTTACCATTGTGGTTGCCAATTGATCCAAGCTTAGGCGTCGTTCGATGGAATCCGACATATTGTTCCCTCTAACATGGCTTTTCATATGCATGAGGAATTGCGTGGGTGTTCTGTCGCCGATATTTATGTTGTATATTTCCCTTAGCATTTATTTATTCCAGCGACCTGTCCTTTTAATAATGACAGCTTTAAGGCCGATATAAGCGTCAGCGTCGGAAACGTTTTCCAAGAGGTCGGTGATTCGTTGACTACATCGGGAGGCAAGGTTTGGGCCACACTGGCAATTTTTTAAATTTATGAACGTATCTTTTCGGCAGCGAAAATTTACCTGGCATTGCAGAAACCAATTCTGTGTTGTTGGCATTGTATGGTTGTAATTAAAGGATTAATGAATTTTACTCTAAATTTTTTTTTCTAACATGTATTCGTGTGAACTCAATGATTTCGTGAATTTGGTTTGATTTCCGTGTATTTACTGATGATTCTACTATTGCTCGAAGGTTACCACATGTTGCGGAGGTGGAAATGGGAAACATGTGTGACAGAACCTTGTTGTTGTTGCTATTGTTATTTCCTTCTCTGCCTCGGCAAACGTAAATTCACGTAAACGATAATATATATGAGTAGGATCAAATAAATGTATAATTTATTTACAAACATACAAATCTGGTAACTTTTATCTGTCGTTGTTACTAAGGTAACAGAGAGAGAGAGAGAGAGAGAGAATGATGAAATTAAATTTGACATTGCTAATGTCTGTCGTTATTGCTTCTCACGTTGCGCACATTGGTGTTGACACGAAGGTTGCTTCGTGTCGCGTCTTGACGTCCAAGTTGGTCTGTGTTCAGATTTTTTAATTAGAGAATATATAACCATTGTTTGCCTCTGAATTGAAGTTTTGGTTTTTGAAGCAAGAGTGACTCTGACTGGTTAATATTTTTTTTCTTTTTATTTTAGTTAAATTGGATGTATGCGTGGAGCCTATGCGCAGAAAATGTATACGAATTCTACTTTGGGTCGTCTAGCAGCCAACATCCGGTTTTGGGAGAGAAATATAAGAGGCACGACATTATCAATAGTACATTTGTTCTCGTAATTTGAGTTTGAAAGACTGCGAACGGGTGAGTGATCGAGTTTGCGTATTACGCATTCGCCGCTGTGTTTATTCGATACGTATGCGCCTTATTGATTATACGACGCACATGCGTAAATCTCGAGATGAAAAAAAAAACAAAAAGAAAACGGATAGCCGGACACACGTACCCTACTTTTTCTTATTATAGATGATATTTAAAGAACGCGTCGTATCAGATAGCCATGATTAAGGAAATGTAAAGAATGCTGTACCTGTACTTGCAGACGTCAGTTATAATATGTAGCGGTGATAAAAAAAAGAAGCAGTCTGCTTAGAAACTCTTTTTTGCCATTGAGATTACGAAGGGAATGATGATGATTCCACCCCGTCTACAATCTTCAAAAACTTAAATGCAAGGTCAACAGCCATCTTCTGTCTTCTTGAATCCCGTTGATCATTTCTCCTCCCCTCAATCCTCCATATACTCTGGCACCTCTTTTATTTTTTTCACTCCCTGTAACCACTACCCGTTTATTAGTGGCATTTATGCCTTGCTTTGCGTGAAACGATTTTAAAAATATCACCAACCAGTTTTACACATTATGGATTACGAAGCTAGCCACAAAATGTTATATATTCATGGCGGTCGTCTTCGAGTATAGAATCCAGAGGTTAGCAGTGAATATTTCAGAGACAGTAGGAAAGCGTAGTTCAGGTTAGCAGTGGATATCGCAGCAAAGTAGCAGAGCGTAGTACTTCCTTCTGTTCATCTTCGCCTGACAAGTTGGCACTGGTCATTCGGGTAGGGTAAACAAAAATGGCCGCCTTTATACACGACGGATAGAATGTTCAGCGTTGTCTGATTGGTTAAACTTCTATTGGTAGAGTATAAAGCGAGTCAAGGCATTTAGACTAACTCACTAGTTATATAATATATACAAAAAACTGCAACACCAAATGCATAAATCTAATGTCAATGTAATGAGAGAATCAATGTGAAAGACCATATCGCCGGGGACAGCGTATGCTCTCTTCTCTTTGAATTCTCCGGTGAATCACGTATTTGATTAAAGAAATCCACTTTTTCCCATCGTCTTCCTTTTTGTTTCGAATAATATTCTATACCCTACAAACACAGATTTCTAATGATAATCGTAATGGTAATACTAGCTCTCTCCTTACAAGGAAACATTCGCCATTCATTAATCGAAAAGACAGTACTGTTTTTCGTTGAAATTCAGTAACACTTTCTCTTGAAACACTTTTTTTAGGACAATACGTATCTACCACCCACTATTTATTTCCGTTCTTTCCAGTAATGACAAGAGTGTCCTACGTAACGTTTTGATATGTTATGGAATACTAACAACTTGAACAAGTAATTATTTTTACTTCGAGCTCCATGTGATATCTATTTTGGTTGTTTATTCTATTAGTAATCCTCAAGTGGTGTGTTTTCTGTTATTTGATCTTTCTTTGTGTGTCTTCAAGGAATGCATTTCTAGATAAGCCGAGTGAAAGACGATTCGTTATTTAGTTATATTTTTAGGCATTCCATGTTGGTCCCAAAATATGGTTTATATCTGAGTTTCCTTCTCCTAGATAGATGGCGATTAAGATGGCTATTGGGCTCAATATCTCTTAGGTTAACAATTTACGTTTGGCGTAAAATCTTTAAAATGCAAAGCACAATATATGCAAAAATTTGATCACATCAGGTCGTCTAACAGTTAGGAAGATTTGTACATTAATCATAAATAAAATAAAATTTATTCCGCATTGTTCAACAACTTCAAACCCACCAACTCCGCAAGAATCTGTTTGAGCCGTTAGAAAAAGTAGATGTGTTTGAAAATGATGTTAGAGTCATCCAGAAGTTGCATACGAACAGAAAATCTATTTATAATAATTATACAAAAATAGAAAGCGGCGTGAGACAAGAATACGACTTCGTCACAGAATCTTCAACATTTACAGCGACGGTGTCGTAAAGAAACTGGAAAGCAAAAGACGATTTATTACCAGCGGTAGTAATCTTAACAATATAAGATATGTAGATGAGTCTGTATTGATGGCCACTCGGAAAGTAAACAAGATCTCCTAGACATGTTGATTGAAAAAGAAAGTGAGAAAAAATGTCTGGCCATCAAATTCAAGAAAACAGAAAATATGGCGCTCATCAAGGGAAAACGTCCAAGTTGCGAGTTATGATTTTGGAGATATTAAACATCAAGCAAATCGGACAATTCAAATATTTGTGTAGCATTGTTAATAAAGTATGGAAAATGTGACATCGATATTCGAAAATCGCAGGGGATTAGCGAATAGAAGCCTTCAAATGTCTAAGGAGGGTATTGAAAAACGACCAAAAGAATTGTTAGAATCAAAGAAAAGCGTGCTGAATTATTATATGATATCCATCGTCTTATATGGCAGTTAATGATGGACCATCTCCCCAAGGATGAAGAGAAATTTGTGGCTGCATAAATGTGGTTCTATAGAAGTATACCAAAAATCACAAGAAAACAACATGTATCAAAGAAAGTGGCAAGAAAAAGAACACATGCTTCAGGTCAGGAAATCAACTGAAATTCCCGAGACTATTAGTTAAAAATGGGGTCAGGGAAAACTTGACTGTCGTGGGTCATAATTCATAATGAGATAAAGGGCTAGAGAAAGCAGCGAGTCAATTATCTGGCGAGTTTCTTTGATTAATAATAATAATAATGATAATAATAATGATGATGATGATGAGAAGAAGAAGAAGAAGAAGAAGAAGAAGAAGAAGAAGAAGAAGAAGCAGCAGCAGCAGCTAAACTTAAACTAAAGACAACAAGAATCATTGTCGCAGTGGGCTTGCACAATAAATCCAAGAACGTTTTTCTGGAATTTGAGCACGCTGAATGATTTTAATTTCAATTATGGAACTATATTAATGTTATTTCCGCTATAAGATAAATATTAAAACAACACCTTCACATTTCTAATGAAATAAATGTGTTTACCTACAGAATCACTGATCTGAAGTTAAACGACAAAATATTCAAACATAGATTTATTATTGTATTTAAAGATTTACATATCATTCTGGGAACAAATTTCCTACAATTTTCTGATTTAAAGTGTTTCAATATTTAGGGTAGTGGCACTAAAAATGATGAACAGTTGCCTCCGTTAATGTTTGGCTGCGTTAGTTCAAGCAAAAAAATCAGAGAAAACATGGCAAAAAATTGAGATAATTTGAAAATGAATAGTGCTGTATGGCTCTAATCTCTCTCTCTCTCTCTCTCTCTCTATATATATATATATATATATATATATATAGATAGATAGATAGATAGATAGATAGATAGATAGATATAGGTCATATTTGAAGAAGAGTGTCATGGTAAACCTGACTTGTACATGTAATTGTCATTTCATCAAGAATTCCATGGATTTCGTTAAGGAAAGCGGCTCAAAAAGATAACAACGTAGAACGGATGAACTAAAAACAAATGAGCGAACATTGACTTCAAACTTGTAACGAGACAATTACTTGGAATGAGTTAAGATAAGGTTAGATCAACTCTGACACTCCAAGACACTGTACTTTCAGACTAGATCGAGCAGATATCACTTTGGAAATGTCCTCCATATGCCAAATGTCAGTTCGTGAGTCCACTGTGTATTTTAAGAATCTAAAACAGCGTTAGTTATCTGTATTAACTTTAGCACGTGGCAGAAGATGAATAGTCGAAACTAACGCTGATAACGGTCGTTTGGCTAACGGCAAGAAAAGTATAATGCATTTGACCTTTTATTTATTTTGGTCGAAACAAGTAAAATACAGTAGAATTAGTAGTAATTCTCAAGAAAAAAAGAAATTCCATGAAATCATAGAAAAAGATACTTTAGTCTACACAGTAGAAGAGCTTTTAATACATGCATTATAAACAACCATCGGCGTATAGTTTCTCAGGTAACAACGTACATGAGATTTCTTAAAATCCTTTCGCACAAAGTAAGGCAACAAAGTCACAAAGTGGCAGGAGGTATACTATAAAGGCGAAAGGACAATAAAAGAACAATTAATTACTCGGAAAGTGACGATTTATATTGCAAATAAAATTTTGAACATCAAATTTGGCAGGGAAGCAAGAAGCCGGAAGAGAAATCGAAAATTGAGAAGTGCTATAAAAAAAAAAAACTCTTAGCTTAAATCTTGCGGTTACATCTAGCCATTGTAACTGTAAAAATGATGAGACATTAGTGTCAATGTAGTACTGCACTTAAATCCATATAATCTACCCACCATAGAAGTAAGTTCATCAGAATAATTAATAGTAAAGAAATCCGATGAAAGTATTCCTAGAAAAGGTACAGGGAAGCTATATGTGAGTGTGGCTGAAGATGAGATTCCAGGTTAGGCTCAAAGACGCTGGCTTTCAAAAGTTTTAACATGAATCTCTGAATATATAGAATGGGCACCACACCAGATGTGACAGCATTATTCCTAATCAAGGATGAATCGTATTTTTGTGTAAATAACTAAAATAGATTCTAGCGTGTAAAATCTTCTAGCAAGACACATTGAGCCAACCTTCAAAGATGCAGACTGATACAATATATTCTATCCAACTCATGTCAATTATCCTGGAGGTTAGAATCAGCCATTATTATTACTTATCCCAGTACATTTCTGGCTATACCTATATATCCGATTGTCATCTATGACACTTCTGACATACAAATACCTGAAGCGGCCCCGGAGCAATGCCGTTTATAGACGAAAAGAAAAAGGACGGACTTTATCGTCATTAATTAAGAGGAAATGATATGAAATCACCCGTGGAGTTAAGATTAGGAGTGTGTGTTATGGTAAATTACCCATACACGGATGGACTCTTCCAAGTTACAAATAAAAGAAGGTACTGCTTTCTATCAGGTAGAGTTTTTTTCCAACAGTCAGCTCTGACAGTTCGGAATTAACAATATAGATCGTTTGTATATTATTGTATTACCGATTTTCGTTAATATGTTTGTTAAATCAAATCCAATCTTGGCCCCCAACAAGGCCACAACACTGATTTATCAAACATGTTTACCTCCATATTATTCAGAGCAAATATAGAGACATTTGATGAAATAGAATTCAGAATCGAATAATTATAATGGAGATCACTTATGAATACCATGGATGATTGCTCGGAATTGTTAATCAGCAAGCCGAGTTCTATTTTCAGTTTACGCATCATCTCAGTTGTGGGGGGTGCTAAAAAACATCCCAATGAGATGATAAATATTATTTACAATATATATATATATA
Organism: Acanthosepion pharaonis; assembly: GCA_903632075.3. Lineage (NCBI taxonomy): Eukaryota > Metazoa > Mollusca > Cephalopoda > Sepiida > Sepiidae > Acanthosepion > Acanthosepion pharaonis. The sequence continues at coordinate 986,505 of CAHIKZ030004965.1, read as the reverse complement.
TATATATATATATATATATATATATATATGATGAATGACTATGAAAGGGGAGGGGCGAACTCCAAAACAAACCAAATATGAAAGCAAAACAAAAATAAACATAACTGATGTTAGTAGGACCCGTCCAACCCTTCGAAAAAAGGAGCGGCTGTATTCTGCCCTTGGACAAAATCAAGAGGCTTTCTCGCTAAGGGAGAGAGAAAAGAGCAAATAGAGAGCGGCATGGAGAATCAATAAAGCTGACCCAGTCGAGATGGAATGGGTTCAAAACTGGGGAGGTTGGGAATCTCAATTTGGATCATAACCACCATGTAGATGGGAGCAGGCCAGGAACAAGATTTGATCACATTAAGGGCACCTCGAGGTGGTGTAATGGTTAGAAAGCTTCTCTCGCTAGTACAATTACGACTGAGTAGTGAGTTCGATCCTCACTGAGTGCTTCATGCTTTCGGCCAGGTGCCTCATCTGAGCTACGCTTGGAAAATCTCTAGTCATATTAACTAGGTACACAAAAGTTTGTCTAGCCTAACACAGGAAACTACCCCGATGTGATATAGGTTGACCTAAAATAGAAAATTAAGGCTAGACATGATTTGCATTTCCCAACTCCCATCGATAGTGGACATAATCGATTTTTCATGCTTCTACGGTAGTTTTCATGTAGTTTGTGGCCATTTTCTACTGGCCAGATTGAGAGCCTATAGCTGGCTGCCACGAATAGACAGGAAGATTATATTGGCCAGCGTGTGACTGACGTGAATGTTAACTAGCATGCTATCATGTAAAAAAAAATAGATAGCTGCATTCGTCACAAGTGGGAAAAATTTAAATCTGCATGGCACTTTACTCAAATTGGCTCATTCGCTTGCTTAAACTCAATATTGATTCTGATTCTACAGAACTGGGTTGGATGTGAAAAAGTAATTGTTGTTAAAAATCTTTTTTCTTTCGGTTTTTCCAGTTACGAGTCCTTTTTTAAGGCTGATTGTTTTGTGTCCATTTTGTTTAGTTCTTTTTTCATAACAGATTTAATATTTAGTATAGAGCTTAGAAAAAATTCGCAGTGTGAAATAGGCATGAAGGAAGGCAAGTATTAACATAAGCACGGCAAAGGGCACTCTTTTAAAGGCAAGGAAGGGCAAAATTGTTTTAAGTCAAGTGATAGCGATTGTTGTATGAGTCGTACGATTTTTTAATCAAGCACGGGCAACGCCGGGCCATGCTGCTAGTATATGATAATATAGGGTACCCAGTATCAGAGTAGACATATGATGTTGAACCAAAAATGCCTACATTCAAGCGAGGTTAAACCATATTTTTAATACATACTTTTCTCACTTTTGAAATTCCAAAATTTTGAATGCAATTTATAATTGCAATATGTTAGGATTATTATTGTTATATCCCAGTTTGTTGGTATGAAAGAAATAACGAATGAAACTAAAAGACAATAGTATTTCAACACATAATAAATTACCTTTTATTCATTTATTATCTGAGAAAAGAAAGAGTTAGTTTGGATTTAAAACATGAGTTTCACCTGCGTTTCAGTTTATCACTATATTGAAATCAGTGCTTGCTCCGACTGGCGGACAAGGCTAGTAAATGAAATGTCTTTTAGTTATTGTCCTTTATAGGGGAAGTAATTTAGCATCCTCAAACAATCATCATCATCTTTGATAATATTAGTAGTATGTAGATTAATATCCGAATAATGCTGGAAATAATAAGACGAAAATACAACTGATCATATATGTATTTTGCTGTGTCGTTAAATACGTCTCACTCTCTTTTCTTTTTTTCTTTTTTTTTAGAGAGAGATTTTGGAATTTTTTTTCCATGATATGCCAGTCTTTTTTTCTAATGTGTGGCTCTCATTGAACGACTTGACAATATATATCATTCGATTAGTATCACTCTAGTTTTTGATATTAGGAAATACTTTGAATATACTTATGTATTTCCTAATTTTGTAATCATTGTCATATTTTCCGCAGGGTTCATGGATTCAATGATTTCAGAATGAGAAGCCAATTCCTTAAATTATATGTTAAATGAATGTGTATAGTATTATATATCACAAATAATTTCACAAGGTATTTAGATTAAGGTATTACTACCTCAAGGCTGATCCCTATGCACCAGTTTGGTGCACAAGAAAATAGAATTGTTAAATTGAAGGAAAAGACGGGGTCGGGTAGATTATAACCTTGACATGAATTGAATATTTTTAATGAAGGTTAAAATCTTCACAGATACTGTAATAAATCTTTACTTAAGAGCGGTGATATTTTCGACCTCAACTGTACAAACGATGTGATACGTAGCATAGTTTTCCAAGGTTTAAACCCCTGAAAGATTGTTCCCTATGTAAATGTATGCTATGAGTAAATCTATACTAAATCTAATTTCTAGAGCAATGAAAGAACACTTTCTCTAATTTTAACATAACCTATAGCAAAACATTGATCTAACAAAATCCAATAATGTAACATTAAATTTGATAATGAGATTAAACTGTCATAGCACGTCAAAAGATTCAATTCAGTTTTTTATAATTTTAATGATCTCATAATTAATTTTCACTATGAATTATATTTTTTTTTGCTGGTTAAATATATGTGTATCGAATTTACGGATCTTATAAGGTATTGCTTTTATTTATTACAATGAAAATTATATTGTAAGTCTTTAAAGAAAGAATTATTTGAAAAGGAAAACGTTAAAAAAAGCATAATATATAACCAGAAATTTATTGACGTTTCAGAGATATTATCGATCGATCAGCTATTAATCATAATTCAGACGATTTTTTTTCCTAAGTGATAATATTGCGCAGTTGGTAGATGAAGTGATACGTGCTGCAAACAGAATTTTGCAATAAAAATTATTTTGGTATTATTTACTTATATCTCAAGAAGATGGAACTTTTATTCCAGTTTAGCCTGATTAGTCATGGCACATTTTCTTTTTGTTAATTTTATGATTTTATTTCCATTCTGGTGTTTATTCTATGTTTCTTGAATTTAAAAAGTGGCTTCCTTTTTAATTGTTTCGCTTCTTTCTTTTCTGTTTTCCTTTCAGATCTCGTCTTTTCCATTTTGTTTCTTTTTGTTTATTTTTATTTTTTCATACTTACCGTCTTCATATATTTCCCATATACAAACGCACGCAGAGAAACTTACGTTTAAGTCAAGAGACAATGCGATATATATATATATATATATATATATATATATATATATATATATATATATATATATATATATATATATATATATATATAAAAAGTTAAATGGTAATCCGTATAGATGATTCCAGGCGCTCAACGTAATAAGCAAAGTAAGTAATAATTAACAAATTAAGGTAATAATTATGGTATATATATATATATATATATATATATATATATATATATATATATATATATATATATATATATATATTTCATGAGACAGATAAAATTCGCTTTTTGCTGCCTCTGACGAAACGAAATCAATTTATCGGTCTCGTGTAATGAAATATTAGCATGGCTTTCCTTAAGAGTCCGATTTGTGAATCATATATATATATATATATATATATATATATATATATATATACACACACATACATATATATATATATATATATATATATATAATTCAGCATTCCAAGTCAAGAAGTGATCTTAAACTAAAATAATATTTGTGAAAGATACATTATGATATAAATCTTAAATTGATCTATAAAACATAACTTCAACTATTTTTGCTATATTTTTTTTCCAATTTTGTGCCAAATTTCAAATGTTGCCTTTTTCTCTTTATTGATCGACAAAACTGAAAATTAATTGGCCCGAAAATTGCACTGGAGAAGCACGCCCCCAAAATAAAATATAACTATAATAATCAAATACAAAGAAACGAACACCTAAAATGCGAGGATGGCATACAACTAGGAGATATCTTCCAGTAAACTAATACACTTATTTTTTCGAGGAGTGGATGAAGATCATTTTTTTTTGGAGGGGGGTGAGGGATGTTATTGGATTTCATTTCTGTGAAAGTTGTATATGTATTTCTGGAATTGTATTTACTAATTATAATAGAATTTTAGTAGGTTGAATTAATTTACATTATGTTTCGCTTGCATCCAATTAAAGTAGCAGCGTTAATTTATACTTAGACCGATTCTTTTATATCGAAAGGTTCATGTAACCAGCCTAATTTCTGAAATAGGGTGAGGTTGGTAAGAACAATATTGTTATTATATATATTAAACATATATACATATGAAAAAATAGGAGAAAGTTTCACTACAATCGAGCTTCGTCCGCTAAGTATCCTTTTCCTATCGAAGCACATTGGTAAATAACAGTTGTCCATTTGTCTTCATAATCACTTTTTTCAGTTGTATTATATATATATATATATATATATATATATATATATATATATATATATATATATATATATATATCGAATCTTACTGGCCATAAACATTTCTAAACGGTGTAGTTATACACTTGATGCATTCACAACTGGAACAAATTTCAGCGATATGTAAAATGAAGCTATGCACAGACGGTACAAGTCAAGGTTGAAAAACAAAAAAAAAAAACAAAAACAAAAAAAAACAAATTGGATCCCGGGAGCCATTTTTCTCTACAACTGATGACTGGACATTATGTTATTTTTTTCTACCGCCGTTAAAGCAGGGCTCAGGGTTTAAAGTTTTAATAATGTTTTATTTTTCTTATATTGTTTCATATACAGTAAACGCCTGGCGTCTTAATTACTTTGTTTCCTTTCTTGGGGTGAAATTATCACTCTCTCTCTCGTTCCGTGTATATATATATATATATATTAAAGACATTTTTAAGTTTAACGTTCTTTTTATAGATACAGGTATTTAAGTAAATGCTCTGTTTATAATAAACAGTATTAAATAACATTTACCGGCCTGAATAGAAAATATTCGTTCTTTGACAGGATTCGAACCTGCACCCTATACGGAACCGTCATTTACGCTGACCGTTCGGCCACAAAGAAGTTCAGTAGACGAGGTCGAATTTACTGCTTATAAACTTCAATCTTCCATGAATCTCATACATTCATAACTGCTCTGGCGTATCAAATGTAAACAAATGACGTCATATATTAAGAAATGGACAAAGTCCGACAATTTATTTATTAAAGACATTTTTATGTTTAACGTTATTTTATAGAATAATGTCTTTAATAAATAAATTGTCGGACTTTGTCCATTTTAATATATATATATATATATATATATATATATATATATATATATATATATATATATATATATATATTAAATAATAATAATTATAATAATAATTTAGGCCCTACTTTTTGTATCGTGCACTATGTTTTTTTTTAATAAAAACATAAATACTAGAGAACTTCGGATTATTTTCCTATCGAGTTCTTTTCTATTTTCTACATATTTGCGTGTATATATATATATATATATATATATATATATATATATATATATATATAGAGAGAGAGAGAGAGAGAGAGAGAGATAGATAGATAGATAGATAGATAGATAGATAGATAGATAGATAGATAGATATAAGAGCTAAATAAAATATATCTACAAAAAGACAAACAAATATAATTATTTAATAATTCTGGCATATTTAAGATCTGGAGAATGCTACGGATAGTGGAAATTACTTGAGTGTCCAAGTATTGATTCTTGCAATAATATTAACTTATCACATGCATACTTTCAAACGTTTCATTTCTTAAAGATAATGGTCATTTTCTATGATGACATGACTTACCATAAAGAATTTTTTAATCAAAAGAATACGGTTAATTCTTTCTATTATTTAAAATAAATACGCATAAATCATTAATCAAATTAAAATAAAACAATTAATTATTACACATAAATAAATCTATAAAAATAAGGTAATAACAATTCAACAAAAAACATATTAACATTTCCTCACTTCCGCTTATTGGCGATTAAATTTTATCATTTCAAGTCCTCCATAGTTTTCCTATTATCACTTTTTAGATTTAAGTATATTTTAGAGCGTTCTAAAAATTAACATTTTGTAAACATAACTTTATTTCTTCGCACTTCTTTTTATAAATGCATATGGCAAAATAAAATTCTTACGTTTACCGTGATAACGTCACTCAACAGAAGAAACGAATTGATAACAAAGAGAAATATGAACCAATGTACAAATTATCATTGCAATTTTCTAAGCGTAGCAGAGATTTGGCACAAGGCCGAAGATATGTGTCACATAGTGGGGCTCGAAATCGCTACTCGTCATTGTTTTAGTGAGAGAAACTTTCTATTACACTACGTCGAGGTGTACAGATTTTATAAGCGTACCTTAGATACGGTACATGACTGAAAGTACGGAGACCGCAGTTACTATCTAACCCACTATTGAAACCAGATTGCTAAATATTTCACCACATCGAAGAGCAGAGATTTTCTAAGCATAGGTTAGATGTGGCACAAAGCCAAAACTGTGTAGCGTCTAGTGAAGATCGAACTCAGTATTCATTCGTAAGTGATCTAACTGGACAAGCTTGCTGAACATAACGCCGTGGCAAAGTATCAATAATGCAGAAAGTGTCATGACGGTAAACTGGAATGATCGCAATGGAGTTTAAATTTGATGATGGTGTAATGTCGTTGCTGAAGAAATGAAAAGAAAAAGACTGAAAAGGAAAAATGGTAATTCTCAACAAAAAAAGGACATGAGAACATTTCCACCGGTAAAGAGACTTCCAGGAAACATTCTGGAAGCAAATACAATTAACTGGGTATAACATAAAGGTGACGTTGGCAAAGAACACTTTATAAATATCAGAAATCAAACAATTTTCGAGACACGTGGAGGCATATGTAGAAAACACCTGGCCATGTTTTATCGTAATATATTCAGCTTTCTACTGAAACGGACCAGAAATCAAGAAAGCTGTTGGAAATAAATAAAATGTCGTACTCGAGAGAAGGTGCTGATCGATTGTTATACAAAAACGAGAAATAGGAAAAGAACTCATCAACATCATGTATTTTGGTGATTCTGAGGCCAAGAAAGGATGACTACACGAGGGGTGAATGCTACAAGAATATTTACAATTGAATGGGTAGACGATAGAAAAACGTTAATTCAATATTCAGATCGAACACAACTGTGGGAAATTTTCGTCGACAAACTGAATATAACGCAGATGAATATATGCAGGCGGTTTCATGTAGGAGACATCTAAAGAGAGATAATTGATCACTATATGCCTTCCCGAAAACCATCGAAATACCCAGTTATATAAATGACAGCAACTATACGGCAGAAATAAGGATTAAGTACAGGCTTTGCCAGACAATAATTTAAAATCATGCTAGGAGCAATTGAATACCGTTGGTTAAACCATAAGTTATACAAAATTACTGTGGGAATGGTGACCAGCTGAAAACATAGCAAATATTTCCAGAGGCTAATTGTATATGTAAAAACAGAATCTCCCTGCATTGTTTAAGATTTAAAAAAATCCTATGGAACTTGGTGGTTCAACCCGATTACCAAAGATTACTAGAAAATGAGAAATGAAAAGAAAAAGACTGAAAAGGAAAAAATGACAATAAAAAAAAAAAAAGAACATGAGAACATTTCCACCGGTAAAGAGACTTCCAGGAAACATTCTGGAAGCAAATACAATTAACTGGGTGTAACATAAGGATGAAGTTGGCAAAGAACACTTTATAAATATCAGGATTCAAACTATTTTCGAGACACATGGAGGCATATATAGAAAAAACCTGGCCATGTTTTATCGTAATATATTCAGCTTCTTATTGAAACGGATCCGAAATCAAGAAAGCTGTTGGCAATGAATAACATGTTGTACTCGAGAGAAGGTGCCGATCGATTGTTATACAAAAATTGAGAACAATCAAGGAGAACATATACGCGAGTGCAGATTTCACAGCAAGATAGAGTTAACTTAAATGAATGCTAAAAGTTTTATCAGTGCGAGACTTTGTCAAAAGACTGAAATACGTAGAAACATAAAGACTTCGTCAATCGCTACTGAAGGACTCGGAACGATTTATATGTTTGATTACTAGGCTAACAGAATAATGATGATTTCATGAAGACAAGGAAATTACTGATATTTGCTAGAATACAGGGGACGATGGTTGATTGTAGAAACACCTAGTGACTTAATCTCTAATGAGATCCTCTTGTTAAACTAAATTTGAAAGGTCATTGGGGATAGGAAAAATATCAAAGTTCGCCAACTTATTACATTCGATGAAATTTGGACAGTTACATGACTACCATTTTGTTTATACTGGAAATCTATTGAAAATTTAAAAGTAAACTACAGATGAAAACATTGATAGTATCTGAGAAAATGATATCGCGTTTGCTGATGAAATAATCCGACTTGGATTCAGTCTAACTTCATTGTAAGTTAATCTTTATTACTAGTTTGTAAGCAACTATATACAACAATAACAACGACAATGAAAAAAGAAAACATGGGTTAAACATCATGAAAGTAAACATCAAAAGTGTCAGAAAATTGCGTCTTTGATCAATGACATTGTTGTATATTCGAATGCAATCCTATTACCTTAGAAAGAAATAACATTAAGTTTACAAAACCCATTGTTAGAAGGTAGGAAAATAAAATCCTCGTTGAGTGAACACGATGGTGACTATCAGAATATTAGCAATCTGCAGGACAGATTTAAGACTAATAATTGTCTCAACAAATTTATAGCCTAGTAGATTAAAGCATTAGTTCGAAAATTTGACAGACTTAGAAATTTTGATTTCAGTCCCTGGGTTGTACAATGAATACTCAAGAATCGTAAATGTATATAAGAAGACATTTGAACTATATATATATTAAAAAGACATATACCCGTAGACACGGACAGCGGAATGAAAACGTAGTTTAACACTCCAAATTCCCTTAATTTTACCCTGAACGACAAACAGCTGATAAAGGCAGATTGTCGCAAATGTCGAAAGATTGCCACAGTAAAAATAATACGAAAATTAATATCCGAATATAAATAATGTAAATACCAATTATAAGCTTTCTGTCGTTAGTTAACGCATTCATGTGCCGATGGAACCTTCCAGAGTAATGCTTTCTATTTACTTAAACAGATATTACAAGAGATTCCTGAAGTATAGGAACTCTTTCAAGAGAGTAAATACATACACTAGCCATGCATTTATCAAATGAAGGACAGGGGATTGTTTACAGCTACATAGAACATTGCTTGTCATATATTATTGTGGCTATGGCTGAACTGAATTACTCCTGACATTCACAGAATTGACTCTAAAAAACATCAATATCATTGGGTGCAATTTATTCATATGGTGATATTCTATGGCGCATCTCGGCTTTGTGCATAAATATTATGCCAGGTAAAATTCTTATGTACGAAATACTATTAAATTTTTAATCTAGGCTGCGGTAATTTCTTCCCGCGTAATGCTTATTATGTTTCCCCTAATTGTTGGTTTAGTTTGATCAATCTTTATTAAATCCTGAAGTATTTTTTATATATTTTTTATGGACAGCGTTATTTTAAAAGTTGAAAATTCTTCACCAAGTGACTATTCCTGACAAGTCTCATTTTTGTTAAAAAAAAACAGAAAAAAAAAAAAACAGAAAGCAACATAATTTAAGGTCATTGTAGGGTCTGTTGAATATCTGCTGCTAATATCAGCGCCAAGCTTTTTCAGACAAGAGCCATCAATAGTAGGCATTGCTTTCAAAGAGGGTCTCGTGTAGCTTTGGATAATTTTTTTTTTAAATAGGGCTATTCGAAAAATCTACTCGTCAGAGGTTAAGATTACAGTAGGTAATCGAAGAACAATCAATAATAAACAATACTGGGGTTGATTGCCGAAAGTTACTTTTAGCCACATTCCTTCCAGTGAGTTTCTTACTCAACAGGAAGAGAGTTTCTTGTAATACATCTTTTCTTCTTGATCGCTGTCTCTCCTCCTCGCTCCTTCTCTCTTTCTCTTTCTCTCTCTCTCTATATATATTTGTATGCGTGAGTTTGTGTGTACGCGCTCATGTGTGTGCGTGTGTGTGTGTACCAGTTGGTTTCTGAGGTAATACTGTTCCTATGTAGAAGGTAAGAACTAATTCTGAACATTTGATCAATTCTTTGATTCTTCACTCAAAGCTCAATGTCTCTGTCTCTCTCTACACATGCACACACACAAACACAGACAAACACACACAGACACACACATACACTTATATATATATATATATATATATATATATATATATATATATATATAGGTATAAATGTGGGTGTAAACCAAGTAACCAGATTTTACAACTTTGAACTTAGGTATATCCTGTTTCATGCTATATGCAATCGTCAGGCCTGACGATTGCATATAGCGTGAAACAGACTGTCGCCTCTAAGTGTTGACTTCTATGTTCACTTATATATATATATATATATATATGTATATATATATATATATATATATATATATATATATATATATATATGTGTGTGTGTGTGTGTGTGTTTTTTTTATAGAAAATGCTTATCGTTACATCACACACACAGACAAACACGCAAAGATACTCACACACATAAATAAATATATATACATATATATATATGTGTGTGTGTGTATGTGTTTGCATGTTTATGTGTGTGTGTGATGTAGCGATATCCATTTTTCTAAATAATATATCTGAAAATAGCAAGTTTTGTCTTTTTATTTTAAGTAAGTTCTTTTCATATTGTCTGATAAGCTTAATAACATTGTCATTGAAACACGATAGGAAATCTCCATATTGATACATGTTTAAATCCAATCTTAGCTTTCGGCTTATATAAGCCATTATTAAAGATGGCAACTACTTTTCAATATATCAACCAATAAACGGACGAAACAATAATCTTAGTCTGTTTTATTGCATGAAAAATTTCATTATTTCATGGTTTATGTGTTTTTATGTTTCCATATAGATATCCCGGTTGGTAATCTCCAACTATTTTTTGAATTTTCAGGGAACCGACTTCTGCGTTGTGAGCTGTTATTAGCTTGTTAATGGACCTTTTTAAAGTCTCAGTGGGATTTCTTTTCAATTTGGTGAATTTAGATCGGTCATCGACAATATCGTTTAATTTTTGCTGGTAATCAGCTTTGTCGAGTATGACATATGTGTTAGATTTATCGGCTCGTCTGATGACAATGTCAGGGTTGTTTTTTTAACTCTTTCGCAGCGTTTTTTAGTTTTGGTGTTATAAATAAACCAGGATACCCGCTACGACCAATTATTTCCCAGATACCAACACCTATCTACGAGCTATCAAAATTCCTTAACGACATCATCACTCCATACCTACCTACCAATTACAGTATTACATCCACCCACGAATTCCTACAAATTTTAAAAACTACAAAAGGAACAAATCAAGGTATAATAGCGTCACTGGACGTCGAAAACTTATTTACAAACGTCCCCGTCGACAAAACTATTGATATTATCCTCAATTCTGTATATAATAATAATTCCATCCCTCCGCCATCCATCAAACCACCCATCCTAAAAAAATTACTACACGCATGCACAACCAAAGTCCCATTCTATGACCATAATGACAATATTTACACTCAAACTAATGGTGTTAGTATGGGAAATCCACTGGGTCCATGCTTCTCCAACTATTATATGTCCTACGTAGAAAATTACTATATTTACACAGGTCCACAAACCGAAAATCTATGTTCGCTACGTAGATGATATCTTCATTTTAGCTGAAAACATTAAAGAAATAGAAACATTTAAGACCACATTTGAGAAAAACTCCGTCCTTAACTTTACATATGAACTTAGCCAAAAAAACAAACTACCATTCTTAGATATCCTCGTTGAACACAACAATAACACTTTCATTACATCATTATACAAAAAAAACACCAGCAAAAACTCGTGCCACCTTAATTTCAAAAGCGAATGCCCACTTAGGTACAAAATAGCTGTAATAAAATACTTTCTAAATAGAGCCCACCAGAATTCATCCTCTCGACTACTCTTTCTCAAAGAACTTAACAATGTTAAACAAACACTAATTAATAACGGTTTCCCTAACTACCTTGTAGACCAACAAATTAGACTATTCCTCCCCAAAGCAAGTAATAACGATAGCGAACACACAGCTAAAAATCACATACACATTTATTACAAAAACCAAATGCATATTAATTACAAACAAGATGAATCTTCTCTAAGGCATATTATAAAGAAATATACTACTCCTATTGATCCGAATAAAAAATCAAACTTATTATCTATTATGAAAAATTTAAGACGGCCAACCTTATCCTCAAAAATAACAACACACCAACTAAGTCAAAATTACAAAGAACGAACATTATCTATGAGTTCAAATGCCCTTTAAGGAATTGCGTTCCTCACCAAACCGGACTCATAAATAATTACATCGGCTACACAACCACATGTTTATCCAGACGTCTTACATTACACCTATCTGATCACAGTTCCATTAGAACACATTTAAACACACACTCAGATTTACCCGACACTATTAGGAACATACTAGTAGAAAACACAAATATATTAACTGCATCCACTTGCAAAAAAAAAAGACTAAAAATAATGGAAGCCCTAATAATAAAAAAAAGAAAAAGCCAACTCTTAACAATATTAACTATGAACAAAGCCACAATGTGCTAACCGTATTCGGAAACTAAAAACATCACTACCACACACCGAACATACACAGAACACACACACTCTACTAAGCTGATAATTGAACCATCCTTGATAATGGCTAAAGGTATAGCCGAAAGCGCTCGGAAATACAGAACATTCGGACAGTTCTTATACACTCTTTGTCCAGAAAAGAAAGCTCTTGTCAGAACACAAGAAAAATTAAATAAAAGCTCAACCGTAGTACCTTGTCTGTCGTTTTGAATGAAACATGCATATATATATATATATATATATATATATATATGTGTGAAAAATATATAGAAAATAGGAAGGAACTGGTTAGGTAAATAATCCAAAGTCCCTTAGTATTTTAGTTATTATTTTTAAAAATAGTGCTCGATACAAAAGTAGAGCATAAATATAATTATTTATTTAAAATATGATTCCAATTGCTACATAAGAGGTCTCATGTTTCAAAACAAGAACCAAAAACTTCAATATAATCCTTTAAATTAAATTGAGTTGAAGATGGAATGGAGCCCATTCATCTTCAACTCAAATTTTTTTAAATCATTAAAAATTTCGAAGTTTTCGGCCATTGTTTTGAAACATGAGACCTCTTATGTAGCGATTTGGAATCATATTTTAAATAAATAATTATATATATATATATATATATATATATATATATATATATATATATATATATATATATATATATGCGTGTGTGTGCGTACGTGTTGTGTGTAATATGATGATAATCCTCACATATTATTTTGTAATTATAAACATTATTCTTAAGTTAGAAAACTGTCATTTGACTCGTGACAAAACGGCGTCTGTATTATTAAATAAATGCTACGCCGATGGCAATGATGTCAAGTAAGTTTTTAATAACACACCACGTATGAAAAGCATCTAAATTATCCGTCTTAGACTATATGAACATTAACAGCGTCATCAGGTTCTCTGTAACTTTTAATATTTAGACTAATAGATTGAAAGTAATATGAATAAATACATAAAGAAAATGTTCAATATTACTTTTAAAAAAATATTTTACATTTAATTTTCTCGTATTCCCATTAAGCTATGAGTTCAAGGAGCCCTGTCTGAATTGGAAACAAGAACTTAATCTATTATTGCCTATAGCTAAATGCACGTACTTGCGCATCGACTCGTCAATGTTTATTATAAAGGTTTCAGTTTTTACGTCTATATAAACTTTAAAATATAATACAGGAAGAGAATATGATATACGAATGTTTATATATCATAACAATGTTTGGTAAATGAATGATAAAAAGAAAAATACATATGCCATTTTATCGTGCTCTAGAAGAACCTTATCGAAATAAATGTTTTTCTTTTTCAAGTAATGAAACGTGGGATGGGGGATCTGATATGGAATGATATAAGAGTAAAACTAATGCATAAGAAAATATTTAAATATGTACAATAAAAAAAAATAAAAACAAAATCACTGTCCTAATAAAAGCTAACTGACCTGTAATAATGTTCAGAATCAAGCTAAAAAATAAAAATGTGATAATAGGGTTGAGTTTAAGCCCCCCTCCCCTCAAAAATAAGTAGAAATAAAGGAAAAACTGCAAATATTTAAAGTAAGGCACTATAAAATACTTAAGGAGAAGGGTTAAATTTAGGAACATTAACAATTCTCCTCGGTTATGCATTGACACTGCTATCCACCGAAATAAAAAGAAAAAAACGAAGCCAGTCCCCAGCGTGGACCATTTAAATGATAGTTCGCGCAGCGGATTGGTTGTTACAAACATCCAATCGGGTGTGCGGAAAACGTGGTGTTTCTTCGTCTAATTCATTAAAAGGCCAGAGTAGATTGAAAGGCGGGGATCAGGGATTGGCTTCCCCTGATTGGGTCGATTTGGTGATCGGGAGTATGATAGTGAAAGTCCAGAAACTTCCTGATGAACCACATCAAATAACATCACTGACGACCCCCTCGGGTGGCTATTTAAGAGCGTATTTTTAAATTAATCTTCAGCATCATATGTCTATTACTATATTTCTATATATATTGTAACTATTTACACTATTGATATTTTTCGGATTGCTCTCTCCACATTTCATAGTCACTAACTTTCAGTCGGTGTACACAAGGACAGTGAATAAAAGTGTTAGTTGAAATAATCCATTGACTTGGCCCAAAGAATGGGTGGGGGCAATACCTGAGCACAGCATTGGATGGAGGGTTCTTGATTGGGCATTCGGCTTGTTCAGGAGTTTGAGAGTCCTTAAGTCTTTGCATATTCTCAGCATCGGAAACTCTTCTGGCTACGACTTGATATGGCTATTCATTTGCAAGGGGTATTATTTTCCACTCTACAGCCTTGGTACATTTGACTGCAATCTGGAGCTCTGTTAGCGGACATTTTCTTTTGCGAGGCATACTGTTGACCTATGCGATAGGCAACAATAAACTACAGAAGAACTCTTACCTTTTAAAAGTTTACCGATAATTCTTCTGTTGCTACTTTATTTAAAGTCAGTTTGATGTACGTAGGTCCTTACTTTCCGTACAAACAATTATTCTTATTCCAAAGTTGACTTTCGAAGGGTTTGCAATTCATTTCAAGTTTTCTCAATTTTATTTCCAAGTCATAAAAATTGTTATCGGACGAAAACAATCGCAATAATGAAAACTTTGGAATCCAAAATGTCAGGATTCCAGGTCCTTATCCAGTCTGAAATGTTTTTAAATGGCTCACAGATTCGGCGTAACTTCCAAATGGTGTGATAGGTTGGGTTACCGTCTCTAGGATAAAATTTTAAAAAGCGTGACACACTAACATTCGAATATATATATATATATATATATATATATATATATATGAACAAATTAACAAATCTTTTACGTAATATCCGTACTACTAGATAGCACCAAATTCTAAACAATCTCAGCCCCGATTAGGAGAAACACTTGAGACAACAGAAATATGGTTCTACAAGAGAATGCCGAGAATACCATGAATTGAACAAGTGAGCAACGACGGAGCTTTAGAGAGAATCGAAACTTTTACTGAAAATCATAAAGATACAGTAAATATTTCCAGGGCACATAATAAGGAAAGAGGATTTAGAAAATTTAACACGCACAGAATATATAACGAGAGTTAGCTATGGAAGAATGATTTATACTCCAATCTGAATTTCCCCCGTTATGAGCAACATCATATCCGTGATACAATAACGTCGTATTTCAATGGATTAACGGAATCGCTAACTAGAAGAAGAACCTCAAACCTGCTTTCTTCTCTTCTTTTATAATGCTTCACGTACACAGATTTGCTTATATACTTATATGCACGTCTCCCAGGCAGATAAATTAGAACAAATATGAATCAACAAACGGTGTGTAAAAAACGGGGAACCTTAATTGTAACTGGAGTTATGACGATTGAACCTGTTTAAACCGCGTATTTTTTGTAAGATCTACCGCTGTGGGCTAAGGATGTCCATCTTTCGATTTTGCATCACAAATGCTCTTCCTCATTTTATCCACTTACGTCATTCACCGGCCTCCATGTGACTATTTCAACGAAAGGGAGACAATCACCACTTGTATCCCAACAAATGGAAAAGATACAGAGGAAATTAGCACGTAAACTACATAATAAGCTTGTGTAAATGTTTAGCAGAGTTGGAATTAGCATAGAGAGAAAAATATAATTTTTACTAAGAGAACGGGAAATTGTAGAGGGCCATAAATGACCACGTCCTGAAAAGACAAGACAAAAATGAAGAAGAAGAAGAAGAAGAAGAAGAAGAAGAAGAGAACTAGAATGAGGAAAGGAAGAAGACGAAAATGAAGAAAAGATGATCTGCTAAGAGGTTTAATAGATTTTGTAAAACTTCATTCATTTTTAAACCTGGAATTTGTCAAATTGTCAACCATATTCATAGCATTTTTAAAAAAATATTTTTTGGACATCATTTTCATTCCAACATGCTTGTTACATCAATATTAAGAAACCTGAAATTGGCTTATCACAAAACTGGCTGAATATCTACACTGAAATTAGTATTTGATAAGAATTTCCCTGATACCTGTTGGAAATTTCCGACAACATAATAATTTTTAGAATGTCATGACGAATATCATATGTTCCATATTTGTATGCTTGTTTTATATATATTATAAAATCCGCATTTGCTCTATAAAAAGTAGTTAACAAAATATAATGATACTCAAGAAGCGCATGCATATTAGCATATGTGGTATTACTTCTGAGGTTAGTCTTAGCTACAACGTAGACGGAGTTACCTTGTCATAGACATCGGTAATACAAGTGAAATACAGTCATTACTCAATTAATGACTTTTTTTTAAAAGTCCGCGTACATTAATTAACTATGAAATCGAATGAAATAAAAATAAAATAAACCTGCATTATCGAAAAAGTCGTTATTGTGCAAAATGACGTTATTCAATAAACAACATTTAAATGTGAACTGGCTTTGAAACTAGTGGCGAAGAATAAACCTTTTATCCTGTTAATAATCCAAACAAAACGAATAAAATGGGTCAATAAAATGAAAAATGAATAAAGCAAATTACTTGTATGGTGTTTACAGTCAGCATTCTGTTGTAATGTACAGAATATAGGGCTTATTTCCGATTTTTTAAAAAATTACTACTGTATTATATAAACATTTAGAAATAAATTAGTAATAGCACAAATTACGCTAAATAAAGATATCTGAAGTCGCTTGGAGCAAGCGTATTACACACCTATATTCCTAAAATAGCGGTCTGGTAACAATTTTCACTTGGTGAAGAGCTCGTTGGTACTGAATTCGGTCGTTAAGTAGGGAGTGTTTGTGTATATGATGTTGAATTTACCTATAAAAATTAGAAAGAAAACGGGTGTGGGGAATGGTGAACAAGCTAGGCACGTTGATCATGACGGTGAATTTTGGTCCGGAGCCAATGTAAGCTCCATAAATAACAATGCCAAAAAGAATGAACTTCTCATAAAATTCATACAAACTATAACAGAGCATTAAATAGTGTTACAAAGAGCAGGGCTATATAAAAATAAAGCCTTTTTTTTTTTCAACTGACGGAACGAAAAGCAGTTTTCCTTTCAAAACGAGAATGATTTACTTCAAAGAGATCGTTAGTTCTTTTGTTTCAGTTGTATTTCACTTTTTTCTTACAAGTGATGTAACGCATTTAATCATATCTTTCAAAGTTGTGAATCACTTCATGGTAAGTCTCGTCGATTATTTAGTAATTATCAAATGACACTCGCAGCAAATTATACTGCTTGTAACGCGTTAACGCACTATAAACTCAATCTTATTCTCTCAATACTTTTTATTTTATTTATTGTCATACTAGTCACCACCCGTGACTCACCGGAACAGTTCAGAAAGCATGAACTTATTAAGCGACTCTTTTAAATTAGTTTGTCGTATGATGCATAGTAATTGTTGCAGTTTTGCTTCGTGGAACGATTATCCTAACAGATGGCTTAATCTCTAGTATATTTACTATTCGTTCGGGCGTTATACTGCTGCCATATCTGGTCTGGTGCTCCTACGATATATCTCGAGATTATTGTCAACATTCAATGAAGGGTTTGTAATGTAATCAGATCTGACCTGGCTTCATGTTTTTAATCACATTGTACAACTCAAGAGGTGACTTCACTCTGTCTTGTCTACAAATATAGTCATGATAATTGGGCTGTTCTCCTTAGTGCGTCGACTGAATGAATTTAAGCGTGATACTAGATTAGGTGTTACCGTTTTAATGTTGGACTAGCTCGATGCAATCGTCAGTTCAATTCTAAAAGTCTCTTTTCTCGCACTTCTCACATGTAAATCACACTTCAGATTTCTTTACTTCACTGCTACCTACAATATTCAAAGATATAAATGTCAGCCGTTATCATCTGTCTTCTTGGATCCTCTGACTTTATTGCATTTTCCTCATCGTCACACTCTAAAAGATTCTCTCTGAAACCACAACCTGCGTAATAGCAGCGTTATCGCCTTGCTCGCGGTGAAATAAGTAAAAAAATATACACATGTACACACACGGCCACACATACTCACAGAGATACACACACTGACAAAGAGAGAGATAGAGGTAGATAGATAGATAGATAGAGAGAGAGAGAGAGAGAGAGAGAGAGACACACACACACATATATATATATAAAAATATATATATATATATGTATATATATATATATATAAATATAAATATATATATATATATATATATATATATATATATATATATATATATATATATATATCTTCATTCTGTCGGATCTATATCCATTTACAATTGCTTACATATATATATATATATATATATACATATTCGGATTGATTGAAAGATAACGCTCTATTTTATGAATGATGTACTTTCCCGTGTAACTATAATTTTTTTTTTTCCTTTATAAGGCAGGAGAGTCCGTCATACATACATAAAATAAGTAGTTACTTTTCAATCACCCACTGTGTGTGCGTGCGTGCGTGTATATATATATATATATATATATATATATATATATATATATATATATATATATATATATATATATATATATATTAGCCTCCGTTCAGGGGTGAAAACGGAAAGAAGAAAAATATAACACTCAAATGAAAAAAATACTATTTTCATATAAGGTCCTTCGTACAACATTTGGTTAATGGTTGTTAAAGTCTAGGAGTTCGCATGCAGACAATTATCAACTCGAACTGTCAGACGCAACACTTTGTTAACCTGGTAAAGTTTGTTTTAATGATTTGGTGAAGTTTAGCACGAGGCTGATGTCAAAGGTTCTCGTCGACAGATATTCACTTGGGGTGTCTCGCGTTCGGTGGCTGGAACTATCTCTCCTTTCTCCCGGCGTTGGGTGCGCGATACAGCTGGGCGCTCACTATCTTATCTACCTGTCATCTTCATTGTCTTGGTTCTGAGAAGTAATTACTCCCTATTTTGGGGAATTCTCATCTTTCACGGGTGATGGTCACAGTCATTATTCCGCCCCATAACTTCCACCTTCTCTTATTACTATCTACCACTAATACTCCTCAGAATGCGTGGGTGGCTACTTCACATTCCTTGGTGTCTCATCTGCGCCCGTTACTTCAACCAGCCTCCAAACAATGGTTGTCGACGGCCTCGGGGTGAAGAATCAAGAACATATTAATTCCAAATATATCATCTACGAAGAATTTTTTTTTATCCACATTCACCCAATGTTTTTCATTGTCCCACATTGAAACAGAACCCAGACAGCTTTCCACACATTTGTGGCCCCGTCAGGGATATTCTCTGTGAAAATTCTTATCTTCGAATTATGATTTTAAATCCAATCCGATTATATCCTCTTGTCTTCACAGCCCGTATATTTAGCTGTATGACATCAGAGAAGTTACGCAATATTTGCCATATGACCTGTCGTTACTGAATGTTGATTTCTCTGCTAACCGTCTGGTTCTCGGCCTTTTTGAGAAATACAATATTCTGTCTTTCCTACCAGTTTTTATTAGTATGTCATTCGGTCTATTCATTAACCCTTTTTATTATTTATCAGGGGTCTATCGGTATATTCGACGGTCTAGACATTCAGCCTCCTTATTCAGCAACGAATAGTCCATTTCTGTCGTCTTATAAACTGATGGTGTTGAATGAAGATCCTATATGTTTTATTTTTATTTTTTTGAATAGTTATTTATTTTTTATTTTATTTTCTTTATAACATATTTATGTTATAATTTTCGAATAAATAATTATATTTGCTCTAATCTGTATTGAGCACATTTTAAGAATATTATTTCTGGTTACTGGAATTTATTCCGTATACACCAACCCTATACTTGGATATATATATATATATATATATATATATATATATATATATATAAGCAAACAGTAAAGAATATATATATATATATATATACGTAAACAGAAACAGTAAATATTATATGCACAAACTCATATATATATATATATATATATATATATATATATATATATATATATATGAGTTTGTGCATGTGTGCTTTGCGTGTGTGTGTATACAGGTAGATAGATAGATAGATAGATAGATAGATAGATAGATTCGTGCCATGCATTATCGCGAAATTCCAGAAACGCCTATCTTTTTCTCCATAGACATTTTTAACAATTTCGAATCATATTTTACCTTATTTTTATATCCATCCATAAATCTTCTCGAGTAGTTTACCCGTTTTTTTTTCTCCTGCATCTCTTGCATTCAATTTACCCGATAAGTGATAGATTCTCCAAACCATCTTTCGAAATTTTGCTTCCAGGAATTTCACCAGTCTTTTTCTGATAATTTGTATCTGTTTCACGGTTGATTATACTTTCTTTCGAACATCCTCCTTGTTCAACGCGTCGACACTTCCACATCTCTCAGGCCATTAGAATGCATTCAGTATTATACAGGTGGATTAAAGAGATTATCACTTTTTTATTGGTGGCTGATGATATTTTTCTATTTCTATATAATTTGTTAAGTTTTTAAAAAAAGACATATTTTACTATTGAGCATGTCTTCGGATTTATATGTCTCAAGATTGTCGGCAACCCCCACCCCCAGTGCACATCTGGACTGCAATGGGTTTTTGATCTGGCCGGCCAACTAGTTATCTTGTTATTCCTTGTAGTAAATTAAGAACTTTCTTTAATAATTTTATATTAGCTTCGTTGCTTAATTTTTCTTTAAATGTCTAGATTAAGCGATCAGGGATCGAGACAATTTATTATAGCATATTTGATATCATGGCCCTCGTCTGAGACATTGCACAGCTGTCTGACCCGATCTCTCCGAAATGGTTATCGACTCCTGTACTAGACAATTAAATTTCTTCACCTACTAGATTGCTCGCTAGATACGTTTTCATTGAATAAAACCGACATGTAGTTGCGTATAGAAAGCATTAAAAAAAGTGATTTCGGTAGGAATTTAGATATATTAAAACAGAGATTTATATGAAATAAACACAAATCAAAGATTTGTAAGAAGTGTTACCGTTGTACATTTAATGACATACATAGAGTGCTAGAAAATAATTCGAAAATAAAATATCTCGGGGAATTACGTAGAGTATTTATAATTGTAAAATAGAAAGGAAAAATGCATCATGCTTTCGATCGACGCTTTTATGGCGTCTGTTAAGGGAGGACAATCGTTTTGCTTGGCACGTATTACGTCAAGTAAAGGAAAAGATTCAACTGAAAGTGAAACAAATAAAAGATAGCCACTGGCTTCTGTAGACTTTGTCTTCAATGCTGCAGGCTTAAGTTGGACGGGAAAGATTTTTTCTTTCTCTGGGAAAAATCGAATATTCTTTATACATTTATTTCGCTGTACGGATATTAGAAACATTTGTTTGTCTTCATTTTCTTTCGTATTCTACTTGCTTTACGCAATTCCCTTGTAAACCCATTCCAAAAAAGGAAACGAAAAGTAAAATCTGTAATAAAATTTTAGAGAAAAAGCAAAAACGTTTCTGTTTTTTTAATTTAAAAAAAAAATGCTAACAGATTTACAAGCATTTAATTTGATCTTAATGTTTCATTACTTCTTTACACATCTTTACTCAAGGCATCAATCTACGATGACGATAAGTGCTGAATAATGTCTAAGATCTCAGTGAAATTTCAATATGTCACCTTTGCTTTAAGGAACTGTAACAATTAAGTTTTCTGCAACGTTCTTATAGCTAAAGTAGTTAAAACAGCTTTTCTTTCACCAAAATTTTTTGAATACTCCCTCTCTTCTGGGGAGATCTTTTGGTTGAAGGAGTCGATTCCATAATAATAATCTTGTTTTCGTCTTTCAGCCGTCTTCTCCCCGATGTTTGTCGAAATGTTTTTTGAATTCGGGGATAAAGAGACATCAACAAAGAGAACTTGAAAACTTATCTATTTTTATTAAACACATTTTACATTTTTAGCCAGACAGTGGGGTTTCTTTATCACCCACACTGGAGATCAGTTTCCACTACGAAATAAACACGTCTGTATTCTTCGACCTGTAAAACTTAACCCATTGAAAATACTATCTATCTCTATAACATTGCCACGTTTTGCTCAGACAATAAAAATCGAGAAACGTATTTATTCTAACATCTGACCTTAAAGGTCAGCCTCAGAAGGTGTGAGTCAAAATACACTACCACTAAATAATAATAGTCTGAAACTATTATCTAACAAATGCCATGATGTAAAGGAATACAAATTCGCATCACCCAGAGGATGTCCCTAGTTTTTCTCACCCTGCATTAGCTACTGACTTCTAAACTGACTGTTTTAATAAATGTCCGATAAATAAGACTAAAGGCATCATAGATAACGATAATTACTTGTTATGAAGTGAAATGTCCTTCGCATCCTGTCACTCCAGTGGAAGTAATTTATCTCGCAAACCTTGAAAGTATTTCTTTGTGCGCCCACGTCGCTACACGATGTTACACAAGGTCTAGATTAAAGTGTGTTCATTTGCCCTACCGTTAAAACATTCTCAAGTCCCCTCCGTATTTCCCCAAAATAGAGTTTGAAAGCTTGATCGAATATTATTCGTAAATGACTGAACTAAACTGACGGCCGTCACACGATACCCGCATTCTCGTTTGGGTATTTCTATAGTCTATGCTTTAGCTATGCTAACTTGGCAGTCCTTTACATATAACTACAGGAATATTTGGGATATGCATTGTATGGCACCTTGCATTTATTGGAAATATTCATAGAAATATGAGTTAATTTTTTCTTATTCAGTTTATTAAACAGGTTGTTAATTTTTTTTTAAAAACGGAAAATAACTGAGTTGAAAATAATTCACTAAGAATGTACTAGACGATCCTAAGGAAAGAAGAAGGAAAGAAAAGAAAAAAGGAAGGAAGGGAAGAAAAAGAAAGAAAGAGAAATGTATGACGCATGACCCAGTTGATGGTAGAGATAGGTCTGCGTGTGGTCGACTTTATTTTTTTTTAAAACAAAGGGAAGAATAGAATTGGAAATAATAAAAAAGAAAAGAAAGGGAAAAAGACATGATATCGACCAGATGTCGGTCAGAGGCCTCTGACCGACTCTTGCGTCAGAAAAACCTTATCAATTTGGAGTGAAGAGAAATTTTTATTTTTTTTTTTTGAACAATAGAAACGAAATTTGTGATCTGAGAGAAAGTGTCTTTGGGTTGAGGGGAGACCAGTGAAACGATATACGGAATTGACCTGTTAAGAATTGGACACCCACGTTAAGAAAGTAGAGATATTTCGACCTAGATAATTAAGATTTTCGACTATCAGGAAAAACAAAGAAGTAAAAAAAAAGAGGGACAATTGCTTTTGGCTCACAGAGGGCGCCAAGAAGGCGGAAAAGAACCTTTTCTAAAGTCAAGACTAATTAGCAGCGGGCTGTTTGACAAAGTCCAGGTGAAAGAAAGCTAAAGATTGTCATTTTGCGTACGTGCAAAAAGGTGCGAAATCGGATTTTGTTTTTTTTAAAACCAGCACGAGGTAACCACACCCGCCAACAAAAAGGAGAGGGTGTTCGGTCAATAACAATTGGTCGAATACAATCACGTGACCGCGGAAGAAGAAGGAAAAGAAAACCTCGATCAATAACTGTTGGACGAGGCGGTCACGTGGGCTGCGGAAAAGAAGAAAAGAA
The DNA here is from genome assembly GCA_903632075.3 of Acanthosepion pharaonis. NCBI lineage: Eukaryota > Metazoa > Mollusca > Cephalopoda > Sepiida > Sepiidae > Acanthosepion > Acanthosepion pharaonis. Next base: position 962,068 of record CAHIKZ030004965.1, on the reverse strand, counting down.
AGGTTCGATCGGGAACGATTGGTTGAGAGCGATCACCTGACATGAGAGAGACTAAGAGAAATAGATATGCGCCGCCCCACCAAGAGCACTGTGAGAAAGTAGGGGTGAAAACAATAACGATAATGGAAAGTCAAAATTAATACGACTTTTGAAATTATCGAGAAAACCCTGACGCCGACAGACCCACCCCAGTTTGTTGCGGCGTCAATATAAGCAGGACCCCAGTCGACAGAAATCAGTTTGAGTTGGAGATGCAGCCGGAGTTGGAGCTGAAGTTGAGTTGAAGTTGGAGTTAGGTTGGGCGTGAGTTGCAGTTCACCCTCGGACGACAGAAGAATCCTCGAAACAAGAAATCCTTCCAGCCCAAGTTGAAGACAAGAAATCTTCCACCGAATTGAAGACAAGAAATCTTCCACCGAATTGAAGCAAGAAATCTTCCACTGAATCGAAGCAAGAAATCTTCCACTGAATCGAAGCAAGAAATCTTCCACTGGGTTGAAACAAGAAATCTACCAGTCTAAACAGAAGAAGAAGAAGAAATACAACTCAAGTCGGAGAAAGAATCAACTGCGAATGATCGATAGAAATTAGCCCCAGATGTCGAACTGAACCACACTCCGACATACATACATGATTCTAGAAAGTAGGTAATTCGACATTTTCCTATTGTGTGATAGAAGCTTGGTGCCATAGTCCACAGAGCGGGTCGGGAATTGAGAACAATTTTGTTTTTATGTAACGGACTTTAAGATATAAAAGGTTGTTACCCTTTTTATCAGCAATTTTGTTTGGTGTCGTGAGTTTTTATTTTATTTGTGTTTTGCCACCCCCGTCGGACTCAACTTGTATCGGCCCCGATCCCTGCTGGTCCCGTCTGTCTAAGATCTAAACACAGCGTGGGTAGACAGACCGGAGATCGGTATAGTTGCTTTAGTGACCAGGTATTGGAAGCGAGTCAGGAAGGGCGAGGCTGGTGATCATCTGACCAAAGGGTTGGAGCGGCACGCTTGGACCCAGGAGGAACGACCAGGAGGAGCGACGTCACCGTTGGCGCCGTAACCAAAGGATCCGACACTGGGCCAGGTGTGTAACCGTCACAAGTGGTGCCGTGACCAGGATCAACCCTGAGACAGCCACGTCACAAGTGGTGCCGTGACCAACGGATCAACCCTGAGACAACCACGTCACATATGGTGCCGTGGTGACCGAGGGATTTCAGCCCTGAGAAGACCACGATCGACCGCCGTTGCTGAAAGTTCAAGCAGAAATCAGAACGACCCGGGACCAAAGGAAAGAAGGAACAGAATCGTCTGTGGGTAGGACACCTTGTTTATTTCCCTACCTCGATTGTTGCTCTCTGTAGACATGTCAGATTATGAGTCGGATAGAGCAGTGGGGGGTGAAGAAGAAGTAGGGCGGGGGTTGTCAGTAGATTTAAGGGGGCTGTTGGGTGGACCGAGGGTCCCAGTGTTTGATGGTAGTGGGAAGGAGTTCAGGAACTGGCTGACAATCCTCGAAAAGAGCCGAACCATCTACGAGCTCTCGGACCAGGAAACCCTGTACCTGACATACGATGCCACAAAGGGAAAAGCGTCGGAGTTCGTAAGGGGACTCTTGGAAAATCATCCCCGCTTGGCCTGGGAAGAAGTAAAAAAACTGCTGACCAAAGAGTTCGCCGACGAGGGTACGGCCATAGAAGCCATGAGGGCCCTTTTAGAACTGACACAGCTACGGGATGAAACCCCGGGAGAATTAGGGGCCCGAGCGGGGAAGCTATCGTCATTGGCATTCCCCGAGGTGGTCAGGGATAATGCGGTTATGCAGGCCCAACTGGCGGACCTGTATGTAGAGGCGCTGAGCGACGAGCGTGTTCGTCACGACGTATTGAAAGATGGACCGCTCAGACTGTCGGCAGCGATAGAGCTGGCCAGGGAGAGCCAGGGGTGTGGGATAAAGTGAAGAGGTGTGGGAAGAAGCAGATACCAAGTCAGGAGGCTGGAAGAAGGGGGGGTAGGCGGAAGAACCCCGTGTGGAATCAGAGGGTTAAGGAAGAGGTGGATCGGGCAGAATTATGGGAGGAGGACCCCAATAGAAGGGCATGGTCGACCAGGCATGGCTTTTATAAGCCCACGCCGGGTCGATACGGGCTGGTCTGCTGGACCTGTGGGTACGAGGACCACAGGGCAACGGAATGTCCGACGAAGTGGGGGTTGCCCCCAGACTTCGATCGTGACAGGTGCACCAGGTGTGGTAAGAAAGGACACCTGGCCAAGTGGTGCGGGCTGAGGAAGGGTGCCCCACCAATATTAACAAGGAAGGCCGAGCCCAAGAAAAGCCAGCAGGGCCACCCCAGAATTAAGAGGGAGGGTGGCCCAGTTAAAAGGAGAGAAATAAAAACTTGGACCAGTGGGTGGGCGAACCGCTTGAATAGAGGACAGGTTCCCCCGAGGATAGACACAAAGCCAACCCAGTTAAAAAGAGAAAAGAGCAAGATGTTGGACATGTGGTCGGATGGGCCACTTTGCGGCAAGCTGTCCGACAAGAAGGTGCTGGCTTTGCAGGAGGCCAGGACACCTGAGAAGAAACTGTATTCTTAGAAACGGCCACGAGAGACCGAGAGAGGTCCGGCCGGGGTCACCCAGGTGCAGGGGGGCGCAGAACTCCACCTCATAAAAAGAAATGAAGATGAATTATTATTACCGGCGCCTATGGCTGGGTTAACCCAAAGGTGGGGACCCAGGAAGAAGAAAGCCCAGGTGTTCTCTTCGCTAACGCAAGAGAGAGAACTATCCTGTAAAGCAGAGATGAGTGGTAGAGAGATGAGGGCCTTAGTGGACACAGGAGCATCTGTGTCATTGATGAGAGGAGATATACAGGCGGGTGAAACGGAAGAGAAGGTTACGAGAAGCGGACATAGAGATCACGCAAGCAGACGGGGCCCCCTGGAGATAAGGGGGGATGGTGAGGCTCCCCGGTGAGGATTGGGAGGGTGAAAAGCACCCAAAATTTTTATGTAACCCCCCGACCTATGTACAGAGGCAATCTTGGGAGAAGATTGGCTCCGGAGCCAGAGGGCCCAGATTGAGTTTAATCCTACTGTGTTGGTGGTGAACGGCGAGAGAACGCCATTGGGATGCCCACCAGAGGAAGAGATAACCATAGTGGTGGAGGAAGATGTAAAGTTACCTCCTAGGACCGCAGTGTCGGGAAAAGGTAGGCTAATGTCAGAAAAAACGGTACGGAGAGGACCTCTGCAGTTGGTCCCTGTAGAAGGAAAGGGCCTAGAGGATAACGAGGTAACCCTGTGCAGAAACGGTAGTGGAGGCAGCCGAGTTAGTGCCCATAATGATGGTGAACTAGGCCCAAAAGACAATAAAGGTTAGGAGAGGGGAGAAGATGGGAAGAGCACTTCCCCCTACGAACTCTGAATCGGGTGAGATTCGAGGAGGAACGAAGGAAGCTAGTAGAGCAAACAAAAGGAATCTTAGATGAGGATATATTAGCACCGGATCAATTTAGAACCAGAGTGGGGGGTCTGTTAAGGAACAATCGAGATGTGGTGGCCCAGTCAGACAGGGAGCTAGGTCAGACCCACACGGTCGGAGTGAAAATCGACACCGGAGACCACCCCCCTGTGAGATTAAAACCCTACCGGACACCTATACATAGGGGACCCCTTGTGGAAGAGGCAGTAGAGGAAATGTTGGAGGCTGGGATGGTCGGGGGATCGATCTCTCCTTGGAGCTTCCCAATGGTAATAGTGGGTGAGAGAGATGGCGGCCACCGTTTCTGTGTGGATTTTAGAAAGCTGAATTCTATATCGAAGCCGTTGGCGGTGCCATTGCCATTGATAGACGACATTTTGGCATTATTAGGGAAGGCAAAGTACTTCTCTACGTTGGACTTGAGGTCCGGGTATTGGCAGGTAGCCCTGGATGGGGCTGACGGGGAGAGGGCCGCATTCGCGTGTCGCCTGGGGCTGTTTCAGTTCAGAGTGATGCCATTCGGTTTAGCTAATGCCCCGGGAGTCTTCCAACAGCTAATGTCAATAGTGTTAGGAGGATATGAGAGCTTTGCCATGGCGTATTTGGACGATATCTTGATATTTTCGGAGACAGTGGAACAACACTTTTTTCATTTAGGACAGGTGTTGGGAAGGTTGAGGAAGCACGGATTAAAATTGAAATTGTCAGAGTGTCAGTTTCTGAGGGAGGAAGCTGGGTATTTAGGCTTCGTCGTGAACGGAGACGGTATTAGGCCCGACATGGATAAGGTGAGGGTCATGAGAGAAATGCCAGAGCCTGGGACCGTGAGGCAGGTAAGAGGTTTCATAGGAGCTGTGGGCTACTACCGACGCTTCGTCCCGGCATTTTCAAGAATTGCCATACCGCTAATGGCCCTGACGAAGAAATACGCTGGGTTCAAGTGGACAGAGGACTGTCAACGAGCATTTGATTCGCTAAAGGAACAGTTGACAACCGTTCCACTGCTGACGTATCCAGACCTCAGCAAGCCCATGATATTATACACGGATGCCAGTGAGCAGTGTGTAGGAGCAGTACTTACCCAGCCGTGTCCTGATAAGGAAGGACCAGTGCCAGGCATACCAGAGGAAGTACCGATATACTTCCTCTCCCATAAGCTCTCAGAGACACAACAGAGGTGGCCAGTAATAGAGAGGGAAGCATATGCTATCATGTATGCTCTCCAAAAGCTGGACTACTATTTAAATGGTGCGGTCTTCACTATAAAGACGGACCACAAGCCTCTACAGTATCTATTGCAGGCAGAGTGGACAAATAATAAGAAAATTCAACAGTGGGCACTTAAGTTAAGTGGCTACCACTGTAAGATAGAGTATTTGGCAGGAAAGGAAAACACGTGCGCAGATTTACTCTCAAGAATACCGAAACAACTGGAAGAAAGATCTGTAAGGGTAGAACAGGGAGTAGATGATAAAGCCTATAGAATAGGAGTAATTAACTCTAATAAGCTAAAAGATCGCCCTATATTAGAATCGGACGAAGAAGGGGACGCCCAGATAATAACCGATCCTTACTGGACAGAAGGAATTGAGAAGGAGCAAGCAGACAGTGAAATAGCTGCTCTGAGAGAAAAGGTGAAGTCAGGAGAGACCACCAAGTATGCCATAATAGAGGAAAGACTGTATTATCTCTCAGGAAGGGATGAAGAAGTCAAACCCAAGTTGTATGTGCCCAAAAGTTTAAGACCAGAGATATTGGAACAGTGCCACGAAAGGTTGGGTCACATAGGAATTGATAGGACATGTGATCTCATAGGAAGAAAGTACTATTGGCCCAAACTGTACGGAGAAGTCACTAACTATGTTCGAAGTTGTGTAGTGTGCCAGTCGCAGAGCAGAAGGCAGGAAATGGCACCCTTGGAGGAAACAGACGTACCTTCCCCTTCGAGAAAGTGAGTATGGACGTATCAGGACCATATGGGGAAACTGCACAAGGAAACAACTATATAGTGAGTTTTGTCGATTGGCTAACAAATTGGCCTGAAGCATTTGCAGTACCAGACAAGAAGGCCAGAACTGTGGCCGGGTTGATAATAAGCGAAATCTTCCCTAGGTATGGTGCCCCTGTGCAATTGGTAACAGATAATGGCACGGAGAATGTGAACAGCATCATGAGAGAGGTTTTGACAGGTTTGAATGTAGAGCACATAAAAACATCCCCATATCACCCCCAGGGAAATGCTAAAAGTGGAAAGGTTTCATAGAACCTTGGGAGATGTATTAGCCAAGTTGGTCAGAAAACATTGGAAATTGGGACTTGTATTTGACGCAGGCTCTGGCGGCCGTGAGGTTTACGATAAACGAAACCTCCAGATTTTCTCCTTATTTTTTGTTGTTTGGCAGAGACGTGGTCCTGCCTGTAGATAACCTACTGAAGCCCCGAAAGAAGGTATATGGGAGAAGATCATCATCAACTATTGCTGGAACAGCAACATAAGATATTCGTACAGGCCAGAAGAAGAATAAAGAGGGCCCAGAAGAAAAGAAATGAGAGGGTGAATGCTGAAAGAAAGGTGGTAGAATTGAAGGTTGGAGACCCTGTCTACTATAAAATCCACCAGAGAGAAGGAAAGCTGGACCAGAGATGGGAGCCGTACTACCGGATAGTAGAGCAGACGGGCCCAGTATCGTATGTAATATGGGATCAAGTGGCAGGACGAGCGAGGAGGGTTCATGCCAATGATCTGAAGAAGGCTGAAATAGCTAACCTAGAAATTAGCGAGCCGAGGCCTAAGAAGACAAGGAAAAGGAAGGTAACTCTGGTTGAACCGGAAGGAATGGAGACGGAGGAAGACTCCGAAGAAGATGAGGAGATAGGTCAACTTGACCAGATAAACGAAGCAGTCCAGTGACGGGTTGGAACCCTCAGCGGGGGATTAGCGATGTTCAGTCGTCGACTGAATCAGTACAGAGAAGACCCTGTGGAATCGCCATCGCACCCCATGTCCGAAGAAAAAAGGAAGAAAAAAGACGAAGAGGTCCAAACAAGCAGTCGAAGGCTTTAAAAGAGGCACCCTGAACAGGACGAAGGGTCCAGCGAGTGGGAGGAGGAGGATCGAATACCCCTTTCCCAGCTTAAGGAAAGGATAAGGAACAAGAAAAGTTTAGACATAGAGTCGAGAGGTATCGAAGACATTCAAGGCAAGACTCTAAACAGGAAGAAGAATCAAGGGATGAAGAAGAGGACAAGGAACCTCCTGGACGGGAGTTAAACACAGAAAAGAAGGTTAGAGGTTGAACAGGAATCACCTCAGAAGATGAGATCAGGGAGGAGAAGAACCCCAAATCTCAGTAGAACAAAAGGGCTGTGCAGAATAGGGCATTTAGTGTCAACAGATAACGACACTGGCTCATCCAAGATCCTATTGGCTGACTATGGTAGATGTGAGTGGAGGGATGGAGATGCGGGCTGCACCTCACGAGGAACGGAAGATCATTGGCATTATTGATTGGCCACCAGTGGTGTCATGAAGTACGACCTTTAGAGTGGGCGCCACGCACACCTGACCGGACCATTCTGTCTGCTAGAGGTTAGTTAGAGGAGGAGGAGCCGAACTAAGAGAAAAGTTATGAAATGATTGAGTGATGAGTCGAGCGAGACTAAGTGGTTGTGAAGAATAACAACAAGAGAATTTGTTACCTTTCAGGAATGATAGCTAGGTACAAGGAAGCAGACTACATAGCATTAAATTCAGGAGAACGAAATTTATGTTGCTATCAGCTGAAGAGGCTAGAAGGTGTAGAGATGATACCCTGGGGACTTGTACCTCGTTGAGCCCTATCTATAAAACTGGTAACCGCAAACTGTGCATACTAGAATTGTTTGAAGGAAGGGGAGAAGGAATCAAAAGAATCTGCCAAGTAGAGGTATTAACAAACTCGGCGTTACCACAAGCTATCAGTGTTTCAGACGGGGTGTGGGCAGTAGCCACCCAGAAACATATCAGCCTGTCTAGGGTATGTGGGGGCGAGTCCACAAGGACATTAAGAATAAGGCCACCGTTATCCCTGGTGTCGCTACCCATGGGATGTTCGGCGGTTGGGGTGTCCATCTCATTGCCCCCCTATTACCAGATGGAAGAAAGGTATGAAGAAAAAGATTCACTCATCGAGATGATTGGTAGAGGCTTAGTCAATTGTACAGAATTATGGGAGCCGATAGTAAAGAGATTCTCTAATGTTACCTTAAATAAGATGCCAATTTTAATGAAGCCCATAGAAAAGATCGATATGGATCACTTAAGAGATAAGTTAAGTGCGCTGGGAGACGAAGGTGTAGCTTGGGAAGACGATGAGCAGATCGCGATAAATTGGTCAATAGTAATGGGTACATTCCTAGTTATAGCCATCGGGGGTGTAATAATATGGAAGATTAAAGAGTAGGAGAAGATTAGCGAACGACAGTCTAGTGAGCATGCAACAACTCGAGGGGAGATGCCGAGCGGTGTTCCTCACTCAGACAGAACTGGCGAAGAAATTGCTGGAAGACCAATGGAGGAGGCTGGCGTGAGACCACCACGTGCGGCGGAAAAACCTCCCACAGCAGAGAGGAAAACATTGACCAAGAAGAACAAACCCTAAAGAACACATCTGCACCTACAGACACACGCACACATTTCATTGCATGTAGAACAAAAAGAAAATGAAAAAGAACATTACATTGCATGTAGAACAAAAGAAAATGAAAAGAACATTTCATTGCATGTAGAACAGAAGAAAATGAAAAGAACATTTCATTGCATGTAGAACAGAAGAAAATGAAAAAAACATTTCATTGCATGTAGAACAGAAGAAAATGAAAAGAACATTACATTGCCTGTAGAACAAAAGAAAATGAAAAGAACATTTCATTGCATGTAGAACAAAAGAAAATGAAAAGAACATTTCATTGCATGTAGAACAAAAGAAAATGGAAAGAACATTACCCTTGCATGTTAGAAAGTAGAATAGAATTGCATGAGACGAATGCATGGTGCATGTTAAACGATGTAATTGGGTTTAGGTGTCATTTACGGGTAAATGACAAAATCGGTTAAGGGAGGATTATGGCACCTTGCATTTATTGGAAATATTCATAGAAATATGAGTTAATTTTTTCTTATTCAGTTTATTAAACAGGTTGTTAATTTTTTTTTTAAAACGGAAAATAACTGAGTTGAAAATAATTCACTAAGAATGTACTAGACGATCCTAAGGAAAGAAGAAGGAAAAGAAAAGAAAAAGGAAGGAAGGGAAGAAAAAAGAAAGAAAGAAAATGTATGACGCATGACCCAGTTGATGGTAGAATAGGTCTGCGTGTGGTCGACTTTATTTTTTTTTTAAAACAAAGGAAGAATAGAATTGGAAATAATAAAAAGAGAAAGAAAGGGAAAAGACATGATATCGACCAGATGTCGGTCAGAGGCCTCTGACCGACTCTTGCGTCAGAAAACCCTTATCAATTTGGAGGAAGAGAAATTTTTATTTTTTTTTCTTTTGAACAATAGAAACGAAATTTGTGATCTGAGAGAAAGTGTCTTTGGGTTGAGGGGAGTGACCAGTGAAACGATATACGGAATTGACCTGTTAAGAATTGGACACCCACGTTAAGAAAGTAGAGATATTTCGACCTAGATAATTAAGATTTTCGACTATCAGGAAAAACAAAGAAAAAAAAAGAGGACAATTGCTTTTGGCTCACAGAGGGCGCCAAGAAGGCGGAAAAGAACCTTTTCTAAAGTCAAGACTAATTAGCAGCGGGCTGTTTGACAAAGTCCAGGTGAAAGAAAGCTAAAGATTGTCATTTTGCGTACGTGCAAAAAGGTGCGAAATCGGATTTTGTTTTTTAAAACCAGCACGAGGTAACCACACCCGCCAACAAAAGGGAGGGGTGTTCGGTCAATAACAATTGGTCGAATACAATCACGTGACCGCGGAAGAAGAAGGAAAGAAAACCTCGATCAATAACTGTTGGACGAGGCGGTCACGTGGGCTGCGGAAAAGAAGAGAAAGAAAGGTTCGATCGGGAACGATTGGTTGAGAGCGATCACCTGACATGAGAGAGACTAAGAGAAATAGATATGCGCCGCCCCACCAAGAGCACTGTGAGAAAGTAGGGTGAAAACAATAACGATAATGGAAAGTCAAAATTAATACGACTTTTGAAATTATCGAGAAAACCCTGACGCCGACAGACCCACCCCAGTTTGTTGCGGCGTCAATATAAACAGGACCCCAGTCGACAGAAATCAGTTTGAGTTGGAGATGCAGCCGGAGTTGGAGCTGAAGTTGAGTTGAAGTTGGAGTTAGGTTGGGCGTGAGTTGCAGTTCACCCTCGGACGACAGAAGAATCCTCGAAACAAGAAATCCTTCCAGCCCAAGTTGAAGACAAGAAATCTTCCACCGAATTGAAGACAAGAAATCTTCCACCGAATTGAAGCAAGAAATCTTCCACTGAATCGAAGCAAGAAATCTTCCACTGAATCGAAGCAAGAAATCTTCCACTGGGTTGAAACAAAGAAATCTACCAGTCTAAACAGAAGAAGAAGAAGAAATACAACTCAAGTCGGAGAGAAGAATCAACTGCGAATGATCGATAGAAATTAGCCCCAGTGTCGAACTGAACCACACTCCGACATACATACATGATTCTAGAAAGTAGGTAATTCGACATTTTCCTATTGTGTGATAGAAGCTTGGTGCCATAGTCCACAGAGCGGGTCGGGGAATTGAGAACAATTTTGTTTTTATGTAACGGACTTTAAGATATAAAAGGTTGTTACCCTTTTTTATCAACAATTTTGTTTGGTGTCGTGAGTTTTATTTTATTTGTGTTTTGCCACCCCGTCGGACTCAACTTGTATCGGCCCCGATCCCTGCTGGTCCCGTCTGTCTAAGATCTAAACACAGCGTGGGTAGACAGACCGGAGATCGGTATAGTTGCTTTAGTGACCAGGTATTGGAAGCGAGTCGGGAAGGGCGAGGCTGGTGATCATCTGACCAAAGGGTTGGAGCGGCACGCTTGGACCCAGGAGGAACGACCAGGAGGAGCGACGTCACCGTTGGCGCCGTAACCAAAGGATCCGACACTGGGCCAGGTGTGTAACCGTCACAATTGTAATGGCTATCGACTCCGTATAAGAACTCGGAGAGCCGAGTTCAAATTACATTTGAGTTAGTTAGATTCACTTACGTAGAAATATCCTTGAATCTATCTCTTCTGTCCCAAGCTTGAATAGCAAACTGGATTGGCAACTAGTCTAATGCAGAAAGAAATGGCTACTCGTCTGTCATGTATCGAAAAGATATATGATCACCCAAGAGTTTATCACGTATGGCTCTAAACTACGGATAGTAATATCAACCGTTTCCTTATATGTAAACATTCGGCATTCACCTACCGAAGAACCAGTGTTAATTTGAAGTGTATGAAACCTTTTTTATTAAAAATCTTTTCAAAAAATAGTTTTCTCAAGTTACCAAAGATTTATCACGTTTTCCGGTATTCTTTGGAGTTTCGAGCATAAAGTTTTGATTGAATTCGTGTGGGTCCTCAATATATTATGCCAAGATTTTCTCTCATATTTACTAATGCTATACATTTTGGTTGTTACTGCTGATAAAATCATCGAGTAATGTAGTTTCTGCTGTTTTGGTACATTACTATGTATATGATTCTATAGCTTCAGTCCACGAAGATCGAATTTATGACTTCAATGTTCATTCGCTCGAAGACATTTTCAAGGATGAATATTAGAGAACGGGTTTATAAAGCAGGCAATAAACGTGCATAACATTCAGATGAAAAACTGAAGCTGACAAGGCTATTTAAAAACATCTTTCGAGTTTTGAGTTTAATATTTTGTTTCAGTAACGTCTTTCGGTTTTTGACAAACTTATCACTTTTTAATGTTCACATTTCTCATACACTACATTAAATTTGCTATAACTGATCCATACATCAAGATACTGGAACTTTAGTATTTATTCCAGAACCTGAGTTTAAAATTAATTAAATTACACATTCTTAATTCATTTAATGTATTCAGAGTATGTGTCATCACTTCTTCCCTTCGACTTCCAGATCATAGTTATTGTTTTGGAAAGAAGCAATTTGAGTCCTAACTCTTTGTTACATAAGAATAAAGTGTCGCTGCTGATACTAGAGTTTGAACACGCATCGCCAGCGAGCAAACACAAGCGATCCCATTATTGAATTAAGTGGATCACGTGACTATGGGGGAAAAGCATACATAGGATGTAGAGTGAAGTCTAAACGATCGCCATTTCTATTCTATCCTCTATTACTCTACGGTTCGCTATTATCGCTATACTATCCGCTATTTCCACACTATTTCTCTATACTGATCACTTATACGGATTACTATTCGGTAGTTATTTTTCGAGCGAGTATTATCGAGCAAGAACTATTGGTGCGAGTGATATTCGAAGGCGTCTTACACCAGTATTGTTCAACAGCGTTACTATAGTTGAATCTGCGATTACAAATTCTCTACTACAACGAGCATTACGATAGTGACAGCGAGTATTCGTTGACATTACTAAAGTGGCCACGAATGTTCGTTGACATCACAAAAGTCTTGAAGCAACTGACAGATGATGTTGATTTTATTTGTTCAAGGAAATGATTTTCCCGACTATAAACAATTATGTCATCTTTATATGTCTTCTCATTATCCGTACACAAGTCGGAATAATGGGATGATGTTTTCTATTAGTAGATTCGCTTATGATGCGATATGAGATGATAAAAATTAATCAGTGGCAATCACGTGATATTTGTGCTTGTATAACCGTAGGATTGATTCTAGGAAGAGAATAAATAGATTAGGAAACTTAATTCATCCATGATTTTCTGGTTACGTATAATAACAGATGTAAAGATTAGGCCAAATTAATGGCTGACAATGTTTCATCTAAAATTAAACTAGGTAAATGAACAAAGACAAGTGAATCGACACTGTCGTCTAAATATCATAAATGCATTGCAAAAAGAATTTCTAGTTAAATGAAGGTTTTGGATGCCATTGTTTGGTTTTCTTTCGACAAAGACTCATCGACTGAAATATTTTTCGATTGCATTTATCTGTTGTTTACACTAGACTCAAATGTTTGTTACGTCTGTTCAATCAGAACAAAAAGTAAAAGAATTATATGTAAACGAGAAAATTAACCTTCATTGAATGATTCTATATTTAAATATATATCAACACTGTAGGTTATTTAATAATTAAAATATTCTTTTTTAATATACGGCTTCCAAATAATTCGTTGGGTGGTTGTTTCCATAACTCTTCAGTTATGCCTTTAAAACGGGGATATTAAGTGCTATCATTTGTGGTATAGACCAACCTCTTTCAAGTAGGCTAGGAACATACTTAACTTTATAATTCTATTAAGCATCTATTACTGAGCTCGTTTATAACGAAGATCGACCTCATTCAAGGAGCAAGAGTGTAGCATAAACATTCACATTAAGGTACTATTTTTGCTGTTACATCTGTTCTCAGTCGGTGTGATAAATTATTTAAGTATATTCTTCCATGTGGTACTTATTTTCACATACTAAGAAGCTTGGCCGTGAATATAACAGGATCATATTCAAAATAAGTAGACAAAACTTGTCTAAATTATTTAGTGGACACACACATATAAATATATAAACAGACACACAAACACACACACATAAATGTATGTGGATGTGTTTGTTTGCGTGTCTGTATGTGTGTATATGTGTCTGTATGTGTTTGCGTGTGTGAAAATTTCTATTGACTAATAATTATATGTAATAACTATAAATGTTTCCCCCACGAGTGACATCTCGCTAAGCCTGGAAAGTTCATGTGTCAGTATCTTTTTTGCAATGTTGGCAAGCAACACCCCATTGCGATTAACAAATGCTGTCTCCTTCTGATTCAGTGCCTGTTGCACACGTTTTAACGGTTGCGATTACAGATCCGCAGTGATGTTTCTCGCCCTTGCTAAGTGCATCAATTGTCTACTAGACCACTAGATAGAGAGCATGATCTTGAATGTGTGTAGATATGGTCTTATGGTATAAAGCACAGGACTCAGTGATGACAACCAATGATTGACACATTTGGAAGCGTATACCGTACCCACTTTTCGACACTGGTGTGTACTCGATCACGTATAGGCAAGATGAGGTACCGAAAAAGCAACGAGAAACAGGCTCTTACACGCTGTTTGCTTGTTGGCTTCCGACAGTATGCGGGGTACTGTCTATTTCATCATAAACATGGAAGCGTTCGGTAAGTTCACCATATGTGACCAATTTCTGGGCATCATACTCCAGGACGTGTGTACGGTCACTGCGGCGCTCCTCACAAAGGCACAGATCTCCTGACCAGAACTTCTTGAAACAAATACGTTCACTCACGGCATTATCCCCAAAACTTCGACTTAATTCGGCTGTGAACAAGCCTACCTTAAGGTCATAGAGCAACCATTCCCGAACGAGCGGTTTCGAAACCTACATATTTATTTACCGCTGCTCGAAATATGACTGAAGTCATATGAAGGAAGCGTAACGCACCTTCATTGGTCAAGAACAATACTTCCTCCCAGAACCTAACCGTTTACCCAGGTCATGACGCACTGATTTGCCTATCAATGATCACGTCTTCTAATCGATTAAAAAACGACAATTACTTTTTTGTTTACCTTATAGAATATACCGAATTTAAAAAATTCATTTTTTTTTTTTTTTACATCGAAACATCCCTGTATCTGTGGCGGATATAATGTAAAATTAGAAACTTGTGTTTTGCTTCTCGTCACACCATTATTAATTAAACAAAAATATTTATCAATACAAAACGTGTTACCTAGTATTGTGTTTCAATTATGACTTTCGCTTACCAAATTGTTTCTGATGTATAAATTAATATATATCTTTGATAAGCCTGTATGTATTGTAATAAATATATACATAACCTAGTTTCGTACGAGAACATTTTTTAATCAATTCACTGAAAGGAAGGCGATAATGCAACTAAGAGCCTAATGTCTACTGGGAGTGAAATATAATGAATTTACTTTAGAAGGGACCGGAAGCCGAATACTACTTAGGAATCAAGGAAGAAAAATATACTACAGTTGAGAAGACCGGAGAGATGTGTGAACTGTATAATAGGCGAACCTGTATAATCCATAATGATAGAAATTTTAACAATTTACAAAAATAATTAGAATTTTTCATTTCTAAAATAATTAAACGTATTTATTTGTTGACGCATATTTCTAGCCACTCCCTGTTCTTGTAAATCAATTTATGCCTACACGAATGACTCATTTTGATTTAGAATTAGAAGAATGACACGGACAAAACATAGTACAGCTGAATTTGAAACGCCAAATCGACCCACGTAGTTCCGAATCAAATGTTGTCTCATAAAATAAAGATACAAGCAAAATACTGAAGATCGAGCAAATGGAAGGCGGTGAAAGGCAGTTATAAAAGCAAGAAAATAAATCTGTGATTCAATTAAAGTTCGTCACTCAAGTCTAAACTAATCAGCTTTTTCGGTGTAAAGGGACAGTCGCTGACGAATCACCGTTTGTTATTAAAACGCGATTGATACATTTAAACGCTGTGCACGTTTCAGGTTTTCTATTATTGGTTAAGATGTCTGATGTGATTAAGAATTGGGGTCTCTTTTTAGACATTTTAACGAAAGGGACCAACCAGCAAAGAAATATTGATGATGAATTTAAATTCTATTGAGGTTCTTCATTCATTAAGGCTATTTTCCGTTTGATTAGTCAAGGAAAAATGACAAGATGATAAAAACGAGAAATATTAATCATATTGTAGGTTAAACGAAATGCACACACACACACACACACACACACACACACACACACACTCCTTTTACACACACACACACACACACACACACACACACACACACACACACACATATATATATATATATATATATATATATATATATATATATATAACGTAGAAAAAGAGATGCGTGTGGATGCTAAAAAGTTTTCTGAAATTTACTCGTTTCTTCAAATATTGGGAATTAATTTTACCAGTAAAGAATTTCAGTAAACGCCCGAGAGTATAATTCAGCCACAATGAAGCCTTGCTTTCTGGGGCTGAATAGTTAAAAGCATATCAGAATAAATGGTCGTTCCCTTTGCGGTTACAAGTTCAATTCCTGTTGAAGAAGCATATATTTGCTAGCAAGTTTCTCGAACATTCACGCTGGTAAATGTAATTAATACTGTTTGTTTAAAAAAGAAACGGATAATTTACTTAAATAAATTGTGTCTATTAAAAGCAACGTATAGACAGAATGTGTCACCCTAATGATCTTAGTTCTATTAAACAATAATTCTTAGAAAATCATATCTATGTACATAATACCGGACATATTGTATTTGATAACACGCATACTCACTTCAGATATTAGAGACTATCTACATTAAAACTAAGTATGTCCACTGTTTTCGCGGAAAAACAGCATAGCGTAAATGAAAAATGCCACAAACTTAAAGAAAATAAAGTATTATCGTCAAAATGCTTATGTTATTATTAAGATGAAAGAAAAAAGTATTTTTAATTATATTTTGAAATTTTTAATATTTTCTAACATGTTCGAAATTTTGGTTAAAGTCACGTCTTTGTTTACGTCATCGCGGTGACGTTTAAAAATAACAACTTTTTTTGTTTTTTTACCGTTGAAAACATATTGATTTGGAAATTCTTGTAAAAATAAAATAATTGTCCGATCTTAATGAAATTTTCAGGACTTATTCACAAATGAATGAAATTATTTTTGAAATATTTTGGTTTTAGAAAATTTTGGTAATTTTTTTTTTATATGTTACCCCCCCCCCCACACACTTAGTTAATCTCATGAAATTTCGCCCAAAACCTTTTTGGTTCCTCAATTTTATTTTTTTGTTAAAAGAAGGAATCTTTGGAGATGGTAAATAACCTACTTCTCTTTTACAAATTTGAGCTACTTAACTGAAAATCTTGTCTGAATTGAAAAATGATGAATCCAATAAAACTATGATATTACTTAATTAGAAAAAGCTTTTAATTGCTTTTGTAAATAAGTAATATTAAGACATTATTGTCTGAAGAAATAATTTTTTTTTCTGATGAATAATTAATTTTTACAAGAATTTTTTCGTTTTTTAAGAAATTTTAATTATAATAATTTATAACAGTTTAACATCGTGTAAAGCACGGTATTAGGAGGGCTCCTCAATATTATGTAGTAATTAAGTAGAAAAAAAATTTACGAGTCCAAAATTGCTAAGTTTAATAAATTTAGTTGCGCTACTTTTTTTTAAAATTAATTTTTTTACTTAATACATTCCTTATTTCCATGTATGATATACAGAAATTATTATAACAAGGTCACGTGATCTAAGGGTTTTGTCCCTTTACGTGGCCTTTTCAAAATATTTCATTTCTTACAGGTATTTTCCGTTAAAAGGGTAAACTTTAAATTTTAAATTATTTTTTCTTTTTTTCATTTACTATTTCACTAAATAATTTTATTTTATGTATTGTATTTCCATTAATGTGTGTCATACTCAAATAGAATTTTTTTTTTTAAAAACTCAGACTTAAAAATTATGTCATTTATGGTCATCAGTAGTAGCTGTCATCGGCTCGTCATAGAACAATCCATCAATTGATCGATCAGATGAACAGGACCGCTCGTTAATAATTGGTTGTATATTATGTTTTTATGCTATAAGTAACAAAGATTTCTTTGAAATCAGATTACTTTAACTTTAAATTTTTAATTTTACTAAAATAACGTGTCAGAATTTTTTTAAATATTTTAAAAATCGATAAATTTGTGTTTGTTTACAAATTTCTTAAAATTAAGAAAATGGCCGTTTTTAAGAAAATTTAAAAATTTGAAATTAAATTTGACAATCAAATGTATATAGTTTCTATCTGAAATACACCAGAATTGATTAATTAATAGAAATCGTAAATTTAATTATTAAACTTTCAATTAAAGCTAAAATGAAATCTTCAAGAATGTTTTTTCGTTGTAACAAAATCATTTTAAACTTCAATATAGAAAATTTATGCCGAAATAGTGGAGGTACTTAATTAAAACAAAGAGACTCACACTCAACAAAATTACATTTTAAATTAGTCACAAAACATTACATTGCATTTAGACATGTTTATGTTGCTAATATTTCGGCCTATCACGTGGTATGACGTCATAGAAGCGCCTCTTGAGCTTACAACATGCTATTCCGCGACCGTTAGTAATCAATAACCAAATTGATTAAAAATAACCAAATGTTGGACAATTTTTGTATTTATTTTCACTTAAAATTAACACACACATACGAACTGCTCATGATCAGATATAATAGATATGCATTTTCTGTTATATTTAACAATATATGTTTATATATATATATATATATATATATATATATATAGTCGGGAGGTCAACTGAAATAGGACTATTAATACTAGTGTCCGCCAAGGTTTGCACCACCTCGGTCCTATTTTCTTTTTGCTTCACCTCAACGATCTACCCAATAACACCGTCACATCTTTAATAAATATAATATATGCAGATGGATGTATAGTGCACCTCCAAATATCTTGATGAGCACTGCTTGACATCTGGTCTCACCTCTGACCTCTCACAAACCAATCTGGAAAAGACTGACTGATATCATTCAATCGATAGTAAATAAAATTTTTAAAATTTCATCACCAGCGAGCTGTTTCAAAACTGGCACTCAAACTGACTCCTTGCCTTGACTGCCTAATGCAGCTAATGCTCTCTCCTACTATCAAGAGAAAAGCGTATATTCTTGCCAACGTAAATTATTCTGGGAGAATGATCTATTAGTTGTTTTCCTCCAGAAAATACTTAAGTCTTGCTGTCATGACCTATCTTTTTTAAAAGTCAGATCAGATCAAGAATGCAGTAATGATGCAACTTCAAAAGCTGTTATACGGTCCTGTGAGTGATGTATTATTATCAAGCTTGCAACGCTTAAACCCACAGACTGAACATTGCTAGCTTTTTATCTATTATTTAATTATTGCTATAGCAGATATCAGAACGAGTTGAATTCGTACGTGCCACTAGTTCAAATCTTCACATCTAGGACCGTAATGTCGAATTCACGGCCGAAAATCATTCCCATTCTCTTTGTGTTCCCTTGATAAAAACCATGTCCAACTCACACAGATTCTTCCAAAAAACCCTTGCTTTGTAGAACAAACTTCCGAGAGAATTCTTCCCTGAAATCTACAATTTGGATCTTTAAGGTCAACCTCTTCCTATCCTACAAGTTTTCATAGTACTTTAACTTTTCCTTATTTTACAATCTAGGTCAGTGTTGTGGTAGGATCCACCTAATTTGCATAGTGGAGTACCGACCATATAAATATTGTTGGTACCGGGAGGAGAGAGAGAGAGAGAGAGGAATCAAGAGATTCAACCAGAGACTCTGCCCGACTGCGACTCAGTCAACACATTCTCCAGGAACGGTCTTACCAGGAATATACAAAAGACTATATGTAAATATTGTGTACAATTTCTTGTTTCAATACATTTTGTTCTAAGTACATTTTCTGTTGCATTATTATTCCATGCATTAGTCAAGTTTCAACAGCCAGTAAGCCTGTAATTTGATTGACCCTTCGGCGTTGTAATGTGTGAATTATCAGTAAAAATAAACAAAAAAAAAACGAACATTTTTTGTGCAAGTGATTTATTTTAAATGAATCCCGAATATTTCCATTATGTAAAATGGTTTACAACAATATGCCATTAATTGAACAGTAAAATGTATTAAATAAGACATATCTACCAACCAATCTAAACCGGTAGATAAAAAATTGCAACCCATTGGCTATTTGTTTGCATTTGATCAAATTTAAATATGGAGGTTATATCACGAAATTAAAAAAAAATACGATCATATATACAAGCCTATACGATATAGATTGCAAAATAAAGAATTACATCAACAATCCTCGGAAACCATTTCAGCATTGACATGATAACAGACATATAAAATTCAATATATAAAAACCTAAGTAAATCAATTTTCATAGGATGTACAGGAAAGAGAGATGTAAACAAATGCGAACTTTAACGTACAGTCAGCCTAATAGCTTATATGACAAAAGTATCACCCACATTCTGATGAACAGAGTGCGGCAGAATAATACCATCAATAGAAGAAGAGTTCAGGTTCGTTAATGACACTGGAACAAGGAATTAGATGTTTATGCACAGAATGATATCGGAAAGAATAATACAAAATGCAGAAGGGTGTATGCCTGTGGTTTTATATATCAATCAAAAGCATTTGAAAAATTATTTCCCTATTAGAATTGCTAGTTAAACTTCACATATTTCAAATGGATATTAGAATAACCCAGAAAATATACTGGCACCAAACGGCCTGCATATGGATAGAAAATGAATTCAGTAATCATAAAAAAAATCAGAAAAAGCCGTAAGACAACGATGTCTCTTCTCACCGGACTTATTCCACCAGTATAATGAGGCGATTCTGAAAAAATTAGAAGTCCTACCAGGATTCATTATTGGAAGCCACAGTCTTAACAACATAAGATATACACATGGGAAAGTGTTGATAGTAAACACGCAAAGACAACTATAAAAATTCAAACAGGTGGTAGTGAAGGAAAGCGAGAAGAAAGTAATCCACCACAATTGTAAGAAAACAATATATAGGATTGTTCGCAAAAGGAGCAGCCCAGGATGCGAACTTCGCATTGGGGATAACAAAATCAACCAAATGCAAACATTTTATTATCTAATATCTATTATCTAGTAAACGTTTGAAATAGAAGACGAAAAATATGACACGGAAATCCGAAGTCTTATTTGGATAGCGAAAGATGCTTTTCAAATGCTAAGTAAATAATTAGGAAACATAAAACGATCCGTTAGAAAGAAAAAAAAAGTGTACTGAGCTTTTACGTAATATCAGTCCTCCAGTGTGGCGCTGAATGCTGGACAATCTCCTCACGGATGAAGAAAATACTTTAATCAATAGAAGTATGTTGGACCGAAGGAGAGTGAGTATAATATGGACCGAACATGTGGGTAATGAGGAAAATTTAAAGAAGATGGAAACAAAACGGACACTTTCACTTAACTTCAGGTAGACATCTTTGGAATATCCAGGGAGGATAATAACGATAGGGTGTTTGGAAAACTTGATAATCACAGGACAGCTTGAAATCAAGAGGAGCAGATAAAAAAAAAGGAATAACTTATCTCGCATAGCAAGGTTTAGGACAAATAACAGAAAGACAAAAGCTACAAAGACAGGAAACTGCAAAGACTTATGATCATCAACGTCCTGAAGAGACACGGTACATAAAATACTAGCAGCATGACCCGGCGTTGCCCGTGCTTGTTTCAAAAATTGTACGACTCATACAGCAATCGCTAGCACTTGACTTAAAATATTTTTGCCCTTCCTTCCCTTTAAAGGAGTGCCCTTTGCTGTGCTGATGTTGCTACATGCCTTGATTCTTGCCTATCTCACACTGCGAATTTTTTCTAAGATCTATACTAAACATTAAATCTGTTACGAAAAAAGAACTAAACAAAATGAACACAAAACGATCAGCTTTAAAAAAGGACACGTAACTGAAAGAAGCGAATGAAAAAAGAATGTTAACAACAAATATTTTTCACACCCAACCCAGTTCTGCGGAATCAGAATCAACGTTGAGTTTAAGCAAGCGAATGAGCCAATTGGAGTAAAGTGTCATGCAGATTTAAATTTTTCCCACTTGTGACGAATGTAGCTATCGATTTTTTTTGCATGCTAGCATGTTAGTTAACATTCGTGTCAGTCAGCTGTTGGCTCTCATGCTTGCCAATAGAATCTTCCTGCCTATTCGTGGCGGCCAGCTATAGGCTCTCACTCTGGCCAGTAGAAAATGTCCGCAAACTAAAGGAAAACTGTCGGTAAAAGCATGATAAAATCGATTATTTCCACTATCGATAGGAGTTGTGAAATACAAACTCGGTCTTGGCCTTCTCAGTAACTTGGAGCTTGTGCATGTAAATTTTGGCGCAAATCCGTTGAAAATTGCGACCGTGCATTTGTTACACACACACACACACACACACACACACACACACACACACACACACATCCTGCCTTTTATAGATAGAAATTATCTTCCTGCTTGAACAGAGAACCTCGTTTGAATACAACTGTACAGATTGCGAATACCGTCCTAACATATGTCTCTTATTCCTCTCTACATAAGCTGAAGGAGTTAGACGTCGCCACGTATTATAGCATAATATTCAATGGCGGTGGGGGGCAATTTTACAATTATTCTGGCCAAGGAGCTTTTGAAAATATGACATAGCATATTGAATAGCGTCATGAACATCCTGATGAGCCTTATTTTGAAAAAACAAGGGAAGTAACCAACTCTATTATCCGTTATCACTTGAATGGTATCACAGTGATCTCTCAACATTGTACACTATAGAACACCATTCAAACCTCAAGTAGGTTCTTTTGTCTACCTGCTGGAAATATGCAGGAATCTGTTCTCTAAGTGAATGTCTGACTATAGGCAACCATGCTCACACTGAAAGTAAATTAGAGCAAACTATCTGTGAAGGCACTAGTACAATTTATAATGTTTTTTCCAACCTGTTTCTTCAGGGAGTGGACGATCATGTCTCTCCAAATTTTTTTCGCTCTTAGCAAGTATTTTGTTTTTGCTGTCTTTTCTGCCAACTATTTACCCATCGGTGTTAAGTTGTTATTCATTGCTTTCCTCTGTCTCTCTTACTTTCAATACGGTCTGTGAGTGTCAAATCGTTCTCTTTTCCTTATTATGATCCATATAAATATCAATTAACTCACTCTCTCTCTCTCTTTCTAAATAAAGTTTCTATTTTTTTCTCATTCTCCCCCCACCAAATCCTTTTTACTTACATGTTCAATCCAAGGAATTCCCGATATTGGATAACACTTCAATATTCATTTCTTTGTTTCTATCTATTTTTATATTTCTTGATGCTTTGCTTAGCTTTTTGAACGCATCCTTCGCTATTCCAATAAGCCCTAGAATTTTGGTATCAAATTTCCCGTCCTATATTCAAATATTTTCTAGATAATAAAATTTTTGTACTTATTTGATGTTGTTATGTCCAATAAACAGGCAACGTCTTGAACAGTTTCGTTTTGCTGTCTACTATATATCCTGTTTTTTCCTAAAATTTGATTTTACCCTCCTCTCCGGAAGGAGTTCCTCTCGTTTCCATTCTGCGTTTGCCCTCAAGACTGTCAGCCACATAAATTATGTTGTTAAGATTGTGGCACCGAACTCTTTTGGCGTCCACAAATAATGTACTCCTCGACGCCAAATAAAGTGTCTGTTTTAATATTGAACTGTGGTGGAGACATCAGACATTATATACTAAAAATGAAAGGTATAAATGTGGTGTGATTGCAAAATAACTATGAGCAAAAAATAAAAATGTCTTTCAATGACTTCATTGCATGAACAAAGTTCGAAAATAAAAATTTAACCCTAATATCAAACAGTCGCTGACAGACATAGAACTTCTCTGATATTACTATCCAGCTGAAAGTACCAAATATTATCCCAATTTAAATCAACTAAAGCAATGCCCTATGTTCCCTGGACAAAATATAGGATTGACCTGAAACATATCGGAGCACGCGTCAACATCTAAATATCAGGGAGATAAGTATATAACACGGCGGGCCGGGCTCGATCCTGGGAGTTATACAGTCAGTACTGCCGCCGGTCAACTGACTGTTATCTGCTGACCACTTCATCATCTGCCCAAACCCACTTTGTGTTCTTTCATCATATAGTTGGAAGATCGAATTTTCGTTCGTACTTGATCGCTGAATGGTGTTGTGACTTAAGCGTGCTATGAAAAAGGACAAAGAATTATTCCGCTAGCGAAAATACATATTGCATGGAGTATTGCTGCCATATATGGTCTGGAGCCCCTTCCGCTTGTCTCAAGGGTCTTGATAAAATTCAGAAACTGATATGTAATGCAATTGGCCCCGATCTGGCATCTCGTCAGCAGTTGCTTCTCACAGACGTGCCGTCGCCTCCCTCTGTCTTTTTTTTTTTTTTTACAAATACTTTCATGGTAACTGCTCCGAGGGACTGCTTTCGCTTGTTCCCAGACTTCATGAATTTAAGCTTTCTACTAGGCTTGCATTTCTATCTCACATTTTCACTGTCGAAATTGTTAAATGTAGCCCTATCTTCTACTCCAACAGTTTGATGTCTCGCACCTCTCGCCTGTTGAATATCCATCCGTTTTCCTGTTTCCCTAGTAGCTATAATCTCCAACTATTAAAATGTAATGTCAATCGACGTCTCCAGATGCCCTGATCTGTCCCCTATCCTTCCCTTCATCATTTCCTCTATGACTCCCCTTAGCTCTCGCTCCAACTCTCTGCAACCCCTTGCGTGCTAGTGGCTTCCGCTTTGCTTGGGGTGAAACGCTTAAAAAAATTTTAAAAAATAACGTAAAAGATCACTGGGTCAGTTTTCGACTGGTTTATATAGTCGTTGATACAACAAAATTAACCATCCTGGTTAAACTCTCTACCGTGACACTGTGCTTCTTCCTTCTAACACTTGGAGCGATTTAGAACATACACAAGAAATTAGCTCTGGATTTCTGTCAGCAGCAGATGAAGTGGGGTTCAGTAGTGCCTCCTACACCTCTGTTACGTCTTGGCTGCGTCTCTCAGTCCAACTGCTCACCTCAACTAAGCGTTCGGTTTATATGTATTTCGCCAAACACCTACTGCACCTCAAAGCTCATTAATTATTCCTCAATTAATTATTTTCTCCAGCCCCGGAGACATGATACCTATCCCTCAAACAAAGCGGGCAGATATTTCAAAACAATAATACATTTGACAATATACTTTGTTTTAATATTCCTGTCGACAATCGGCCGTTTACACAAACAACAATTTTCTCGTTAAAAAACATTTTTGTTTAAAAATTATCTCTATATCCTTTGATATAATTAAATTTCATTTTGTTTTTAGACTTTCAAAATGAACAGCTTCAAATCCCATTATCTATATTTTTGGCTTTACTCACATTTGGTTTTAGGCTGAGAATAGCCTTCAAATAAAAAGCGTCTGTCTATATCTCTGAGATCAGGTATTATGAATACTTGCTCTATTTACATTATTCGGACTGTTATCCCCATCTTCAATTACACATAGTCCAGTGGAAAAAGACGTTGGTTAGATCCAGTGACTAAACCCAAAGAGTTGTGAGTTCAATACCAGGTCACTTGAACAATCTTCCCCGGTGGACGAAATAAAGCGTTCGGTTCGAAATTCTTAACAACTGAAGAAGGCCGGAGCATGCAACAGCCTAATCGTTGTGAATATGGAAATGAAGATAAGGATAACACTCCGTAATGTAAATAATACAAGGAAATAAAAAGCGGTCAACTATTATTATATACCAACTATTGTATATTACAGTATTTACATTAATCGGATTATTGTCCTCATCTTTGTCGCCATATTTGTCACAACGTTTCGGCCGTTGTACGCTCCGGCCTTCTTCAGGTGGTTGGAATTTCGAACTGAACCCTTTATTTCGATCACTGGGGTAGACTGTTCTAGTTCCACGTGCCATGTTTGATGGATGTCAGTTATCAGTTATCTCCTGCTAATTTTCCCTCTGAAAGTTCTCCATTGCCTTAACCAGGTCTGTCACTGGATCTAACCAACGCCTTTATCCACTGTGCCATGTGTCCTTGTGGATATCTGGGTATGAATTCCTGGGTAATATAAACCTAATGTTTTCAGCAATCATTTTTTACCAGTGCTCATATTGCAATTCTTGCTGTTATCATTGCATATTTTTACCAGAGCCCGTATTGCAACTTTGTTATCATTGCTTTTCTCTGGCACTCCTTATTACTAGTTCCCATATTGTATTTATTTATTTGTATATTATATAACTATTATTATAATACCGATAACAAGTTTTTTGTGTTTTTGAATTTTCCTTGTTTGACAACGTTTTAAGATACGTTTCAAATAATTCGATGCACAATCCAGAATATTCATATCCCCCGCCTGGCAAACTTTTTCAACTTCCATTTTACAATTCTCAAATGTCAAAGTGCTGATATAACCGGGCCGGTTATCAGAAAGAAAAGAGAAAAAAATCTGTTTTGTTCCTTCGCTCCATATTTCAATTAATAAATTCACCTTAACAATTTTAACGTGTTTAATACTGCCAATTCTTTTTATACTATACGGCGGTTCAAGATGAACCCTTTTAAATCCAAATTTCATACTAACAGTGTCACAATAGTCTCACATGTTCACTATTTTGATTGTTGCGAAAAGTTACCATTCAACATAAATAGCTATCCAACAGCATTGCTGTCGGTTGGAAATTATAATTTCTTTATTTAAAAATAAATTTTGGGAGACACTGTGTTCTCAAGTCCAGCAAAAGTTATAACAATTTTTTTTTAAATTATTATTAACGATGGGAGTCATTTTTCTAAACATTTTTTTAATGCAGTTTGGGAAGTCAGCATCTTGATTATGCTTGTATCTCTTCTATTTACATGTGCAATCCATTTTTGTAGTTGCTGCTGTTGAACCTTTTTCTAATGTCGCTTAGCAAACAAGATTCCTTGTGATTTTGTAGCACTTGACAATGAGATCTGATGAAGGATTTGTTTTAAACATGTGTAGATTTAATTCATTTGTAAACCATTTTAATCATTGCTCTGAGAAAACGTTTGTTTATATTTGATAATTTCGGTATATATAAAGAGGCTATAGGCCGTATATAAGAATCTGCATCTGAAGAGGCTATTTAACAATTTGACTGGAGATTTTAACTTATTATATTATCTCGGTAGAATATTGAGTTGCTGGATAACTATACGTAATACAGTGTGTGCTGCATTCAATTTTCTAATCACAGATACTAAACCTGTTTTAGCTGAACTGAGGTACGAAAGTATTTAGTATATATTAATTCCGCATTCTAGGTTTTTGTGATGGATTCAAAGCAGGAATGTTTGTTCGAGCTTATGTGCTTGGTTTTCACCACATTAAATTCAGCCTTGTGTCACATCTGACCGAATTATGACTATGGAAATTATATCAGAAAATCTACTTCATATTAACAGGCATATATTGTACCCGAATGAAAGGCAGAGATCATTGCTTTACGGATAAGAGGTGCTTATTATGTTGCTATTTATATCTATATCAGTATATGCATTAATTTCTGTCCGATTCTCAGGCTTCTATGCACTGATTTTGTGCCTCTAAGCTTCGTCGTTACGTCACTCGTAATGGCTTACACATCTCTGAAACAGCTCCCTTTGCTTATCTCCTTAAGCTTGCAGAAATAAAATAATCACATGGAGCATAATCAGGTGAATAGGGAGGTTGTTCCGGTTCGGCGATATTTTTCCTCGGCTATGAACTGCCGGATGCTCGGGGCGTTGTAAGCAAGTGTATTGTCGCACTGAAGCATACACGATTTACCCTGCCACAATTCTCCAATTTTCTGGGACATTGAGTGAAACCTAATGCCACAGGATCTTTTTGTAGATTTACTGATTGATTGTCTGGCCCTGTTGCAAGAACTAAGTTTGGACGATGGCCATAGCTCTTACAGCACACCCAGTCCAGTTGGGGGTGAGGGGAGAAAGAGAGACATAGGCAGCTACAAAGAATGAGAAAGAGAGAGAGAGAGAGAGAGAGAGAGAGAGAGAGAGAGAGAGAGAGAGACAGAATGTATGCATATGAATCAACACATCATGGTGAATGTCAGTTTGCCGCTTCAAGCGATATTCAACGTTCCGCTGATCACTTTCAAGTGTAAATATGCCGTCCAAATTACCGTATTGTCGTCCCCCATATATATATATATATATATATATATATATATATATATATATATATATATATATATATATGTGTGTGTATGTGTGTGTGTGTGTGTGTGTGTGTGTGTGTGTGTGTACACAATCGCGTGTTTATATATAACGGGGAAGAAAAAAGCGTTGGTAATTTATCGTAGATAAATATTTCATTTTAAATCTCAATGTAGGCACATGCCACTACGGTATGACGGTTTTTCAGACATTTGCTCACGTATTTGTTATTAATAACAAAGTCTAATTTAACATGCCAAAAGATCATATCTGTTATTTTCTCAGACAGCAACATATCAACCCCTGTATAGTTTAACATTCAGAGACAAATATTCATCGAGATGAAAACAATAAAAACAATGACTATATGTTTGCCAACAAATTCTTCTAAATATTCTTTACTGTCTTTCGGAGTTTTTTTTTAATCTACTGAATTAACTGTTTCTATCAATTCCATTTCTATGTTTGCGTGTGTCAGTTAGTGAAAGCATCATTGTGTCTTCGTTTTTAAAGTCAATAATGTTGCCTTCCCCAGAGTAAACATATCGGTCCTTCTTCAAAATGTTTCTTATCGCATCATCCGAAATTAATTGAATCTTGATTTGCCTCTTGCAAACGAGCTACGAGTTTTGGTGCAGGACAGATTCTGTAATGCACGACATTTTCATTTTCCCTTTATTCGTTGTATATAAAAATGAAGAATGAAAAGAATATGCAATTGCTTACGTTGTCATTCTAGGTACCGTATATTTCCGCGTATAAGGCGAAATTTAGAGAAGACGAGGAAAAATATAGTAAATTTTTATGAAATTATCATATACTTGTAGTATAAGAAGACTACTTATTAATGATAAAAAGATTATATTAATGAAAATATTGTTACATAATGGAGCCTTAGTAATTCAAAATCCACTTAATAACAAAACCAATTCTACATCATTTTTTTCGAAAACACATCCCCTAAAAGGGAAAATATTGCTTTTTAACGTTGTATCCCGTGATCGCTCGCGAGTACTGATTATTCTTTTTTTCTCTCTATTTTTCTCTATCTAAACAATAAAAACAGCCTGGTGTACTAATAGCCATTTGCTTATACTTCACACATACCACCAAATACAATAATAATCTTTCATCTACGTTATTATTAATCGCACCGCGACCGATGTTAGCCTACAGACAAATACAACTCAGAATTAGGGTTACTTTTTTAAATATTGTATTATAAGACGAATCCCAAATTATCGTGTGATTTGGGGGAATCAAAGGGTGCATGTCAATGTATTATTGATTAAGTTTTCTATACTGCCATGATTTTTTAGATGTGATATATTTGATTTTAATTCTTTGATAAAAAGAGAAAGTGAGGTTGGTAACTAATCATATCAAAATGTAGAGAAAATCGTAGCAATATCATTTGCAAGATTTTTCGGTCATTGATTTGTTTGGTAGATTTGTTTAGTAGAATATCAACTTCTACAGGTTGTTTAATGCCGACATTTAAATATTCTTAACACGATTTCAAGGTTTCAAATAAATATTGTTGGTAATTATACTATGCATAAATATTGTTGATAATGTTTTTTAATATAAAAATATATTTTATACTTTCATATTGCTTTGTCTTTGTTTAGTGGTTCATTATTCGCAGATCAACCCTCATCCATGGGTATAGCAGCTATTAACGTTGTAGCTATCTACAACGTTAATAGCTGCTACCACTATCGGTAACGGTTGGGTCTGCGAAGAGCAGCTAAATTCTATTTACTCAAAACCCTACGTGGTCAGGTCGTGAAACAAAGCCGGTTAAATGCCAGGGGCCCTACCGCGTACACCCTGGTTAGGAGTCAAAATTGCCTGATCCCCCGAAACCGTCGTTCGCGCTAGCCTTGTTGCGAGCACCGATTCTTCTATCTCTAAAGTAATGAGACGGCTCGGCCTCGGGCAGCTTTTTCTCAGGGCTGGGCACCTCTCAGTATAATTTTACTCAGTTGCGACTGTTTTTTGAAGGAGCCGCAAATCAGCGTACGGATTTCCTACATTTTTCAACCGATTTCAACAAAACTACGTAAGATTACCTTGCGGTGGTTCTGACAGCGCCAGAAATTGGAAAAACACAATAGTTATTGCACGAAATCAATTTGAAAACACGATCAAGAAGCATGAATGAAAGGGGGACAACTCATTTCGAGTTATATTAATTAATATCGAGTTATACATATTATAAAACCCAGGTTGTGTGTGTGTGTGTGTGTGTGTGTGTGTGTGTGTGATCGTTTATATATGTGATCGGATTTCCTACATTTTCAACCGATTTCAACAAAACTTCACTTTTTTGGCAGGTAGTGTTTCTTATTGTCTTGCACACGTTTTTCGTTATTTTTAGATTCAGAATGCTTTAACAATTCCATTTACAAGACAATTGTTTATAATAAAATTCTATTCAATCGGTAGACTCATAACGATTGAAAACAATGTTTTTGTTTGAGTTTGGGTTTGACCAATTCGTAAAAAAACTAAAAAAAAAAAAAAAAAAAAACTAATTAAGACATGCGTGTCAGTCAACCTTAAACAATAATCTTTGTCAATTTTATTTTTTAGTCTTTATGCTAGTCGATACTTGATCTATCTCTTACTGTTACATCCCCGGGCAACGCCGGGATCTACTGCTAGTAATAAATAAAAGTGTTAAAACTACTCGAGAGCAATTTACACGAAAAGCAGCAATTAAGCGGTCGTTCAACGGAAACTTACAAATTCAACTCTCTTAAACAAAGGACTTGATGGCTGTTCTTGTTTATCGTCATAACCGCAAATAATTTTGGATGCAGAAAATTGGAGAGAGGAATCTAGATTTAACCAACGTCAAAGTAAGTTCTATCCTCGCTAGGTATAGTTTATTTAACCAAAATTTCGAAAATATCTACACGTGCGTATAAGCAAGTGCGCATGGGACACCACACAAAAGCACGGATATGTGAAGTTTCTAATAAATAATTTAGAGATGGAAAAACAGAGTACAATTTTAAGCAGTACTGATCCATTTAAGAAAGTTTTATAAAGTTCAACCGACAACGTCTTCTTTAATTTGCTTCTGGATTTTTTTCGAAATAGTCGTTAAAATGTCCAAAGTTCATGGTTTTCTTCCGTTTTTACTCGACAGCATTCGAATGTCTCGATCATTATCAAGAAGTAAGTGTTTTTATTCAATCACAAGAAAAAAATAATATATGAAATAGGCCGACGACGATGTCGTTAGAATCTAGTAAGATTTTTTGTATAAATACACACACATATATATATATATATACACAGACACATACATACATACATAGATACATATACATATATATATATATATATATATATATATATATATATATATATATACACATACATACATACATAGATATATACATATATATATATATATATATATATATATATTGGGGGTTTCAAACATGATACATCCAGGAAGAAAATACACCGGTGATGAGATCATATAAAAAGAGAATATACTGACACTTCACATTTAAAAAGAGAAAGAGAAGAAACTCAACCTCAAGAATAAAATATTATCACCGGCAATCAGTTCGATGTTCGATGCCCACACTGTTCATCATTCTGCATAAAAACATGTATGTAGTGCAAGGTGCATCAGTAACAAACATATATATATATATATATATATATATATATATATATATATATATATATATATATATATATGTGTGTGTGTGTTTGTGTGTGTATATATATATATATATACATGCACACACACACACATACATTGAACTTAACACTGAAATGCGACAGAATGTTTCTTGCGAGACGCAGTCGTCAGGCCACATTTTAGACGATTAGGTCTAGTATGAAACAGTCTGTCACTTCTGAATGTTGACTTAAATGTTCACTTTCAAATTCACATACGCTTTATGTCTGATAATGATCACTTTATCACATAATATACCACACCTTAAAACACTATATATATATATATATATATATATATATATATGCAGTGCTTCCTAAACTTATTAACTAAACTCTTCAAACAAAGAATAACAAAAAAAGAAAACTCTAAATAATATATTCAACAGGAAATCTGTCAAAATTATCTACTGCCGCACTGATAATATGCCAAATTCCCATAAGTGTATCAGTAAATTCCATAGAAAGAAATAAACAAATCTAACATGGAAACCCTCTGTTATAGTCGAAAAGGAAAACAGCCTAATAGAGGGCAAATACAGATCTACTAGAGTAGTATACTAGGCAACCATTATCCCTAAAGAAAATAAGACATATCATAATATTTCCATCAGCATTTCTGCAGGAGGATTTAAAAAGAGAATCAATAGAGATGGACATTCATTCATCAATCCAAAATTTGAACATCAAACATTCCTTGCGAAAAAAATCTGGGAATTGATAGAAAAGTGTCTGAATCCTCAAATAATTTGGAAAACTCTAGGTTTCGAGAACACTCCCAATAGGGGAAGGTGCAAGCTATGTTTAGAAGAAAATATCAGGATAATAAAATATAAAGAACAATGCAAAAAATTAAATCAACGGAGAGAATTAATTAAGAAATGTAGACATAGAAATAAATTTCAAGTTACATTAGTACGTATCAGTTACGTATAGTGGCATATACGTATTAACATGTTAATGTACACACATATGTATGTATGAAGATATGTACGCATATGTGTGTGTTAGACAGCATGAGTTATTTCATTGGGTTCTCTGGTATTACCCACAATCTATAAATATATAACACAACCAATTTACATTGATCTTAATGAACTTAAGTTTAAATCCCCTATAGCTTAGTAGTACAAAAGCTATTTACTGTGAATCCAAGAAAAACACACTCCGGAGCCATTATAAAAAAAACCACCACATAGTAGGAACTGATATTAAACTACAAACAAAAATCCTAGCCATAAATAAACTTCAAACCCAGATCGTTTTTGCCGGGATAGGATTCCTCACGACCCCACAAATCGCTAATACAAACCCACTCTTATTAACAAGGCGTCTACTAGAGGAGGACTGATTTTGAAAATAAATATCGAACAAAGTTCCGAGACAAGCACTTAGAGGCCGATTATAGCAGTGCAAAGAACTGTTTGAAATACACTATACCTATGTTAAGGTATTTTTATTTTTATTTTTTTATTTTTTTTGCTTGAAAAATACATATGCTCTGTTAAAATAAAAACATCGAGCTCTCTGGGGATCGGTTTTAATAATGAATATTACTAGGATCCCGCCGGATTATATACCAACGGAACGATTACCTTTACTATAATAAAAAAAAAAAAATTCATAAAAAATACCCAAAACTCCACCGAATTTCAAATTAATTTCTTCGTAGATTGTTTAGACATTTAGATATTTATCAAACCTTAACCTCCCAAATATGCACGTTGAAGTAACGCAAATTAACAGCGTCGAAGAATTTGAATGAAACCTGTCGTGTAATTGATTGGGGTTGTCGTAGCTTCTTCCTTTAATGTCGGTCTTATATCTAGAGTCGAGACGCGTCAAATTTGAGCAACATCTAGCCGAGACACTGGGGTTAAAAATAGGAAATTGAAATGATACATATGACACACTCATATCCTTTCTCCCACCTCACTTCCAAACTTCGTTAATTTTACGTATACTTGATGAGGTCCGTCAAAAACGTGTGAATTTCTTTTCATTTTTCATTTCAGCTTTTGGAAGTAAAGTCTGATGATCCAGAACCCTGTTAAAGGGGTTATGGTGGAATAGCTTATTACATGGAATCTTAACGTGGTCTGTCTTTTATTCAAACATATCTGCTCTGAATTTTACATTGAGCTCTCTGGATATCATCCTCCTCGGGTCTACCCATACGGATTACCTAAGTTTGCATAAACTACATATATATATATATATATATATATATATATATATGAAATAATATAGTCTTAAGGTGTGCTATATTCATGGGATAAAGTGCTCAGTATCAGAGATGGAGCCTGTGTAAATATATGTGAACATATAAGTCAACACTTTGAGGCATCAGTCTGTTTCACGCTAGACGCAATCGTCAACCAGGACGATTGTGTCTAGCGTGAAACAGACTGACGTCTCAAAGTGTTGACTTATATGTTCACTTTATATATATATATATATATATATATATATATATATATTATTTACATTAGTCGGACTATTGTCCTCATCTGTCGCCATATTTGTCACAACTTTTCGGCCGTTGTACGCTCCGGCCTTCTTCAGGCGGTTGGAATTTCGAACTGAACCATTTATTTCGATCACTGGGGTAGACTGTTCTAGTTCCACGTGCCATGTTTGATGGATGTCAGTTATCAGTTATCTCCTGCTAATTTTCCCTCTGAAATTTCTCCACTGCCTTAACTTATTGAACTCACCATCTTTGGGTCTGTCACTGGATCTAACCAACGCCTTTATCCACTGTGCCATGTGTCCTTGAGGACATCTGGGTATGAACTTCTGAGTATTATAAACCTAATGTTTTCAGCATCATTTTTACCAGTGCTCATATTGCAATTTTGCTGTTATCATTGCATGTCTTTACCAGAGTTCATATTGCAACTTTGTATCATTGCTTTTCTCTGGCACTCCTTATTACTGGTTCCCATATTGTATTTATTTCTAATTTTGGTCGGAGATTTTTGTGGCCTAGCATATGTGCTGATTCCTTAAGTTTACGAATTTTCCAATGGTGTTCCCTGTCTATGATCTCAACATGATCCCACAGGGGGCGGTGATCTCCCTTCTCTCTCCATATGTGGTCAGCCACGCCTGATTTTTCTACTTCCCCTCGCGTTACAGCTTTCTTGTGTTCTTGAAGCCTTACCTTGAGGGGGCGGCCTGTCTCTCCATTATATTCCTTTTCGCAGCTGCACGAATTAAAGGGTTCAGTTCGAAATTCCAACCACCTGAAGAAGGCCGGAGCGTACAACGGCCGAAACGTTGTGACAGATCAAATATGGCGACAAAGATGAGGACAATAGTCCGACTAATGTAAATACTGTACATAATACCTCATCTCAGAAATATAGACATATATATATATATATATATATATATATATAGTTGTGTGCTTATAAACTCTCTAAGTTCACAACTTGGGTTTTTACCCTTGTTGACAATCACAGATTCGTTTTTTTTTCTTTTACTTTATATTTACTTCTTTCTTCACACCTTCGTTTGCTACATTATCTCGCAAATTCTGTAGTTTTTATCTGTGACTGAGATGAACACAGCCAATTAATAGTCAATTACTAAATGCCAGACACGCCTACATTTGTTGCATTAGCATCCTTAAAATATTTTCTACTATGTGGTACAATCTATAAAATGAATGTTTTTAGCTTTTAATTACGATTTTTTCCTAACGAAATATTTTACAAATTTCAAGTTTTTCTATAGTATATCGTCCCAATATTCATGTTTAAACTGTTAATTTTTACCATGTCTCCTCAATTCTATATTTGCGACCTCGTTTATGTGTCTTTCCTCGCTTGTAAATTTAACAGTGTCATCGATTCGACCCTAAACACAAAATCATTTTGTTTTATATGAAGTTGTACATTTAGCTGTTATATAAATGAAGAACAAAAACAGCGAACTAAACGTTTTGAGGAATCAATGTAAACAAATGGATTTAGTTAATGAGTGATTCTTTTATCACTAGGTAAATTTATTTTCCTTAATCTGTAATACTGAAAACATATAAGACAAGAAATATCCTTCCTTGTAATTGCGTGATGCAATCCAATCCAGGAGAAAATAATAAAAGTTTGTTTGCTTGAAGAATGAGAGCAAGCTTTAGAGATATTAGTTATTGTCTTTAAAGTATAAATAATTATAGGTATGTAGTACTTGATACTTATATTAGTCACCTACAAGAATCTAATATATATATTTATAATTCATGTTAAAAGTAGATTAATTTATATGGTAAAATTCTCAATATTGAAGATAGGGCGATTACAGGTATGGACAACATGAACATATATTTCTAACATGCGTAGTTAATTGTGAACTATGCAGGTTAGATTTATATGTTACAAATCCCAATAGCATGGATGGCTGAACATATATAATGCAGCGTTAATGACATTACATATGTCTAAGGAAAAACAGTCTGATAAAATCTTTCTCAATATTTTTCAGTAATATCTAAGATGATCAAATGTACTTGAATAAGAAATAAGGAAAGTATCTTAAGACATTTTATCCAGAATTTTTATTTGGATGCAAAAAAATGTAAAAAAATATGAAAATAAAATAGATTATATTTGTGAGTTGCATTTAACAAAGATATCAGTATAACTATATCTATTCTCTACATACAACATGTGAAAGCACGTGCGACACCCGGCCCTTGTCGGCCGCCAACCAGGGGAAGTAAAAATCTCGGTACAGCCAACCCTGGCGCCACCAGCAGCTTTTGCCACGGGATGGAGTATGGCTTTTGTATACGTGCCAGTCTCTTGAGATTTCTTTTTACGACTGAAATTTTCAACGTTGTGTTAAAATACGCAATGCCCTATGGCACCACAGGCTGTGGATCGACGAAAACCGAGATTCGCTCGTACGGCTGAACACGAAGAACACGTTCTACAGGCTGTTGGAGACGACCCAGGTACCAGCACATTTCAAGTGTCCCTAACATGTCGTATATCTTATAGTATCCCATAGAGGGTAGTTGAAGAGGAGATCGTGGCTCAGTGTCAACGTAGGCTTTCTCTTTCGCTCTATGATTACTAACCACGGGAGATCTTTTGCCGATGATTTTTTGCACAAATTGCCAATCCGTTGTTTGTCTCATCAGTCTTTTTTAAAAGGCAAAATTTGGAGAAAGAAATTCACAAAACCAGCACTTGTGGCACCAGCATCAATTCATGATTGATGTGTGGGTTGGAATTGTAGATGATGAAGACTCTTTGCTTTATTAAAGTTCTTTGTGTGTTCTCCCAGCACATTTAACAGGAAACGTCTATAGAGACATTATTTCTGACACACTTCAAGACATGCTAGAGGATGTTTCCCTGCTAATATGTAGACGCATGTGGTTCATGCTTGACGGGGGTACAACACATTTTAGGCATATTATTGGCGATGCAAAAGACTTTGCGGAAGAGTGGTAAGAGATTGATAGGACGGTAGTTAGATAAGATAGAAGGGTCGTCACAGATACAATAGATGACGACTTCTAACTGGCTTGAAAACAAGATTCATTGAGGCAGTAGTTACATAATTTGGTGAGGGCAGGGGCCAGTTCAGGAGCACATTTCTTCAGGACATTTCTTCAGTTCTATTGGGGTGTTCGGGTGTGGGTACATCGGATGAGTCGACCGTTAAGTTGGAAGAGAATTTTCGAGCAAAGATCTCAGCCTTATCAGATGAAGAGGTCAAGACCTCAAATTGGTTGAACAAAGGTGGTATCGTGGGTTTACAGAGACGTCAATAATCCTTGGAGCAGAATGTACGAGATGCAATACGTTGTTTGATTCTATCAAAAAATAGTTTCTTTGCTTCATTGAGGAAACGCTTGCACTCGTCACGGGCTGAAACAAAGAGGCAGCTGTTGCAATCAAACATGTCACTATGATATAGGGAAAAGAAGTGATTCCTTTGGGCAATAGCAGCTGAGAAACAGTAGAGGACCAAAAAGATGAGCGTGACTTAATCTTATATTTCCTTGCGTGGATGAAAGCCTCGATTCCAGCTCATACGCAGGAGGAGACCTTGGAAGTACATTCTTGAACGAGATGCTTAAAGACCACATCCCAGGGGACATCGTGAATGAAATCCCTGAACGAGACCCAGTCTGCTCGTTAATAAAAAGAAAGATGTTCTATTGGTAGGAGATACTTTGCTGGGGGTGGAGTAGAAGGAGATTTTGACAGCATGATCGGAGTTGCCAAGAGGGCAGAGCTGCGACGCACGACAGGGCTCGGGGATGGAAGTGAAACAGAGATCGAGAAAGGAAGCCTTACCTTTCAGGTTGTTGGGGAAACGTGTCGGAAAGTCAACTATATACGCGAGGAGCTGCTTAACTGAAAGGTTAAGGGTTTGTATGATAGGTAGGTCAGTTATAGAGTTTTTAACCCACTTAGTATGATGGGCGTTAAAGTCCCGAACATATGAGCAAACAGAGAGAGAGAGAGAGAGAGAGAGAGAGAGAGAGAGAGAGAGACGTCTATATTGTCGGAAATGCTTTCGAGTACACCAAAGACTTGGGAGGATGGAGAGCGATAGGGGAAGAAGAAGGAGATTACAGCACTGAGGAGAGATAGATGGAGACATATGTATGAATGATCTGGAGATTCGAGAGATATTTCTCTAACCAGTGGGAGATGGTACTTGACGCCGTGCATGTGGGTTTGAGAGTCTTTTCTACGGAAAGGAACGTAAACGGAGATCGAGAGGTCAGAGGAGGGGGATAACCGAGTCGAGGTTGATCTCGCAGAGAGCCAGTATATAAAAAACTTCCCAATGAGGAACGATTCCACACTGCAGAAGTTGGCTCGAATGCCACGGATTTTAGAAAAGGAAATGTTAAAGGTTTTTAGGTGATTTTTTAAGAGCTGGTTCAGGTTTACTTTTTTGATCGTTTTGTAGGGTACATGAGAAAGCCTGAAATAGACGGTCATCGTTTGTGACGTGGGCAGAAAGGAGCTGGCTCAGCCTGCATCATAGTGTGGCCTCAGGGGTGCCTAACGGATGTGAATTCGGGGACACCCTTTCATGTGCAGCACGGCACTACAGTCACCTCAGTATTATACAACTCTTGATCAGAGCGGCCGTTCAAGACGCTACGCTTGAGTTAGGGTCCCTAACTAACGGTCAGAAACAGCAACCAGAAAACTATCAACGTGTACCCTCAGAATGAAGAGGCATTGACACAGCCTTACATACATCACAGTATAATGACGGCAGTACTACTACGTAGGTCAGAGAGAAGTAGAGGAAGAGTTCCGGGAAACCCTTCCTAAACAAGAAACAAGGGGTGAGCCTCTACACTTGTTCAAGAGATGTGCGGAGGTGTATTGACCGGACGGTAGTAAAGCCTACCTACTCCTATTACGCACGCATTAACAGATATACACAAAAAATAACAGCTGACAAGAAGTCCAAGGTGGCAGCTGACTCAGAAACTCCTTCTGTTCTTTGATAGGTTTCGTTTTTAGTCTGTCTGGTTTGCTAACGAGTCAGCTAACTCGGGATATATCCTTTAGCAATACTTACAAAGGGCGGGGGTATGAAAAAAATTCCCTTCTTTCAGTTAAATTTTAACTTAGTTTAAGTCCCATTACCCGTTACTAAAACACTATTCGGTTGTGAAGCATTGTATATAAGGCGCATCATTTTACTTACAGTTGGCACGTCGTATTTACTTATGCTGTCTTCGAATCTGATCGTCAGTTAGTGAATTATTATTGAAGATGATTTTTATTACAGGCCTCTACATTTCAAAGACAAATGAGCTGGGGTTTCCCTCCCCCAACATTAGAGCGTGGCGGCTTTGCTTTCAAATAAAATAAAACAGAGAAATGGAAATGAAATAGAGCTAAATATTTCCTCGGCTCTCTGCATTACCCACTGTTTAAAAAAAAATATTATTAGCATGTACCACTCAAGTACCTTTTCATAACACCCTAGATAATATTTACACTCAAACAGAGGGTATCGCGATGGGATCTCATTTAGGCCCACTTTTTTCTAATTATAATATGGCATGTTTAGAAAGTAAAGTAATTAATGATACTATTAAACCCCCTATATATGTATGCTACATAAATGTTATTTTTGTTTTAGCTAAAAATATTGATCAAATTGCACAACTGAAAAACATATCTGAAAATCACTCCGTCCTCAAATGTACATTAGAACATAATATTAACAATAAAATCCCATTCATCGATGTATTTATTGATTCCAGCACTCTTAAATTTATTACGTCTCTAGGAAGCCCAGTAGCATTAACTTGTGTCTTCTTAATTATAATAATGAATGCCCCAGAGATATAAATTAGACGTTATAAAAAAAATTAATCCAACGCGCGCAAACAATATCTTCTCCTAAAACAATATTCTATAAAAAATTACATAATATTAAACAAACACTTGTTAATAATGCATTTCCGAATTCTCTGATTGATCAACAAATTAAAATGTATCACTGTAAACTTAATAATACCACTAACAAAATTGACAATATTCAAAATAATAGTTTACGTCAAAATAAATATAACACTATTAACATATTCTATTGTAACAAAATGCATAACAATTACAAACAGGATGAAGCAACACTCAAAAACATAATAGGTATAAATTTTAAACCCATTATTAATAATAAACAAGTTAATCACATCATATATTATAAAAAAATTAAAAACATTGACCTCATAGTCCCTGATAACCCTACAAACACACAACAAAATCCTCTATAAAAATACAATTAGTGTATCAATTTACATGTCCGTTCTGAGATTGTATCTCTGCTACTAATAATGAACACATTACATATATTGGTTTTTACAACTACGCTTTCCAGTAGACTTACCTGATCTTAGAACTATTAAACATTTTTTTTAGAAAGATATAGCCATGTACATACTATTAAGCAGATATAAGTTGATAACACAACAATACTCACACATACACACAGTAAAAAAAAAAACTTTCAGATATTGGAGGCCATCTACATTAAAACAAAGTAAACTGCACTCAACAAATTAAATTTCAAACCAGTCAAAACAGATTACATAGAATCTAGATATATGCTTCTGTTGTTAATATTTCGGCCTCTTGCGTGGTACGACGTTTTAGAACCGCATCATAAATATTACGACCTGCGTCTGCTGTTCCAATTTCTGGCCTGTTGTAGACGCCCGCTGAAGCACATTTTGTTTTTCAACACCCATACAGCATATGTGTGTTTTTTTTTTACTGTTTTACCGCAGATATTTCGAGCTGGCCTTAGTTACTATTTCTGGAAGAGAACGTTATCTATTGCGATCAACAGCATCGTCCAGCATGGCATGGGATTTCCTGCTCGCACATCAATCGACGGCTCTCAAATTGTTTTATCTACCCAATTGCACTCACTAGGTTTGGGGCAGCTAGTCCAAAGGTGTAGCACGGTAGGATCGCCTCCCTCAGACGGATAAAATCAGAGTCACCTTCCTTCCAGATAAATTGACCATTGTGAAATTCGAAACTAAGTCTCAAGTCAGAAAGTAATATATATATATATATATATATATATATATATATATATATATATATATATATATATATATATATATATACACACACATATATATATATATATATTCACAGAGAAATTTATATTTATATATATGCGCACATAGAGACACACAGATGCAGACACACACACACACACATGTATACGCGCGTATGTGTGTGTGTGTGCGTGTGTATGTATGTATATTACTGACGAAGTTTGTTTTATATTTTGCAGTAGTACAGCTATTTTTACTTTCAAATGAGACAGGCAATTATTCCCTCGGAAGGAATCAACGAAAATTGTTCTTGAAATTCTTGCATAAGAAATTACGTTGTAATTGATAGCCGATAGGGGCAAATATTGATTAGAAATAATCACAGATTAATTTTAAGAAAATCTTTTTCTAAAGTGTCCAATTCAAGGCGAGGTGCAGTCGACTGGGAAGAACAACTTTTCTACGTTATTACCCTTTCTGCAATAACTGCTCCCCATCGATATTTACTTAACTCTAGCCAGAATTTCAATGATTATCGATATCAAAGACACCCTGAAAAAGCGACAGACAAAACAACTGAAATTCTCTTTGTTGGCCACTCCAAACAACACCAGGATACGGATAGTAACTCTGACAGTTAATTCATGTCTGAAAACAATACAAACATATCCTATATTTTAACTCCACGCTTGCATTTCAAACTAATTCGATAAATAATACTGTTTTTTTTTAGATGTCAACCCTTGTCTTTTTTTACGCTGGCTTTCTATTTTGTATAGAAATTAGATATAGTAGGTCACTTGTGCGCCAAAAATCTCTTACGAAGTTTTCTATAAATATTGAAATCTTTATATAAATTTCACATTTCTAAAGATACAAATCCTATTATTTGATGGCGACTGCGCCTATTCCTTCAAAAAGCAACTAGATCACACTCGTATTGATAAAAATATATATAAATTATTTGATTTTTGGTCGTAGACTGTGTGATTGTGTGTGTTCGAATGCGGCGGTCGTTGAGATTTTCAAATGTAGTTAAGCGTTTTGCTGAAGATTCTACACATGATCGTGTGTAAATTATAGCTCATTTTAAACAATTAACTGTCACATAACTATCCACAGTTATTCGTTAAAGAAATCATAGGCCAAATTGTAGGTAAAAATAAACTTACTTAAATTATTTAAATAATGCCATATCTACAATCAATCAAGTAAAAAACAAAAATTCTACGACAAACACGCCGCTTTACCTTTTCCTCAAACACGACTCTTTAGTCTTGTTCACAATCCTTTGTAACCCCTTGCGTGCTTATGGCACTCCCGACTTGCTTGGGATGACTTACCTTAAAAAATTTCTTACGTTAAGACAAAACATGAGCCAGTTGAAAACGAATGATGTTGTTTACGCCTAATCATGAGGGAATGAATGTAAAACAAATCATACGCAATGCGCAAAAACGACTGAACACACATAAAAATATTTATAGAAAAAAATTAGCGATGCTTCTGTATAGAAAATAAATATTAGAGAAATGTAGAGTTATGCCACATCACAAAAACACATTTGGTACTGCTAGGTAACCTTGAAATATTTGGGAAGGTTACTAGAATAAACCAGAAACTATTGTGGAAGTAAAACGCCAACATACGGGATATAAAATGAATTCAGTAGATATACAAAAAGAAAAAGACGTGCTTACTTACCTGACTTATTCAACGAAACTGCTCTCTAATAATCACCACAGAGATCCTTCCCTGCCCTCGATTAGAATGTCTGACGCTCAACTTCTCGAGAGCACCTCGGTCTAAACGTTGACGGCTGACCTGAGATGGAACAAATACATTGAGTCAATTACTTCGTCCACCGCAACGAAAGTTGTCTCCCTGTGCCGTGCCAGGAAATTTTTCTCTCCGGAATCGATCCTCCAGATCTACAAATCAATAATTCGTCCTTGCATGGAGTATTGCTGCCATATATGGTCTGGAGCCCCTTCTGTTTGCCTCGGGGTTCTTGATGGGCTTCAGAGGCAGATATGCAATATTATTGGACCTGCTCTGTCATCTCGTCTACAGTCAGTATCTCACAGACGCGCCGTCGCCTCTGTCTGTTTTACAAATACTTTCATGGCAATTGCTCCGAGGAGCTGCATTCGCTGGTTTCCAGACTACATGAGTTCAAGCGCCCAACGAGGCTGGAATCCCGCTCTCACCCTTTCACTGTCGAAACTCCTAAATGTAGCCGTCTCTTCTATTCCAATAGCTTCATATCTCGCACCTCTCGCCTGTGGAACTGTCTTTCCTATTCCAGTTTCCCTGAGAGTTATAATCTCCAAATATTTAAATGTAATGTCGATCGACATCTCCAGTTGCCTTGATCTATCCACTATCCTTCTCCTCATCCTTTCCTCTATCACTCCTATCTGATCTTGCTACAAATCTTCTGTAACCCCTTGCGTCAAAAAAAAAACATTGAGGCGAGCCTGAAAAAATTAGGAAGCCTACCAGGATAAATTATTGGCGACGACAATCTTAACAACCTAAGGTATGCAGATAACAAAGTGTTCATAATAGGCAAACAAAAAAAAAATCCTCGAGAATGTAGCGAAAGAAATCTAGAATAAGTGACTAAACATCAATTGCAAGAAAACAGAATGGGTGGTTGTTCGCAACAAGAACAGCCTAAAGTTCAAATTACGAAATAGAGATAACAAAATCAAA
Source organism: Acanthosepion pharaonis (assembly GCA_903632075.3). NCBI lineage: Eukaryota > Metazoa > Mollusca > Cephalopoda > Sepiida > Sepiidae > Acanthosepion > Acanthosepion pharaonis. The sequence continues at coordinate 918,525 of CAHIKZ030004965.1, read as the reverse complement.
CAAGGGCAGCAATTTAAATATCCTAGAGTTATTGTAAAAGATGACGGAATGTGGAACATTGAATTCCGAAGGCGCATTTGGATAGCGAACGAGCCTTCCAAAAGATAAGCAAAGTATTAAGAAACGGGAAAATTTCGTTATAAAGTAAATGGTACATAAATATTATGTAATATCAGTCTTACTATACATCTGTAAATACTGGACAACCTCCTCAAAAAAGAAAACAAGATTTTCGGTAACATCTATTTGGCTCTGCAGAAGGATACTGAGAATAACATAGAAAATGATAGTGGAAAACACTTGGATATATTAAAGAAAAATTTGCCTTCGAAAATTTAAGAATCAAATGATATACAGCGGTTAAGAGTTATAAGGTAAAACAGGGAATAATCTACGACGAATTTGTGTCAACGGTAGGCAGAATATGTGTGTGGACCTATAGCATATGCCAGAATGATTAAGTGCTACAAATTATAGTATGTCGTAGTCTATGGAAGTTACGACGCTATCTGTTATGGGTGAGGTGTTAATCTCACGAAAAATGTCCGCTATAAGTATATATATATATTTTGAATGGGGTGTATATTGGTCTTGTTTAATGATTAAAAGAAAATAAACGTTGTTGATAAATTCAATAAAGTCCTTTATATAGCATAATATAATAATACAGACGGATAAGATGAAGGTTAAAATTTATCAGTCCAATGTAACTGTCATGTCACATGAGAGAAAGAATCCACGAAGAAGCATATATATATATATATATATATATATATATATATATATATATATATATATAATTATCTGTTTCGTGAAAGACGACTGCGATAAATATTATTAGTTAATTTATCTTGTGTTCGTATAAGATAAGTTGAAAGCAATGTGATATTTTTGGACATTGTTCGTCCAGAAAAGAAAACACTTGACCCAATATATAATTATATATATATATATATATATATATATATATATATATATATATATATATATATATATATATATATATATATATATATATATATGTGTGTGTGTGTGTGTGTGTGTGTGAAAATATATAGGAAATACTTTGTTAGGTAAATAATCCAAAGATTTTAGTATTTTTTATTATTTAAAAAAATAAAACAGTACTCGATACAAATGTAGAGACCTAATATAATTATTTATTCAAAAATATGATTCCTTCGCTACATAAGAGTTCTCATTATATATATATATATATATATATATATATATATATATATATATATATATATATATATCGTAGGCGTCACTGGATCACGTTGGGAAGCAATGAATATTAGTTTTCGATATACCAAGCAACGGTTTAGTAGTATATGTTCAGTTCGACATGGATTACTATGATGGTATTTTACGATGACTGTAACATCGTAAATTACCCGGAATTAATTTATAGACTCCGGTTTTAGTTAATTTTATATCTGTTTATATAAACATGTGTAGATCTGCTATGATTGGTTGATCGTGTTATGGCTATGTTGCCTAGTGATTTTCTGATACGTTTATTTTCACAAATTCTCAGATGTTGGTCTTCTTTTCTATTTTCGATTGCTTATTTTTCTATCACTTCAACTGTACCGTGATCACTGTCAACATGAAAGGATACCGCGTATAGTAGGAAATAAAAAAGAGACCATTGTCATATTTCAGCTTCGAATTGCAGAATATTTAAATTAGCATGACATTTTATAATTTTAAATGGCGTAAATGCTATTTTCACTATTCATAACGATAAAATAAGTTAATCTTTCAGGGAAATAATCCAAAAATACGACGCTATGTTCTCGTGAGAAAGGCGTTGAAAAATAGTGTTGGAAACATCGTTGTCTTCAATTATTTAGCAATAGAGAATGCGCGATGGGAAACCCAAATGACACACCGTACATTGAGTCACAATCCTAATTGGTTTATCACCTGATTACTTTAAATATGCTCTAAAGAAAAGTGGAAGGAGCAAAAATAGACCCAGTAGAATAAAATTAATAAAAATACGCAAAACTTTTTAAAAATATTATATATTATAATATTTCTATTACATTCAGTTTGATTTGCTATATTTTGTATAGAAAAAAATTGTCATCAGTAATTATGGACGGATAATATTACAAAAAAAAATAACTAGTAAATGTTTATTCCTAAGTAAATTTCTATAGCAGGAGATCAATCTAATATTGATTAATTGATACTTTTTTACACAGATTATCTACCTTCTGCAGGTTATTTAAATCCAGAAAGAATTAAACTGTAATATTCTTTAATTTTTTTTATTTTTGGATAATAATGTTTCGGTGATATTCATCTTACTATTTAACTCATAGGTAGGGGGAGAGTTTGATTCATACCTTTCACAGCGGTATTTGGGGCTATCTGAATATAACGAAACTAAATGGAATTGGAACTCGGCTCTCCGATTAAACATATCGAGCCATTATCCATTTAACTTCATGCACATCCAAACTTCCAGCATCAGGCTATCCCAGGCTTTCTCCCATCTAAGTTCTGACGAGGTCTGTCATTACTTATTTTAGGTGAACTGGTGTTTAGGACGAGATAAGGCCGCAATCGTGAAATGTTAAGTTTTTAAATTTGATTTCTTTTATCTTTTAAATGTCAAGCGCTTTCAGACATGGGAGATGGCGCTTTTCTAGAAATGTATATCTACTCTAACATGCAGTAACTTTTGACCTTTCATCAATTGTGTGACCCCTGATCTGTTCTTTCTATAACAATCTCGTTAAGCAGGCTTCTCGCTGTTTAGCGCTGTTTTATCTGCCTTAATTGGCATATTAATCATAAATTTTCCAGAATATATTTTCTAATTATGCACACCGAGTTATTTGAACGTTCTCTTTTTGATTGTAAATCTAAACTTCGACGTAGTCACTATATTCCTTAATAGCTTAATAGGCACCCTATCGTGTGACAATTGAGCTAGCATGTGCGGAGGGTTCTTGATTCGGCCGTCGGCTTCTTCACGGTTTGGAGTATCCCTAAGTCTTTGCATATTCTCAGCTTTGGAAGCTCTCGTGAGTGTTTTTTTGATCCGAGTTTTCATTTGCACGGGACTTTCTTTTTACTAGCTGTCGCCTTGGTTATTTTGACTGCAATCTGGTCCTCCGTTGGCGGAGATCCCAATTTCCGATGCACACTGCTGCCGTATGAGATAGACAAGAATAAACTAAAGAAGAACTCAAAATTAATTACTACATTTATGTATTGCATTAATATTTCAGCTAACACCTTAAAAGTTCAACGATAATTCTTCCGCGCCGCTTATTTTAAAGACAATAGGATGTACTTAGGTCTTTACATTACGTACAAATATTTATCTTTCTTACATAGGTGATTTTTGCTGGATTTCGCAATTAATTTAAATTATTTTCAAGATATAGAAATTGTTATTGTGCATGAAATTCGTTGCAAAAAATACCTAAAAAGCTCACCGAAAAAAAAATGCAGTAATGAAAACTTAGGAAACCAGAATTTCTAGATTGCGGGTCCGGATCTGGCTCGGGATGTTTTTAATTCTTTCCTAGCGTTGGCATTATTCCAAAATGGTTTGATATGATGGGCTACGGCCTTTAGGAGTTAAATTGAAAATGTGATACATTAACATTCGCATTTATTTATATAGAAGTCTTTATTATTTGGAACCTCATCTCTGCCACTTCAAGCCGGTTTTGTAAACATGTTCTCCAGTATTTAATGTCATATAGGAAATCATTGAGTTAAAAGTATCAAATATGTCTGCCTTAAATAACCTAGCGTAACTAAATATAGGCGTTAATTTCTTTTTAAATGTAGCCTCTCAAGAATCTATCTTACATACTTTTGTGATGTCAACAAATACTCGTTGCCACTTTTGTAATGCAAACGAATACTCAATGCCATTTTTGAAATGTTCGTAGTAGAGATTTGTAATCGCAGATACAACTACAGTATGTCGTTGAGCAATGCTGATTTGAGACGCCTTCAATTATCACTCGCAGTAATAGTACTTGCTCGATAATACTCACTCGACAAGTAACCCCTATAGTGATCCGAAAAGATCAATGATTAATTACTTTTCTTGTTTATTTATCTCATGTTATCTATTTATTTTCATTTATTCTTGTTCGTTTTCAGTTTTCATGTTTTAAGTAATGCAGTAAAAATGTGTTTGCGTGTCAGCATTATGAGATGTGTTCTGATCGTTTATTTAGTAGTTTGTTTTTGTCTAGTAATGTAATTACAGCTATTTTTTCCTCCAGGAAAAGTTTACAAATTTTTTTTTTTTTTGTTGTTGTTTTGTTTTTAAGGGTTTCACCCCAAGCAAGGCGGGAAGCCACTAGCACGCAAGGGGTTACAGAGAGTTGGAGCAAGAGCAAATAGGAGTGATAGAGAAAAGGATGAAGAGAAGGATAGGGGATAGATCAAGGGATAGATCAAGGCATCTGGAGACGTCGATTGACATTACATTTGAATAGTTGGACATTATAGCTATCGGGAAAAAAGAGCAGTCCGTATAGTAATAGAGGATAGACTAGAAATAAGGATCCTCTATGGTCATTTGGTATACATAATTCAATAATGATCTAGCGGCTTGGTTTCAGTTATTTCCCCGCTGTGAAGTTGTTCTCCGTGTCTTTACAAAAAATATTTTCATCGTAATTTTTCAGATGATTTCTTCACTATCGTAGCTAAACTTTTTAAATTTGATCGCAGTACTGGAGTGGCGTCGAAATCTCATGAATTTAATATTGAGCTAACTAGATGTAGCGGTAAGTTCTATGCTAAGAGTTTATTTTCCCGCACTGCTTGCTTGAGGAACCCCCATCTAGCGACATGATTTTTACCCAATATTAATCTGCAAAATTCAAATACAGTGTCAATCTCTATCTACTGTCTTCGTCATTACCTTTTTCTCTTTTCGCTCATTATTAATGTTTGTGTTCGGAATTCTTCCACACATGTAAGGCCTTGTGTTTTAATGACTTAAATTTGTTTTTAATACCATGTCCATTCAGCAAGAACGACTATTATTTCTCTTCACTGAATGTGTTTCTTTATTCTGTGTGAATAACCATAACTTCTTTGGAGGCGTAGTAGAAAGATATTCCGTTTCTTTCTACAAATTTATTTTCTATTAGAAGGGTTGCTTCCTTACGCTAGTGTGTTATGACTACGCTTCTTTTTTAAATATAGATTTCAGCAGTAAATCCTTGGATTTATATCTTGTCAAGGATAATTCTTAATTTAAATGTTAAAAAAAAATTATCAGATACGGTATTTACAGACCTAATAGAGTTGGGTTTCAAAGCTACTACTTCTGACGTCATAGTTTACGATAAAAAAACAGAAACATAAACGAAACAACAAATAGGATTTGTAAAGCGCTCAGCGATATTCGTTATCACTTAATGTAGTGACTACATGGCTTATTCAGGTATCATGTTTTTACGCAGAGAAATCCAATATTGCATTGCTTTTATTATTACGGATAGGGTTTTTTTTTCAGAAAGTAATTCATTTATACATAGCACGAGTCAAGCTAATTCGAGATGGGTTCTCGTCCAAAATAATCTGGTAGAGCTAGCTTTTTCATTGCTGGGGAAACTATATGCTCAAATTTCTATGTGTATCGCTGGCTATCGATTTATCGAATAAAAAGCCGTATGAGAGGATGAACGACTTCGGAGTTCATTTAAAATCATTACCACGAGCACTATCAACGTCAGTCTCATGACCGACTGTGCTCGTAGGGCTCCCGCTGTATATATGTGTTGAAAAATCTGAGAAGTATTAACTCATGTGTACCGCTTCTTGTGAAATTAGATCCGATGGAGGCCCTCAAGGTCCATCAAGACCAAGCCAGAGCTGATGTCCTCCAAATTAAAGATTCGCCTTTGAGACGGACAGAGAGCCGGTTATTCCCTTCAGAATAACCTCCGCCGTTTTTTGTCTGCCTAGGAAGACCTCCATTCAGCGATGATTCTTTATTCGTGTACTAAATGCATAAATATAAGTAGCGCAAGGACATTTCACAGTGTGCTTGACTGGCGCTGAGCCGACTACGAAAAGGCACTGAAGCGGTATTGTTTTTGTTTTTTAAATGTCTAAACACCATCGTCGTCAGAAACAAAAAACCCCCCCAAAAACAAGTTAAATAAACTAATGATTCGACAATAGATCATTTTGTTCTTCGTGACATGGTACCAGTTGCACTCGTATGTTGACCTGCCATTATGTAAAGGAAACATCATCGAAATGAGCAGCATGAATATCCCAGCTTATCTCTGCTATACATATATCAGCATTCTACGTGCATGTTAAGTTTAGTTTGTTCTGATTCAGTAAACTCTTGCGATTTCAAACACACTAAACAGTCTCTCACCTTATTAAATGACAATCGTTTTTGCACATTCTAACAATCCTCCGAAAATGACAATTGTAGAGCATTCATGGAGTGTCCAACTAATTATATTAGTAATGTTTCGTGAAGTTGTGTGTCACTTACAAAGAACGAGATCTACTAATGATGTAAAACGAAGACCACGAATTTAAATGCATAGAAAATGCACTAATGACATTAGCAGCGAGAGATATATTTTAAAGTCTTGATGATGTAGTAACAAAACAATAATCTGGTTGAAATAATCTATTAGTTATTAGAGAGCGAGTTTTGTGCAGATTTATCAGTTTTAAAATAATATAGTCTCTCTATAAAATATAATAATAATAATAAATATCAAATAATAATAATAATAATTAATAGTAATAGAAATAATGAATAATAATTATGAAAATAATAAATAACAGTTATAAATGATAAATAATAACAATAATAATAATCATAAATAATACATAATAATAAATAAGTAAAACTATAAATAAAAATAATAATAATAATAATGAACATAATAATATAATAAATAAAAATGAATAAAATAAATAATATTAATCGTAAATAATAATAAATATTAATAGTAGTAGTAGTAGTAGTAGTAGTAGTAATAATAATAATAATAATAATAATAATAATTAACTACACCTCAACTAAACATAATAAATAAGCACGATTTAAACACCAGTCACTATGGATTACAAAAGAAAATGTTTAATCACCTATTCTACATAGATGATATCAAACTCTTTGCCAAAGATGATGAGTTGAAAGTTTTCATCAATACTGTAAAATGCCTCAGTGATGACATCAGCATGAATTTCGGATTAAATAAATGTGTAAAAGTAACATTCAACAATGGGAGACTTACAGAATCACACTCAATAGATATAGATTCTGTCACAAATATTAGGGAACTGGAACAAGCATAAGCCGATAGATACATAGCCATCATCGAAGGAGATGGAATGCAACATAGCAAAATGAATGGCAAAGTTAGAAACGTATACGACAGACATGCATATGTTATTAAATACCGAGATGAATTGATGGCGCGGAATATCAGCCATAAATACTCTGTCTTTTCCGGTGGTGTATTACAGTTTCAATATCCCTAATTGCAGCAAAACTGATATTAAGAGAATTTTTGTAGTAACGAGAAAGTTTTTCCCTTGCCCCTGCTTGTATTATCTGAAGGCTGATGTCTGTAAGTGTCCAGATCAGGAGGAGTCAGATGATTAGTTTTATAAGGGCTGTTATACAAAACTAAAAAAAATCGGTTTTGAAAAATACCTGGAAACAGAAGACGCACGGCTGGATGATAATCTGTGTCAAAGAACATAAAAGAAATAAGAATCTTTATTCAGTAATAAGGGAAAACATCGAATTCAAAAGGCAATTTCAAATGGATAAACAAGTGAAAATAAAAACATTATGCGTCTACAGAAGCGGAAAATAACCTACAAATAGAATGCACAAGCAAATGCAATGAAGCAAATGCAGAAACGATGACAAAATAAGTCTCATCCTTGTCAATTTTTCTGCTGGTAACATAGAAGCTACTGTAGACAGACACCGGACCCATCAGTGGTTACATAGTGCAGGGTTAAAAGCTGAAACTGAAGTTTTATTTTTGCTGCAGAGGGGAAATGTTTGCTAACTAAAAATACCATCACAAATACTGAAAAATTGTGTTAACTTGAAAATGATACTTTATGCAAAATATCCAAAAACAATTGACCATATTTTATCAGATTGCACGGAGGTAGCACCAACTGAATAAAAAATTAAATATGATAGAGCGGGCCAATATATGCGCTAGAAAATAAGTTTTACGGAAAAGAAACTGCAAGACACTGGTATGAACATCGCCCAGACCTGGTTACGGAGATAGGACCTATAATAATTTTATGGGATTTTACAAAAAACACAGACAGAATAAGCAAAGCCAATCTTACAGACATCGTGATGAAAGACCAAATAAAGGAGTGTGCTTTCTTATTGATATAGCAGTCCCTTCAGATAGCAATATATCTTTGAAGACCTTCGAAAACCTATAAGAATACAAGTATGTTGAAATGGAAATCTCGAAAATGTGGCACATGGGGCCATTAATAATTTCGGTTGTATCTGGAGCGCTCAGAATGATTGGAAACTTTTCCGATAGATACACTGAAGGGATTCTTGTTAGCCCGTGCCTATTATATTATATATATATTTGTTTATATTTTCTACTGAATGTCTCAACAAAAATCGTGACTGAGTGTATATATTCTTTAATAAAATTTCTCTAATATTCAGGCCAGTAGACGAAAATAAATCCATTGTTTAAAAAAATAAACGGATCTTCTACTCAAATATGGGTTCCCACTAAAATAACGTTTAAGTAATATCAGTAGAAAATATAAACAAATATTTTGTTATTTTTATCCATTAATATTTGTCATTTGGCAACAAATTATATTGAAATATGTATATTACACTAAATGCGGTTAACTACAGAAATAATTATTATATTTAAAGTAAGGGTTATCCAGAAATGATTATCTGCATCAAAAAATCCGTTGGATTAAGTTTACATGAATGATTCTGAGCCTCTATTCCAATTGCAGCCGTTTTAATACCCGGGGGAACATCCAAGTTCTTTCAACAAGATGTTAATATTTTCCTAAATTTTTCTGCAAGTAAATTAAGAAATATGATTTCATTATATTGTATATTTTATCTGCTGATTATTTACAATAATTGTCTGCTTTTGAAAAAAAAAAGTCTTCTTAATTTGGACAATTATTTTTTTTTTTTAACTCGGAGGTATATTCAAAATGAATTCTCCTTGAAATCGACGAACGTCTATCTTGAAGGAAAATCATTTTATAACGCAGCCATTTACATTACAGAATAATCAATCGAAAATAAAAATGTCAAAAAAAGTATGTAAAACGAAAATCCTTCAGTTTAATTATCGCCAATTAATTTTCTGTTTTACAAAATTACAATTTTTCATGTGCTTTTATTTAATAATATTTCATATTTTGTCGCTAATGTTGAAATCTGTACAAAAAATATAGCGCAAGGACTTTTCAAAGTTTAAGCAGTTTTATCTGAACGAGTACTGCAGTCATTGTGTAGACTCATTCCTTTAAAGGACGACTGTCTGTCGTTAGATACGGGAAGCTTCAAGTTGTCTAGATTGAGAAAGGTTTATTTATACTTCTACACAAAATAATGATTATACAAGAATAGAATATTTTTTTAGGAATGAATCCTTCGATTCGGCAACATTATTTGACAATTGTTTCGTTAATATTGAAAGTAAATTGCTGCTTACACAGGAGACGTGTGAGGACACATTAGCTCCATTATCCAGCATTCCTGCAAATATTCTAGAATTTCTTAGTAGCAAACTAATCTGGATTATTAGGACCCGTTCTTCGTTAACATCTCCAGGTTGGTTGCCAACATGTCTATTAAAAAAGGATAGACACTTTATAAGTTAACTCCTAGGTAATATATATATATATATATATATATATATATATATATATATATATATATATATATATATATATATATATATATATATATATATATATATATATATTTATTTGGATAGATGTGAGTTTGTGACCTGGGTTTCACGCTTTTGGCGATCGTCAGACAAACGATCGCTAAAGCGTGAAACCCAAGTCACAAACTCACATCTATCAACCAAATATATTAACTCTATCTCTGATATTGAGCGCTTTCTAATAAGTACCGCGCATATAATATATAAATAATTATACATATATATATTTTATTTATATTTATATTCACTTTTCACATATATATATATATATATATATATAGGTAACTATACTCGTCTCGAAAAACCTTCGAATTTTTGATTTGCCAATAATCAAATCAATCTCGAAGGAAAAAAAAAAGGTTTTAAAAAATGAAAGAGCTAGAAACATGAAAGTCTGTCGAAAAAAATCGCACATTTAGAGGTTCAAAGCCCAAAGAAAAAAACCCGATACGAGTAAACCACTAACTAAAAGAGCTCAATACAACCGTAGAGCAGACCTAGATAAACCTAGTGAGCCAGAAAAACCTACTCAGGTTTCACCTAAGGGGATCGTCAGCTGGCTTTCCCTGACGATACGCTTAGGTGAAACCTGTAGTTTGTCTGTCTAACTCACTAAATATATATATATATATATATATATATATATATATATATATATATATATATATATATATATATATATATATATATATATATATATATATATATATATATATATATATCGAGAAAATCAACAAAAGAATACAGAAATAAATAGACCTCGTTTCATCCTATTTGGGACTACTGAGCATCGAAGATAGACAGAATGCGGCACAAGAGACATACGAATGGGCGTTAGTAACGAAGAGATGAGAAACTGGATTCGACTTAGCGCTGCTCTCACTTTCCGAGAAGACCTTTTCCATAGGATTGTGCCCGCCAATAACGACGTCTTCTTATCCCCAGCCGCTCTCTCTCTCTCTCAGGAAATTAGAAGCTGGTTCAAGGATTGATACACAAACACTGAAAGTATTGAGGGGGATTATAATACAAATCCAATAAATTCATCGAGTCTAGAAGAATTCCCAACAGAATGCAGAAAACATTGAACGGCCGTTTCGTCCTATTTAGGACTCATCCTCAGTTTGCAGCGACTACCGATATTCGAACCCGGGCAGTTAGGATACGGCGCAAGCGACATACCAGCTGTACGAACGGACCTCGAAGAGGTAAAATATTAGACTCGATAAATCATCCAAGAATAACTTTCCCTTTCGTGCCCGCCACGAACGACGTCTTCTTTTCCCCAGTCTCTCTCTCTCTCTCTCTCTCTCTCTCTCTGCAATATACGAGGGTCAGTCAATAAATAATAATTTTTCGGTATAAGGACTTCTAATATAGACGGAAGCTTACTTTTTTTATTTTTCAACGTAGTCTCCCAGCACTGTCACACACTTTTCCCATCTGTGCACAAGCTTCCGTATTCCCTCAGCGTAAAAATCTTTGGACTGATGTCTCAGCCAGTCGCTCACAACACTTTTGACTTCATCGTCATTTTAAACTTCGTGCCTCTCATGAACGCTTTCAAGGGACCAAACAGGTGAAAGTCTGAAGGTGCAAGGTCTGGGCTGTAAGGGGGATGAGGAAGCAGTTCCCAGCCCAGCTCGTTGATGGCCTGCACAGTTTAGGCTGCTGTGTGAGGCCTTGCGTTGTCATGATGCAAGATGAATCCTTCTGACTGATGACCCCTGCGTTTGTTCTTTATGTCTTTCTTGACCTGCCTCAGCAGTTCACAGTAGTTCTTCTGTCAGACTGAATGTGGTCATTGACTGATTCGATCACCTCAGGAGACTTCACTTCTGTAGGCCTCCCAGGCCTGTCTTCATCCTCAACACTGCCCCATCCTTCTTTAAACTTTTTAGCCCACTTGTTGACATATTTTGGTTGAAACATGTAACACCATACACAGTTGATCGGCCATCTTTGTTAATCGACAAAACTCTCAAAGTTCTTTTTTTAATCTGCAAAAGATATTAAATCCATGTGAAAAAGAAAAAAAAAAAAAAAAAAAGTAAGCTTCTATCTGTATTAGAAGTCTTTATACCGAAAAATTCACCTTATTTATTGAATGACGCTCGTATATATATATATATATATATATATATATATATATATATATATATATATATATTCACACCTTTTCATAGAAATTCCTTTACAGATTTGTACAGTAAAATCCCGTATTTGCCATGTAAGTTTTCTCTTATTTAATGGAATTCCTGAAAATTTATTCTCTCTTGCGTAGCCCATTTAAATTACAATATTTTCTATGAATTTTATGATCCATTCTATAAGAAAAACAATCAGGTTCATAGTCTTCTGCATTTTCAAAATTCATTCGCATTAACAGTTCTCAATGAAACAATGTTTTCTTTCTATATATTTCCGGGTTAATTTAACGCATTTACTCTTTCTATAATTATCTGTCTTTCCATGAAATCAATTTTCGCTTGTTCCGTGTTTTATATTTATGGGAATTTATTATTATTAAATAATTTATATTCCTCTGTGACTCTTAGATATTTCGCAGCTTAGAGACACATTTTTTTATGAGGAGCGTTGTCACTTTCGCGCTACAAACGACTTTAAATATCCTCAATATATTATCCAATTTGCTATAACACATCTCAGGATCCTATTTCTTCTTCTTCTTCTTCTTCTTCTTCTTCTTCTTCTTCTTATTATTATTATTATTATTATTATTATTATTTCTTTGGTTTCTAAGGTATAAACATTTCATTCCAGAGACCTAAGGTCTGAAAGGGCTTCATGATATTTTCCACTGATCGTTTTTGTAACAAAATCCTACGATCACACAAATTTTACATAGCTGAAGCGCTTTGTAATATGTTAACTGTACTTGTGAGTGCAATTCTTGTATTTCTTTATGGCATAGACTAACATGAATCTCTTCAATGAGTCTATATCATATTTCAATATCAATTTAGACTTAGAAAATTATAGAATTGGGAAACCGGTAAAATTACACTAAATATTTTTATAGAGCCCAGTCGCATCTTCAACTCCTTTTTTCCGTTATATTTGTATTTTTACCCGTTTAGGTTACTTTCTGTTATATATATATATATATATATATATATATATATATATATATATATATATATATATATATATATATATATCAAGAATCAAGTCTATATTAGCTGACGGGTTTCATTACGATGGAATTCATGAAGTAAAATGTAAAGATAGTTTTTGCAACAAATATATATTAACAGAAATAAATACTTGTGAGAAATAAAATCCTTAAATTTGCCTTGCTAAAGTCGATCAACGGACGAACTACCTCGGATAAAATAGCTTTTCTTTTTATCATTATTTTTGTTGCCTATTTACGTATATATTGAAAGTTCTCTCTCTCTCTCTCTCTCTCTCTCTCTCCATATATATATATATATATATATATATATAGATATATAGATAGATAGATAGAGAGAGAGAGAGAGAGAGAGAGAGAGAGTTAATTTACTCAATTCACTTCAAGCAAGGCGATAATGCCACTAATACGCAAGGTGCTGCTTAGGGTGAAACAGAAAGCCAAGTCTTTTGAAGAAACCAGAAAGCACTACTAAACAGAAACAAGGGACAAAACTCTACTCCAGTTCCAAAGAAGGGCAGTGATTGTGAAATCGTCGAGCGGCGAACACATCTAATCCTATTGAGGAGAAAAATAAAATATAGCCGAGATGTAAACGGAAATCAAATCCTAAATACAAAACACGAGCTGTTGAAAAGACCTGAGAAGTGTGTAAAACCGGTGACAGGTAAACCTATCTACTACCATTATCTATCTATCTATCTATCTATCTATCTATCTATCTATCTATCTATCTATCTGACGATGTCAAAGATGGCATGGAACTTTCAAATATAGTGCAATAATTGAATTGATATAAGTAAAGTTTTGTCACCTAGCTGATTATCGTTACCTTCAGCATCTCAACTCCAGAGTTTCTTAGGCGGACACCTCCGCCCACTCTTCAGAGGTTCTGAATGTAACATCAAACGGCTAAGTGACAAACTTTTACCTATATTAATTCTCTCTATCTCTCTCCCTCTCACTCTCTCTCTCTCTCTCTATATATATATATATATATATATATATATATATATATATGTGTGTGTGTGTGTGTGTGTGTTGAGGTGATCAACTGACAACGTGCCAGACAATCTATCACCTTTAGCAAGACTAAAACCTGAACAAGGGATGTGCAGACAAAGAAAATCCAAAAGGCAAACGCCTCTCTACGCAATAAAGTAATTAACGACCTGACTAATCATGCAGATCAAAAATTTCTTCAAAATTTCAACAATGGTCAGCTGGAGATTTTACTCAAGTTTCACTCTCTTGCAATTTTCAAACAACCAGAACTATATATATATATATATATATATATATATATATATATATATATATATATATATAGAGAGAGAGAGAGAGAGAGAGAGAGAGAAAGCGAAGAGAGAAATGTGGAAGAGCAACATAGATTTAATTATCCCTCCCCTCCTCTAGATACATGTTTAGACTTGGACTTGTCATTCATGAAAAGACCTCCCCCACCCAACAAAATAATACACACACACACACACACACACACACACACACACACACACACACAAACATATATACACACACGTATATTCGTTTATGCTTCAGCGATATTGTATGTATGGTTACGGGCTATTAAACATACTTAGGCACACTCACAAACATTTATATGTATATACGCACAAATAGACATACATGCAAATATATATTTATCCAGGAAGTTTAAACACCCACTCACGCATGCATATATATATATATATATATATATATATATATATATATATGAACGCTTATGTGTGTGTGTGTGTGCTTGTGCTTGTAGAGAGAGCAATAAAAACGACGATGTGTGTAATGGAATCAGTTTTCCTCTTTAAATATTTCTATTTCTTCACGGCGTCCTTGGAGTTTATCGATTTAACTTTTTCACCCTGAATATCCATTTTTTACACTCGACTTAAAATATAATCAATGAACGAAAAACAGAAAGTTTTCTTAAGCAAAAAGCCGAAAAGCCAAAAGCCAAAAAAAAAAAAAAAAAAAAAATCCCGAAAACCTCGAATGTAAAGAAGAAAATCGAGTTTAAGAGAATAGAAATTCGGAAGAATGAGGCCTAAACTGAATCTGAGATTTACTTTTTTATTCTTAATAACAATATATATATGTTTTATTTTCATGTAAGAATAGCAAGGTAAAAAGCTTAGGTTAAAAAAAAAATAATCGCATTTATAGAAACATCAAACCTTAGACAAAATCTAAGCCTATTTTTTCCCCAACGCTTAACGTTTCCTGATTAAATATTATCTTTTGGCTGAGATTATAAATAATATTTGAAAAAAAAAACAGTTCTTATAGAAGCCAACCTTTGCTTAAGTAAATTTAAAGGAACTCCTGTATATTTTTTAAAGTGAATAATAGATGTTCATTATAAAAATCATGAAACTCGTTTGCATTCGGTTAGGAAGCCCTTAAGTAATTCCCAAATGAGTGTCTTAGAAAAAGACGCGTAAAGGTAATCATTATCGTTTTTTTCTCCTGCAAACATCAATTTACACATCTCTTTTGATGTTATACCTACACACCTACCTATCTATCTATCTATCTATCTATCTATCTATCTATCTATCTATCTATCTATCTATCTATCTATCTATCTCAATGTGTTTCTAGATATCTCTTTCTCATGTGATATTATCTAACTATCGATCAATCTATCTCAATGTGTTTCTAGATATCTATTTCAATGTGATATTATCTATCGATCTATCTATCTCAATATGTTTCTAGATACATCTTTCAATGTGACATTATCTATCTATCTATCGATCAATCTATCTATCGCAGTGTCTTTCTAGATACATATTTCAATGTGATATTATCTATCTATCTATCTATCTATCTATCTATCTATCTATCTATCTATCTATCTATCTCAATATGTTTCTAGATATCTCTTTCTCATGTGATATTATCTAACTATCGATCTATCTATCTCAATGTGTTTCTAGATATCTAATTCAATGTGATATTATCTGTCTATCTATCGATCTATCTATCTCAATATGTTTCTAGATACATCTTTCAATGTGACATTATCTATCTTTCTATCGATCAATCTATCTATCGCAGTGTGTTTCTAGATACATATTTCAATGTGATATTATCTATCTATCTATCTATCTATCTATCTATCTCAATGTGTTTCTAGATATCTCTTTGTCATCATGTGATATTATCTAACTATCGATCTATCTATCTCAATGTGTTTCTAGATATCTATTTCAATGTGATATTATCTGTCTATCTATCGATCTATCTATCTCAATATGTTTCTAGATACATATTTCAATGTGATATTATCTATCTATCTATCTATCATCTATCTATCTATCTATCTATCTATCTATCTCAATGTGTTTCTAGATAAATAGTTCAATGTGATATTATTTGTCCATCTATCGATCTATCTATCTTAATGTCTTTCTAGATATATATTTCAATGAGATATTATATGTCTGTCTGTCTAGCTATCTCAATCTGTTTCTAGATATATATTTCAATGTGACATTATCCCTCTCTCGCTCTCTCTCTATCGATCTATTAATCTATATCAATGTGATCTATATATCTATTTTAATGTATTATATCTATTACTCGGTGTTTGCAGATATATACTTCACTGTGTTGTTATGTATGTATGTATCTATCTGAATGCTTTAAATCTATCAAAATGTGATCTATATATCTATTTTAATTTATTATTATACATCTATCACTCAGTGTTTCTAGATATATACTTCAATATTTTTGTTATCTATGGGTTTATCTTTCCGAATGTTTTAAATCTATCTCAATGTAATCTCTATATCAATTTCAATGTATTGTTATCTATCTATCTATCTATCTATCTATCTATCTATCTATCTATCTATCTATCTATCTCTTTAATAAATATAAATAAAGAACGTGTCAAACTAGACTATTTGACATTTATGTGGGAGTAATCTAGTGTTTATCCTTTAACATAAATATGTTAAAGGATAGACACTAGATGACTTTCCTTCATAAGTGACGTTTTCGATATGTATTTATGACACAAATATTTTCTCAATCACAATAGTAAATCTGATATATACGGCAATGTAAAAATGGCAGCTACGCCCTCTCCAAAAAAGCTTAGTCAATTGTTAATTGGAACAAACAATGAGTTGAAAATTTTAAAGGCTCAAAACCTGTTATCTTACTCGACATAGGGAGCCATTTTTTTTACCACTAACATGGCTGCTGCAAACCACGAATAGAACCTAACATTGCATCGCAATTTTTAACACTTTTGAAGTGGAGTGAATATATTGAATCAATTGCAATATTGGCTTTTAGGAATGTTCCATATCAGTGTCGTATCAGAGAGTATTTCTCGTCAGAATCCATCTTGCACATTCATAAAATTACTAGTGGGCTGTGCATTTTATATTGCTGCCATTTCTGGACTGGTGCTGCGGTTATCTTTCTCGAGATTCGCGACAAAATCCAAAGAATTTTCTGTAATTTTATCGGTCCTGACACGGAATCTCGACTTTTCGACTCAAATTTTCCACTACCTTGTCACGGTAACCTCTGTTCTAATAATATACTTCTCAACTGTGGAAATCTTGCTTAAAATTCTCTGCACCCTACAACATTCAAAAATTTTCATGCAACCTCAATCGCCATCTTCTGTCTTCCTGAATCATGTTACTGTATTTTCCATTTCACCAGTTTTTCTCATTTAATATCATACACTTCCGCTTGCTGGAAGCCCTTGCAACCTTACTGACATTATCGCCTTATGATTCTTAACTTTGGCTTAACTGGAAAATTAGAAGGAGGAGAAATTCACAATTGTATAGTTTTAGGCGTTTAGTCCAAGCCGGGTACTAATTAATGTGGGGATCTGAATTTTCACGATATGCAATAAACGGTAGAGGTTAATAAACTGAGATCAGAAATCCATTTCAATTGTCATAATTTGAATGTAACAAACGCGATGATCTTCGTAAACTTTGTAGTAGTCGAAAATCTATATTACCACCAGCGCTATTCGGTATGGAACTGTACCTGATTTAAATCCCCTTTATCGGGAAAGTGGTACTTATGTAAAAGCGATTATATCCGAAAGAAGAATCATTTTTTTTGTAAATCTCGTAACATTATGCCACACATGGATAACTATTGACGTAGATCTTGAGATTGACTGAAAACTACAATCAATAAAGCATTCAACCTACAAAAATATATGCTCTCTGCGAACTTTCGTATTTTTCTAAAAATATATATGAAGTATTAGTAATCTCGATTAAAATTATGGAGGAATTATTTCTGTCTGAATTTCTGATATGGGCAGAGATCATTATTTACATGCGACTATATCCTCATCTTTGTTATCACAACGTTTCGAGTACTGAGCCTTTCATCATATACTTCATTTAATATACGGTGTTCTGGTTTCTCTTTCCAAGGATAATTTAATAAAATCCAACGAATGATCTGCAATGTTTTTCGTTATGACATTTTAATTCGGCTGAAGTCACATTCCCGCCTTTGTAATGTAGCTTCCCTGGGCCTTTCTTATAAATACTTCCATTGAAATTGTTGTGAAGAACTTTCATCAATGGTCTCCTGGTTAGGCATCAGGATATTGCTCTTCCTGGGTTGAACTTGTGCAACCCATCCTGAAACTAGGCTAGCTTAGGTTTTCTTTTTTGATGATTTAGTTTCCTTTTTCAGTTAACTTAGCTAGGGTATGTATGCTCATTGGCCCCCTTTTATTTCTGTCCCTATTTTTTTTCTTTAAGTTTAATTCCCCATCCCCTCCCTCGTTAGGTGGTCAGTGATGTCAGTTCGCTGGTGGATGCGGGACGCCTTTCGTTTTCGCGTGAGTGCTTTTTTCGTATTTGTTGTTGTGTCTGAATGAGTGCATGTCAGTGTGAGTGATTGGGATGAATGAATGGTTTATACTATTATAGTCCCGCATTGATTTCGGCCAGTGAAGTGATGTTTTTGTCACATTTAGTAATTGTGGGGGGTTTTATTACTAATCTTATTTTTCTTTAGTTTCTTGTAAATTGTTTTTTGTATGCATATTGTAAATACTCATTGGGGTTAACTTTTAGAATTGTTGTTTT
This sequence comes from Acanthosepion pharaonis, assembly GCA_903632075.3. Classification (NCBI taxonomy): domain Eukaryota; kingdom Metazoa; phylum Mollusca; class Cephalopoda; order Sepiida; family Sepiidae; genus Acanthosepion; species Acanthosepion pharaonis. The sequence goes on along the minus strand of CAHIKZ030004965.1, from coordinate 899,287 downwards.
ATTCCCCTCCACCCACAGACAACGAATTGTAAATATGGGGACTAGTTAGTATTTTTAAAGAGACAAAGAGGTATTATGGTGGTTGTAGTAAGAAAGGTACGAATGAATGTGTTGTTTTGGTGTAAGGAATATTGTTTCGTAAGATTGGGTCAGTGTTTGCAGCTAGCTAAGTTATAGTTAAGACAGAAGAAGACCGTCCTTTCCCCAATCCCCTTTTCGGCCTTGTGCCACATTTCTGTATTAAACAGAATAAATATCACTTTCATCAATGGTCTCTAGAGTTTTTGAATTTAATTTTAGTACTAATTTAACGGCAATGTTTCATCATTTTATAATTGAAATAGCGAGATGTCACCGTAAATTCTGTGCTAACAGTTTCATATATTGCAATTATTGCACACGGAACTCTTCTCCGGTTTTTTGCATTCCAGTCATCTTTGATCTTCAAAAATGTAAATATAATTTCAATTGTTTTCTTCTTTATTTTAGTCACTGTTAGTTTATTGTACTTGCTATTTTATGATGTTTTTCCTTTTCGTATATTCTTTCACATTCAGAAATCCCCTGCGCGCTAGTGTCTTTATTGCCTTCCTTGGGGTGAAATGATAACAGAATAAAAACTCGAGTATAACCTAATCCTAGTATCGCCCATTTTATTGGTTTAGGCATTAGTGAAAGTTTGTCTCATCCCGTCCGTGAGAGACGGGATGTAAGCTGGAAAATAATTTATCACGCACAAGGAGTCGCATATACTTATGAACTTATCGGGACTGGCAAGTGAGTACCAACTGTTCAAATATAAAAACAATGCTCTATTTTAGGCTTAATCTGGCTCTTATAATGTTAGACAATACTTACTGGGGCCTTAAATCTAACCGAACAATTTTCGTGCATTGTCTCGTATGTACAAGTTCCACATGACGTTTCCAAAGCCCAAACGTCTCTCCTCGAGGAGACATCCATTTATTGTGACACGTGATTGTACGCAGTTCGTTCGACGATGATTGTATGTTTTATTTCATACGTAATTTACATCAATTTATATCAAATGCCTTTTTCAGATTTGTTATTATGGGTGTAAGGCTCATATTGAGTGGCTCTCGGGCACAGCGATTTGTGGAACTTACTATATAAAAAAAAGAAAAAAAAACTCTCAAATCAGAGATGAACCACAGCATTTGCTAAAATATTCACGAGCTTGATTAATAAATCATTTTGTAATTTTTGTATTTTATCTTTCCTTTTATTTCGTTTTGTCCAAAATAATACTTTTTGGCCTTCGTTCCTAGATATCTCTTTCTTTATATATCATTTCATATATTCTGTTTCCTCAAACAGATTTTATTTGATTCGCTTTCTTCTTTCTAGTTCAAACGATAGGTGTTCTTGGCTTCTTCTTTCCACTTTGACTTCTATTTTTTTTTCGATAATTCGAACTTTGGGAATGCGTTTGTTGGAATATTTATTGCTTTCTTTATTTAAATCCGTCCTTTTCATCATAAGATTTTCATTCTTATTTTGTTACAGTTTATTACGCATATTTGATCTCTCTCTCTCTCTTCCAGGATGTTTCTTTCGATATTTCGACATTCACTTGCAATCGCCATCTAAATAATTCTCCTTTTTCATATGCCAGCCTGTCAAAATGACATTTCTTTTCTTCCAGGAAATTGGAACACAGCATCTAAATAGATATACACATGCAAATAACCACCATACCCCCCCACACACATATATATATATATATATATATATATATGTGTGTGTGTGTGTATGTACATTTTATTATATATATATATATATATATATATATATATATATATATAAATCAACAAATCTATATATTATTATAATATCATTTTAATATATATATATATATATATATATATATATATATATATATATATATGTGTGTGTGTGTGTGTGCGCACGCGCGTACAGACGTGCGTGTATAGTGGTTGAGATGGGATTAATGTGGTTTCGGGTTCCGACAGAATATTAACGGAAATGACAAATAGGAAAAGTTTATCAATCTAATATGTTTAGCTCTTATTAAATATTCATCGGAGAATTAGCCATGGAGAAAAAGAATGAAATTCTGTTTTTTTTTTATTATTATTATTATTTGTGAGTAGATTTAATTGATTTGGTTAATCAGGTTTCAGAAAGATTTCACTTGCTAAACAATGTTTTTTTTTTTTTTTTAATTTATGTTGTTTAGTTCTGATGGAGAAACGACCAGTTCTTTTCAATTTTCGAGAAATTAATTGCACCCAAGCCCGAAGAATCATAAATATTTCTTTGCGTATGTAACTATATAATGATTCAAGTTTGTCAATAGGAATTCATATAATAATGTATATCTGTATGTTTGTTTTTGTGTGTGTGTGCGTCACGCCTAGGGGACATTATACTTGTTTTGTTTTTCGCGTGTTGATTTGGTAACGTTTTATATAAACCCATTTTGATTTCGATAAAAATGCGTTACATTCATTTTGAATTAATTTGGTAAATTTTGGTGATGTAAAATAACGTTTCGACGTGTGTTTTTTTGTTGGTAATACGGATATTTATTAGTATTACCATGAAGTATTTTCGACGTAAATGATTATGTACTTTTTAATTCGTCCGGCATTTTTTAAAATCAATGTAACGGTCAGATTTTTTTTCCTGTGTATTACGAGCGAGATTAAATTGTTGTTTCAATCTAAATCCTCTCTAGATACAAGCTTTTAGATTTCGAGATATTTCGCCATCTGAAACTAAAAAAGAAATATACAAACTCAGACAAAACTAGGAAAAACATTCATAAATATTTAAAAAAATATAGGATTCGACATAGACAAAAAAAAAACTAACCTAAATGAAGTAGATTCTCTAGATGTCAGCTTCAACTTAAGAAAACCTACATATAAGCAATACAGAAAAAGCAATCATAAAGCATTGTATATATATATATATATATATATATATATGGTCCAACTATCTGCCGTCAATAGTTAAACAGATACCACAAAAAATTAATCGCAGACTTCTGGACAGTTCTTCTGCTGAACACTTCATCAACGAAGGAATGAATGACTATAGATTACCCCTAAATAATAAAAAAAATCACCTGAACAAATTAAACTGAAGAATAAAAACCGATTGTCTCTTAAACGACAATTGCTTGCAGAACAATGAAAAAAAAACACACAGAAAAAACATGCACGGCAAAATCAGCAAAGAACTTAGAAAAACTATCAGTCAGATATATGCCATATGTGATAGCTGCATAGGCGATCATCTTTAGATACATGACTGACGAGGTAGATCTTTCCCGTAGTAGGTTGCTATTTCTGTCGGCCGTAGACAAGTGTCCTGTTATTTATCCATAGCTCGGGGAAATGAAAATGATTCATAACTTTCCCAATGGTATTAGCACGTATGTGAATATAATGGATTCGACTGAAATTCGAACTCGGCACTCCGATTCATCAATCTTAAAGGCTATCCAAACTCCACCGTGCCTCCCCCAAAATTACAAGAAAAATATATACAGGAAAAATAGAAAGGAGAACAAGAAAAAATATATATAGTGAAACTGAAGTTCTCTAGAAACAAAAAAAAAATAGAAAACTACGCATACAAAACATACATTTATAATAAATACGCAAACAGCGCCATACTTTCTAAACATATCTGGCAGTTTAAAAACAAAAAAAAATCAAACGAATATTATCAGGGAAAAGAACATCAACCCACAGCAATCAATCCAAAATTTGTAAACTTTTCCTGGAGGAAAAAAATAGTTATAATTACATTACTAGACAAAAGCAAACTACTAAATAGACGATCAGAACTCATCCCAAAAGGCAGACACGCAAACAAATTTTTACTGCATTACTTAAAACTTTAAAACTGAAAACGAACAAGAAAAAAAAAATGAAAATAAATAGATAACATAAAATAAATAAACAAGAAAAGTAATTAATCGAAACAAATAAATGAGTAAATAAAGAAAATAGTAAACAAATTAACAATACGCATACGCATAGATAAACAAAGAAAACTCAGTAATTACAACCAGCAATAAAATAATCAATGATAAATTAAAAAAAATAGCTAACAACACTATACATAACGAAACTGCTGAAATAGAACCAATATAAAATCCCACCCAATACCCTTAGAATTATTCGAAACCGTTAATTAACTGTTAGAATAAAACAGAACAGTCAACTAAAAAAAAATAATGTAATCGACCCCTAACAATGTATCACTGACGTGTATCATACTTCATAATGACTTAAAACTATATATATATATATATATATATATATATATATATATATATATATATATATATATATATATATATATATATAAATATATATATAGTATTAGTCGACTCTCCCGTCGATATTCGACGTATGAGGATCAAGCAGATCAGTTCCAGCCCGGCAACAGCACATTAGATTTGATCATAGTGGTGAAGGTTTCGTGCAGGACCATCACACTTTTTGAAGGGGCAAATTCAGAGACCTGGTGCACTAAGTGCCACAAGGTCCCCAAACGACCCACCGCAGGTTTTGAATTCAGAGTTGTCCTTCTCATAGACCTGTTGCCATCCAAGGCTATAGAACCTAGTCTGTCCTGCTATTTTCCCATAGCTGGATGGTGAAGAAGACGATTCAAACCTTTCCCAATGGTATTAGCATGTAAATGAATGTAATGGATTAGACTGAATTCGAACCCGGTTCTCCGATTCCTCAATCCAAGCCACTATCGATTATTCCATCGTGCCTCCTCTTTCTTTCTCTCCCGATATATATATATATATATATATATATATATATATATATATATATATATATATATATATATATATATATATATATATATATATATATATATATATTATATTTCATTACAGACGACAGTCAAGTAATTGCGATTAAGATTCTCATCTAATAGAAATGTAGAAACGGTCCAAATGTTTTGTAAATCCGCGTCCTTTCGCTTCTAATTTTAGACATTATCAAGGATGATTTTTAATTTTTAAATGAATGTATGGGTTGTGTTATGCATCTAAAGTTATATGGATGGTTTATTTTCTAAACACAGTCAGCACATTTTGGCCGTGTTCGCGTTAGTTTTATTGACTGCTCCTGTTTTTCTTTTTTTTTTATTAATGCTTTCATTAATTTCACCATTTTTATATGTGTCCGAGTCTATTATGGTACAGTTTGTCGACTGCACAGTATAGTAGGGGCATTTGGTTATCGTCTTTGAGAAAAGGGTACCTGACGCAATTTTCGCCGCCAGAAATTAAGAAACGTCGTGATGTACTGCTTGACATTTGAACTGGGAGGTCAAATACGAAAATTTCAGAGTATTTGGGTGTCAATATCAGGACAGTGAAGAAGATTCGGAAAGAATTGGATGACGTATGGCCTGTCGACATCATGCTGTTTGGAGCGATCGCTAGTAATGGCGACATTATGTCTCCATTCATCTTCCCGCAAGGCATCAGACACCACACGGAGGCCTGTATCAAGTGCTTCGAAGAGGTAGTCATGAGGGTGGCTGATGGAAGTCAATATCTGGCAACAGGTCTCTGCCAAACAAGCAGAACTCAGTGATGGCTGTTTGGCAATACTTACGACCACATCAACCCTTACATCTAACCACATAACTATCCACACTGCAACAGCCTTGATTATTATGTGCGGGCACAGATGATCCAAAGACTAAAGAAACTCCTTGTAACACGAAATATGGACTGAAGTCTTGGATTATGGCAATAGTCACCAACTTAAAGAAGGAGAGAGTCCAGAAGAGTTGCAGGAGGTTAGGTGCTTATCAGGAAATCGTGGTTGAAGTCAATGGCAATTGTATTGAATAAATTTACTCTTTCATATTTCAAAATAACTTTGTGAAATTTTGCTGAATATATCTTTTAAAATGAGATGTCAGTGTTATTTTTATTTTTGCGTAATTGAAACTACAATTTATCCATTGCAATCTCTATATGTTTGTTTTGTTTGGTTGGTTTTTGTCGGAAAATTATTTTTTCGGATCACCTAACATTGTTTCTCCGGATGAGTGAAAAATATTTCCAAACAAAATCTCGTCAAACATAAACATTCTGACTCGGAAGTTCGCCGATTAGTTGACATGAGAAAACAGTAGAAAGCTTTTAATTTCGTGTCTGGTTAGTTTAAGAGGCCAAGAATGCAGTGAAAGAAAATGAAAGAAAACTGTCAAATCATATGCCGGCACTGGAATCTTCTGAAATTCTACTAGCGCTGTGAAAGGTCTATGCATTGATTTCTGACATATAGTTCAAGGTGATCATTCGTTAACTTCGAGACAGATCGCTAGTCAAGTCACGTTTCTGTATTTTTTTTAAAATATAGGATTTGTCTTACTGATATTGATATTAATCACTTTGGAAATAATTTGATATCAGACTCAACAAAGCTGATGTTCCGTTATTGTCGTACGAAACTCTTCTGCTAAAACAGACCATAACATCAAGTACGGAATTAGTATCGTCTTTAAAGAATCTGAATTCATAGATTAAGTTGTTTTCTTTCAGGATATCTATATACACGATGGCGTCCTTCAAATATTTCTTACTCTTTTCAATAATCGAACTCTCGATGATATTCAATAAAGGGGGTAAATTCTACAGCTACTCTGTTACACTAACATGTTCAGAAATAGTAGAGCCGTGGTAGAAGAATGTCCGTCTCCAATGGCGCTTGTCTTCTAAATTGGGCGTGCCCATCCTATAGAGAAACATGATATAGGTGGTGAAATCGATTGGTGTGAAGTTTGTGGCGGGATCCTATTTCCGGTATTGTTTACTTCTCTCAGGACATTACAAATGATGGGAACGTATTATGCTTGCCCGAGTTTGCTTCAATTGGTCTTGCGCAGATCCAATTCTCGATTGACCATTTTTGAGAACAGCCAGTGTTTTCAAGAGTTGAAGGACATTTTTGGAAACACTCTTTTGGAGAGAATGGAAACAAAGAAGAAACTTATATTAAATATGAGGGAGAGGCATTTGAAATTTCTGGGACACGTAATGAGAAAGTGGGGGTTGGAAAAGCTGATATTCACAGAACGGTTAGCGTGAAAGAGTGACAGAGAAAAGTAAGGCATAATATATTTTGTCGGGCATTACACTAACCTCTCCTCCTAACCGACGAAATTAACTTAATTTTCTCCTACATCACATTGTTATAGTGAACATCGCGACAGTGAGTTGTTCGACTATAGTTTCTCTCATCCTTTAATATCAATACATGGAAGGTTATTCATGAATATGAAAGAATTTTGTTAAAAATTAGCAGGCATAATGTTTGTAATTTATTCAATCAGATATGCCTAAAAGAGAATTTGCTGCCCAAATACAGACATACATATATTCATACGTACATACATACATACATACATACATACATATATATATATATATATATATATATATATATATATATATATATATATATATAAGTGACGTATGAGGACCAAGCAGATCAGTTCCTAGGAAACAAACAGCCCGACATCAGCACATAATATTTTATTATACTTGTGAAGGTTTCGTGCAGAACCATCCACACTTTTTCAAAGGCTGAATACAGAGACCTGGTGCACTAAGTGCCACGGGGTCCCCAAATGACCCTTCGCAGATTTTGAATTCAGAGTTGTTCTTCTTCCAGGCCAGTTGCCATCCAAGGCTATAGAACCCAGTCTGTCCAAGGGTTTTATAGCATGGGAGAAGAATATAATGGATTAAACAAAATGGATTAAACAAAGTCGGCCATCCTTACCATTTCTAACTAGTTGAAATACTTCTTTTAGCCATGGAAGTTTCACTTCATAAAAAATCCATATGTCACGTCATCTACTAATGCAAGGCGTCTGGATCGCTCCGTCTGACATTGTTCTGATGTCAATGGCCATTTAAAAATTCGAGAGAGATTTAGGTATCTATGTATACTCTACCTAGAGATAAACATATAATGACATTACTACGATTCTTATTAACGTACCATGAAACAAAACGATAATTGCTTATTAATGAAAATAAAAAAAAATTAGCCTCAAAAAGAGAAGCCTGCTGGTCTTGGCAAAGACTTTGTATTTCTTTGCACATCGTAAACTGGCTCAACAGAATCATAGAAAAAGAACTGCACCAAATGGCACAAACCACATCAGTTTAAGGCTACGACCCTGGAACAACACTAAAATGGATAGCACATGAAAATAATGGCATAATCAATATGTTGATATTTCAAATTAAAGGTTAAAAAGGAAACCCCCATTAATACTAGAAATAGCAATATCAGCTAAGTTATTTATTTTCAGGAATATTCTTTTTAAGAGAAAGATTTTTAAAATGTCAGACAAAAACAGTACTCATTGCAAGGTCAATGAATGATTGCTCGTAGGGAAATGGTTAATATTACTATAAGAATTATATTTTAGCAGCTATTGAATTATGCTTCTAATTAATTGATGTGGGGCGAAAGTTGGGACCCCAGAAGGAAAACACGGAACACGGATTAGATGTAAGAAAGATATATTAACAACAGGTTACAGAGATAGTGTAAGTGGAGCTTACTATATGTTAGTGCCCAACACTGGTAGTCGTACTAGACTCTCACTGTCACTCTATGTCACTCTCTATATGTCCCTCTAGAGTGTTATGTCCCTCTAGAGTGTTATGTCGCCTACTTAATATAGGCCCGGAAGAGTCTATTCTGTAGGTAGTTTCCGGTCTCACAATATTAATATTAATAACAAATGTATAATTTATGTATTTATGTAGCAGATTATCTTTAATCATTTTTGATTAAATAAATTACAAACTGTTATGCCTGCTTATTTTTAGCATAATCAGTTTATGTTCACGTATATTTTTGTCCTTATATTACAATCTAATCATGGAAGAAACGCACTGAAGCTGTAAAAATCACTTTCATTTCCCAAGTACTGAGATCATCATCAGGGTTGCAAATAGTAAGACAAAAACTATGTTCAGCTGTTCGTTATTGAACTTTTTCTGTCTTTCTGCGTTTAAATGCAGGAGCAGATCGATTTTCTTTAGCGTTCATTAGAACGTGAAAAAAAATTATCCACCATGGAATTTTTTTCCATCATGTTGGTATGTCATGGTCAACCACGTATTAAAGCGTGAAAAATTTTCTTTTTTTAAGGCATTTTAGAAAATATATTTACAAATAAGAAATAATAATGTAATGCGCCTCTGATGAAGGTCTCAGAATTAGACGGAAATTACTTGCGAAATAAAAGTGATTTTCATTTTTACAGTGCATTTCTTGCATCATTTGATTGTAATATGAGAAAAGATATTCGTGAATATGAACGGATTATGTTAAAAATAAACACACATAATGTTTGTAATTTATTTAATCAGAAATAACACATGTAATATATATTAAAATAATCTGTGCATTCTGTACACAAAGTTTTCCTAATAAGCAATTTAATATGCTAAATCCTGCAGCAGATGTAAGATTATCATTTATATTGTCGTAAGGAAAGTGTTGTAGTAATTGTGATTGGGCCCATTACAAAAAGCAGACTATGATGTCGCCCTCCATAAAATGATATTTGACTTCTCCCATATGTACTGCTAAGCTTTTACGCTGATGGTTAAAATCCTGTTAGAATAGAATAAATCACATTAATGATCTTTCTATGTCTCAACGAAAAATAAAATGGTTCAGATTTTGAGCATACTACATAAAATTACACCAGTCGTTTTCCATTCACGTTACACAATTCATTCTCAAATATATAACGTACATTGCATCTTAAATTATTAAACGTATTATATGGAAATTTCCCGAAATTTCTAATTCTAGTCATAAAAATAAGTCATAAAATTGTTGTTCTTAAAACTATTTGTATTTACTTCTTTTTCTAGGAATTTCTTAGATTAAATCACCCGGAAAGATTACACTTTGACTAACAAATAAGAATAAATATTTGTACCACTTTATGTCTTTTGCCATCTCTAAATTTGCGTCATGACTGCTTCACTGAAATATAAATATCAACGCTTAAAACGTTTACAAAAATAAACTAAACGATTCTAACCAACAAATATTGTTTCGAAAACCAAACCCCAATGCTATATGAAAAACTGGTAAAAAAAATCAAATATAAATTTCATAAAATTTATTTGCAAGAATTTATTTAATCTTCGAATCTGAAATTCTGTGTCTATATTCAGTCACTGAAAAAAAAAAAAAGTTTTAATTTTTTATTTTTAAAAGCTGACGATATATATTTTTTTAATTTTGTTGTGATTTTTGTCTCGCTAGAAATAATCTACAAAAAGATGCGGGAATCGGAGACGTTTATCTGGAAACAAATGTAAACTGAAATAAAGAAATATCGTTTAAAAATTGTGTTAGGAAGAGGAAAACCAGAAAATAAAAAAAGGAAGGTAAATTAAAAAGAAAAAAGTATTTCTAATCAATTCAAATATACAGATGCGTATTCAGATGATTGTATTTCTCTTTACTTCTCTTTCCAATTCGGAATGTTTTTGGATTTTTGATAAAAATACAGAAAATTACAAAAGCAAACGATAGACCAACTGATGTTTATACAATTGCGTACTATCCTAGGATAGACAAATATACAGACAAAATTTTATCGACACAAGTAATTAGAGAAAAGAATAAAATTACATCTACAGCCACCATTGTTAAAACAGAAATAAAACATCATTTGAATAAATAAAACGTAAGTTTTGTCTACGAAGCAAGTTAAAATCTTCCATATTTATTTAAACTGTTGGCTTTATGAATGTTTGTAATACGTTGTTTTGGCTTATATATTCTACCACCTTGAACATATATTGCATCTGAGACCAATAAACTTCTGTTCAGCTTTCTTATCGTTTTGTTCGCAACATAATGCTTATATATGAAAGTAATATTATTTTATGGTACCATGCCAATTTGAGACGTGGATGATCATGGGTCTCCACGACGTTCTGTTTTTTGCTGTAATTACTATCATTTGATTATATATACCACCCAACTTTGATATGCTAACCATTCACTCACATCGTAAGAAGGTAACTATTAAGTATCTGTCTATATTTCTGAGATGAGGTATTGTGTACATTATTTTCATTATTCGGACTACTGGCCTCATCTTTGCCGCCATATTTATTACAACGTTTCGGCCGTTGTACGCTCCGGCCTTCGTCAGGTGGATGGAATGTCGAACAAAGACCTTTATTTCGCTCACTGGTGTAGACTGTTCTAGTTTCATGTGCCATGTTTAATGGATGTAAGTTATCAGTTATCACCTGTTAATTTCCCTCTGAAAGTTCTCCACTGCCTTAACCGGGTATTGAACTCACACTCTTCTTTCTTCTATTACACCCCAGCCTAGAGCTTACCCTCTCACACTTTTTCCCACTCACACACATACACTGTCTCTATTTGTTTTTTTGTTTTTTTGTTTTTATATATATAGAGAGTAATCTTTTCCAATTATTTTTCAATTTGTAGGTCTGATGCATTAGATCGTAATTACGATTCCAATGTAATAAATTATAACCATGAAATATTAGTGTTTCAGACATATATATATATATATATATATATATATATATATATATATATACATGTTTCATTAAGTAATATAGACAAGTGTTGTCTATTTATTTTATGTAATTTCTTTTCATGACATCAGATAAAATAAAAAAAAAACACTTGTCTATATTATTTAATGAAACATGTATGAATGAAAAAAAGCTGCCTAAATACACACATTATATATATATATATATATATATATATATATATATATATATATATATGTGTGTTTGTATGTGTGCGCCCACGTGTATGTTAGTGTGTGTGTTTGAAGAAACGATAGTGATTTATATGTAAGAGAGTTATTACGTGTTTTCAGATTCAAACCAGCTTGTCCACCAGATTCTGTCTCGTCCGAAAAGTATTCGTACTACTAACAGCATTCATACAGCTCTCAATTGCAAGGGAAACCCAAGTTGTTTCTAAAACGTTGTAATCTATTAGAGCAGTTTTCTTGTATTCAAAAAGGTGCATTGGTCTGCTGAATGGGAAATGTTTTGGGAAAATTTTCGACCAATTGAACATTTGCGGATCATCCTGAATAGCGTCGTTTACGTTGGCAGATCACAACTTACAATCAATGATGAACTCACGAATGATATTCTGAATGTTGTTTTGTTTGACTCATATGAGAAAATATAGCAGCACACAAAATAAATTAATGAACAGGTTCAATAATTTTATTCTTAAAAAGCTATGACATTTCTTTAAATTTTATTCTTTACAAAGAAATTTAAATATGTCTGATCAGTTATTATAATTCTTAATTAAAATAATTTCTTGGAAATCAGCTCACTGCGTAAAAATGCGAGAAATCTGAAATCCGATAGGATATATAATACATTCTTAGTGTAATAAACCTTTTCTTTTTTTTATGTGCCATATCCATTCAGGATATAGGCTTTCATGGTCTGACACCTTCTTCTGTCCAATGTTGTTCTTAATAAGTATTGTTTTTTTTGTTATTTCTTACAGAACCTGCTCTGCTATCCACTTACTCACAATCATAAGTATATTACGCGTTACTTTTCTCTGTCCCTCTTTGGCTCTATCCGTCCTGTGAGTATCAGATTTTCCAAGCCCCCACCATTTCTCTGCAAAACTTCGTCGGAGCAGATATGTTCGGCTCTTGATATCTTTATCATCCTTCTGTAGAGCCAAACTTTTTTGTTTTGGATCTCTTCTTCATATTTCAGGAGATTGTCCATAAATAACGCAGGAGTTCAAGACTCATTTACTTGTTTCCAACCAAACTTTCTCGTCTAGGTAATAGTCAATATTCCATAATTGATAGATATCTTGAATATTAATGGCGTAAATATTTAAATAAATCCGTTCAATCTTTCTATAAAAAATGGAAAAAATGATGAATGTGAGAGAAATTGTTGTTTTACATGAATAAATGATGTGAACCCTAATATTCTGTTGGAGATAGATAGATAGATAGATAGATAGATAGATAGATAGATAGATAGATATAGATAGATATGATAAAATGAAAAGACGAATATATATATATATATATATATATATATATATATATATATATAGAGAGAGAGAGAGAGAGAGAGAGAAAATGAAAAGACGAACATATAAATATATATATATATATATATACATAGATAGATAGAAATGAAAAGACGAACATATAAATATAGATAGATAGATAGATAGACAGATAGATAGATAGAAATGAAAAAACGAACGTATAAATATATATATATATATAGAGAGAGAGAGAGACAGATAGATACAACTAAATAAGATACAACTGAAAAGGCGAATATAGATAGATAGATAGATAGATAGATAGATAGATAGATAGATAGATAGATAGAAATGAAAAGACGAACATATAAATATATATATATAAATAGATAGATAGATAGATAGATCTATCTATATATTTATCTATCTCGGTCTATTCATACATATATCTTTATTTATCTACATACACACTCAAGCACTTATATATATATATATATATATATATATATATATATATATATATATATATATATATATATCCGTTTTTTCATATCTCTACTATGTTTAATAGATGATTGGAAAGAAATGTCAATAGATTCCACAGAATGGTCTGCAGTATTGCGAAGGGCCTCAACCTGGAAGAGAGGAAATAAGAAATAAATCAGTGAAGTCTGTTGCTTGGTTTTTCTAGGGAAACCAGTAGGCGAGTCCCCGATTTGAATAACCGATTATCTATCTATCTATCTATCTATCTATCTATCTATCTATCTATCTATCTCTCTCTCTCTCTCTCTCTATATATATATATATATATATATATATATATATATATATATATATATATATATATCATAATTTGTTTATAGATGGGAAAATTTCTCTCGATCTAATATAAGATATCTGAAATGATCTCCGTCCGACTAATTTCAAAGTCCGCCGAAATAACATTAGATTCCTTGAGGATAACCTTTGTTGTGTAATGAAAAACTTATCATCACTCTTATATGCATTATTTTTCTAAGGAATTCAGTTATTTCATCTGTTTCGTGTGAAGACCAACCAAAATGTCAAACATCACATGTGCATCAGGTAGTGGTAATGAAGATCTAGAATGTTTAGCGTTCACCTCTTGTTAAACGGTCACAAAGTGAAGGGAA